>ML663566.1:1701334-1902604 GCA_007570785.1 Antilocapra americana
ATATATCAGTTCCCTCTCCTCCCACTGTTTTGAGAATATAAGGAAGTATAACAATGTGAAATAAACATCTACTTGTCTTTACTTTATTTTGCACATGACAACACATCTAAGATCATTTTATACTGAAAGCATTTTTTTTTCCTATCTCTGTAGCTAAATGTTTTCTTAACTCCCCAACACCAATTCTTCCTGTCATTTTCCGGGATTGTTCAGAAAACTTTTACTGGTGTTGACAGCCTATAACTGTCCCTTAAAAGATATATCCAGGATGTTTCTAATTAACAGTGCTCCACTTCCTGGCCAGATGCTCGTGGTAATTGGACAGCACAAGAACTTCACTAACATGGGTACTTCTCCCTGCATGTTCCAGAATGTTTTCACTCCAGGACCAGATTTGATGAATAGATTGAGCTCACTGTCTTCCTTATTCGGGTATTTGTTCTTATATTTGATGTGAAGCATAACACAAGGTTGCTAATAAAACATGGAAAAGTGGATGTGTGATGTAGAAGACTACCCATCTGAAGAGAGTTGAGAGCATCAGAGTTCGGAAGACTTCTCCTTTGATGTGACGCCTTAGGTCTGCTTCTGTCAACTGCAGAGGCACTTCTAAAACACACTAAGATTTTTAAGACTGCAAAACTGCTGCCGATGAATTTTCCAATGGTATATTTCTTGAGTAACAGAGTTCTTAAAGAGCTTTTGCCAATGTTGAAAGTAAGTCAAGCTGTTGATCTCTGGATGGATTTGGATGGAACTGGCTAAAAAAAAAAAAAAAAAAGATACCTGGAGATTTCTTTAGGATTTGACTCAACTGAATTGCTATCTGAGCTCTGCTCTTGAGTCTTTTCCTTGGTTTCCCATATGGATGCTTCTCGCTTAAGAGAGATTTCTATGATTTTTCTATAGGTATGTCATCATCTGAGATTTCAAGAACTTCATTTGTGCTTCCTTAATAGAGAAAAATAACTAAAGAGCCTCTTGATGAAAGTGAAATAGGAGACTGAATGAGTTGGCTTAAAGCTCAACATTAAAAATGGCATCTGGTCCCATCACTTCATGGCAAACAAATGAAGAAACAGTGGAAACAGTGACAGACTTTATTTTGGGGGGGGCCCAAAATCACTGCAGATGGTGACTGCAGCCATGAAGTTAAAAGACACTTACTCCTTGGAAGGAAAGTTATGACCAACCTTGACAGCGTATTAAAAGCAGAGACATTATTTTGTCAACAATGGTCCGTCTAGTCAAAGCTATGATTTTTCCAGTAGTCATGTATGAATGTGAGAGTTGGACTATAAAGAAAGCTGAGCGCCAAAGAATTGATGCTTTTGAACTGTGGTGTTGGAGAAGACTCTTGAGAGTCCCTTGGACTGCAAGAAGCTCCAACCAGTCCATCCTAAAGGAGATCAGTCCTGAATACACATTGGAAGGACTGATGCTGAAGCTGAAGCTCCAGTACTTTGGCCACCTGAGGCGAAGAGCTGACTCATTGGAAAAGACCCTGATGCTGGGAAAGGTTGAAGACACGAGGAGAAGGGGACGACAGAGGATAAGATGGTTGGATGGCATCACCAAATGAATGGACATGAGTTTGAGTAAACTGGGAGCTGATGATGACAGGGAGGCCTGAAGTGCTGCAGGCCACGGGGTCACAAAGAGCAGGACATGACAGAGCGACTGAGCTGAATAGTGAGTTTTACATAATATAGGTATAATTATATATATATATATATATGTAATAGTGTATATGATTACCACAGACTCTAGCCACCAGGCTCCTCTGTCCATGAAATTCTCCATTCAAGAGAATGGCTACTGTACTGGGGAGCCAATCCCTTTCTCCAGGGGATCCTCCTGACCCAGGGATCGAATCTGGGTCACCCACATTTCAGGCAGATTCTTTACTGTTTAAGCCACAAGGGACACCCCCTACATATGACTGCTTGTGTGTTTATATCCTCTACTACAGGTACTTGAGAACAAGACCACACATTTTAAGTGTTTTGTTTTTTTTTTCTAAAGCCAATAATGAATGGAAACAGACCCAAACTTCAAACCATCTCCAAAAAAAGTTGCTAGATACATTTTTTTTAGCATTAAATACATTATAGAAATATACTTTACCATTCTTTGGTAGCATGTGTTACTTTATGCAATATTAAAAAGCTATTTGATGGTATATTGGTTGTTTTTACCTCATAGGATCTTGTGAGAACCAATGAGGAAACATTTGTGAAAACAGCCTTTAAGCGTATGAAGAGCTGTACAAATGTAAGATCTTACCTTACTGACAACCAAGATGATAGCGTTATTGCTTTACCACCAATAGAAAAATAAACAGATATTAGATCTTTAAAAAAGCTATAAGAAAATAGTAACAGGATTTTATCTGTAATTTTCAGACCACAAAGAGCCCCAAAGGTCTATTTCTCACTGACAATATATGTCCAATATGGGTTGGTATGGGGCTCTGCCCCTCATAGCCACTCAAGAATTCATAGTTGCAGATCCTTTCTCAAACCAAATCATACTCTGTCTCATAAAACTCAAGAAAATTCACTTCCACTCACATGTCATAGAGAAATAAGTCACACAGCCACCCCTAACTTAAAAATAAATGAAATAAAATCCTACCACCAGTCCATAAAGAGGAGAATGAGTGTATTTGTGAGCAGTTCCAGTGACCACTTCAAACATCTACATGTTATGCAGAGTGTACCAAAAAGATAAATTATACTCATTGTGTGTTCACCTTCCTGGCTTGAAACTGATTTGTATCAAGTAACTGCTGGCTTCATGTGGACTCTGATCATAAGACATTTAGAGTCCACTTATTCTTGTTTGATAAAGTTATGGAGCAACTGTAGGCCTTATTTTGCTTTGGGAAGTTCTTTAAAAAAAAGGCAAAACAGACCTTGAAACTATCAATAGTTGACCCTTTTTTCATTCTGTGATTCAGTGTACAAAATCTCTCTAACCAGCAGAGCATCACTGGCTTCCGTCTTGGCACACAGATCTCAGAACAACATAGTCAAAGAACTCAGGCCTCTGTGGTTTGATATGAATGATGAATGTGTTGTCAATCAGCAAGGGATACATTCCTGATTTTTGTCATGGAATTTCATACCTTTGGTGTTTGGGAAAATCATCAGTGAGACAGATTCTAAATGTATCAAAAGACTTTACTGAAGGACTATGAAAACATTAAGATGGCATGGAGTGGAGATTCAATCAGATAGGTCTGGCATTATGAAAACCACACAACTGTGCCCTTTAAGTGAGACTACAAAGGGCAGGAGGAGTTACTGAATAATTCCCTAAATTCCAAATCTGGACTTTTATCTTAGAATCTCTCTGCTGCATTTGAATGAACATACCAAAGCAGACATGATAAGACTCATTTTGTAAATAAGACTCATTTTGTAAATACCAACATTTACTAACCACCGGCCACCACCATTCTATAACCTAGAATCATGGCATGGTAAGATCACAATGATAAAAGGGCAATAAATTTTCAGAGCAACAGACACTAATTAGATTTGGCTAGGCTTATGATGCATGCACAGGCTTCCGAAGTGGCTCAGTGGTAAAGAAGCTTTAGGAAAGCAGGAACGCGGTTTGATTCCTGACCCGGGAAGGTCTCTTGGAGAAATGGCAACCCACTCTAGTATTCTTCCCTGGGAAATCCCATGGTCAGAGGAACCTGGTGGACTACAGTCCATGGGGTCTCAAAGAGTCTGACAGGACTTAGGGGCTAAATAGCAGCAGCATGTTGTGTATATTTTAAAATCATACAATTGAAAAAAGGCAGAAGGTGAAGAGAAGACAAAAGCTCAAAGATAAACACTGATGTTGTTCAGTCGCTTAGTTGTGTCCAACTCTTTGCCACCTCATGGACTCCAGAATGCCAGGCTTCCCTGTCATTAATTATCTCCAGGAGCTTGCTCAAACCCATGTCCACTGAGTCAGTGATGCTGTCCAATCATCTCATCTTCTGTCGTCACCTTCTCCTCCTGCTTTCAATCTTTCCCAGCAGCTGGGTCTTTTCTAATGAGTCAGCTCTTCACCTCAGGTGGCCAAAGTATTGGTACTTCAGCTTTGGCATCAATCTTTTTAATGAATATTCAGGGTTGATGTGCTTTAGGACTGACTGATTTGATCTTGCAGTTCAAGGTACTCTCAAGCGTTTTTTCCAACGCCACAGTTCAAAAGCATCACTTCTTCAGCACTCAGCCTTCTTTATGGTCCAACTCTCACATCCATACATGACCACTGGAAAAACAATAGCTTTGACTAGATGGACCTTTGTTGGCAAAGTAATGTCTCTGCTTTTTATTATGCTGTCTAGGTAGGTCATAGCTTTTCTTTCAAGGAGCAAGCGACTTTTAATTTCATGGCTGCAGTCACCATCTGCAGTGATTTTGGAGCCCCTCCCCCCAAATAGTCTCTGTTTCCATTGTTTCCCCATCTATTTCCCATGAAGTGATGGGACCAGATGCCATGATCTTAGTTTTCTGAACATTGAATGTTAAGCCAACTTTTTCACTCTCCTCTTTCCCTTTCATCAAGAGGCTCTTTAGTTCTTCTTTGCTTTCTGCCATAAAGGTGGTGTCATCTGTATATCTGAGGTTATTGATATTTCTCCTGGCAATCTTGATTCCAGCTTGTGCTTCTTCTAGCCCGGCATTTAGCATGATGTACTCTGCATATATGTTAAATAAGCAGGGTGACGATATACAGCCTTGACATACTTCTTTCCCAATTTGGAACCAGTCATTTGTTTCATGTCCTTTTCTAACTGTTGCTTCTTGACCTGCATGCAGGTTTCTCAGGAGGCCAGTAAGGTGGTCCGGTATTCCCATCTCTTGAAGAAATTTCCACAGTTACTGTGATCCACACAAGCAAAGGCTTTAGTGTAGCCAGTGAAGCAGAAGCAGATATTTTCCTGGAATTCTGGTTGGCTTATGATCCCAGGGGTATCTGCGGACTGGGATTAGTTGGTAAGAGTTATTCTACTGAGAAGAGTACACTACAGACTAAAAGACTTAGCCTTATTAGAAAGGAGGAGGGCAGTAAACACAGTGTTCACCTTGCCTGTCTTTATTCCCAATCCAGTCTCCTTTGAGAAGAGAGCCAAGGAAAAGAAGAGAGTCACCATCAACTTCAAGAATCAAGTTTTTCATCTGGTCTACTCTGATGGTTAAGTTTTCTCAAGAATAATAGCTAAAAAGTCAAGCCTTCCAGGCATCTGATGAACATCAGCCATGGGCATCTAATAGAACTAATTTACTCAAGTTAAATGGACACTTCGCACTGTTACAGCTTTCTAAATTTGATTTTTCAAATAAGCCTTAGAATAGTTAGCTCACTTTCTTAGATCTATGATATATGTCTGATATTATAGACACCTGCTTTTTCATATATGGGAAATCTTTCCAGCGTGTTATTGTTTAACATCCGGATAATAACAATTTTGTTAAGACAACCTACCATTTAGCTACAAATTTAATTTCCTCCTTAAATTGATCCACTTATGGTAACCACATAACTTCAGAAGTAACTAGTATGTTCTTCCTTCTCCTAACCAAAATGATGTCAAAATAGGTTTGAGGGGAAGAAAAAAATTAGTAGAGAGGAGACAGAATTTTTTATTTCAGGATACCCAAAAAGAAACGAGTTTCAAAAGAATCCATTTTATTAACAGAAAGAGGTCTTAAAGTGTAAATTACCTTCTCATGAAAGGAATTCAACTTATGATTCAACAGAAAAAAATCTGTGTGCTGAGAATTCTGCATCTGCACAGGCTCCTAAGAATCGGAAACCAACCAGAACTGTCATAACTATTATGCAAAGTAAAAATGAATATCAAAGTAGGCAATTTCCTAAGGCAAATTAAAATACTATTCAGGCATTTCATGAATATTGGAGATTCTCTTTTTCTCAATGACAAGCACCTGCATGGCTTTCACTACCTTTGCTTTCCAAAAAACTCTGACTAAATGGTGCTAAACCTTTACTCCAAAGATGCCCATGAAATACAACATTAGATTGATGTTTGAGGCAAGTTGCCTGGGTATTTCCATAGATATTTAGACAGAAGCTTTGAGAAGATAATTCTTATTATGAATAAGCAAATACTCTACCAGAGCATTCTGAGAGCATCACTGGAAGGTATTATATTATTATATATTACTATATTTCAACTGTTATATATGGGCTTCCCGGGTGGCTCAGATGGTAAAGAATCCACCTGCAATGGAGGAGACCCAGGTTTGATCCCTGGGTCAGGAAGATCCCCTAGAGAAGGGAATGGCTACCCACTCCAGTATTTTTGCCTGGAGAATTCCATGGACACAGGAGCCTGGAACAATATCAGGCAAGGTAATCCACCTCTGATACAGTTTTAAAGACTGATTCGGAATTTATACTAAATGGAGAACATACTTCATTTTAGAAAAGTTTTTAACATGTCATTACATGATTTGTTGCCAGGTAAATAATGGCCATTAATGTATTTTCACTTTCAAAGCTGTGAGATTCCAATGAACTTGCTACGGTGATATTCTTTTAGCCTTAAGGTTCTAGCTCAAATTTTTTTGACCAACACCTTCTAAATGCACGTGTTGGTTCCCCCTCTCCCAGCAACTCCATCTGGCAGGGACTGTGTCCACCAGGACCACTGCTGCCCTCCTGCACCCCAGGCTTGCTCCAACATTGTCAATCTCCATCTCGCCAGGGGAGCCATCTTTCTACAGGTCACCATGCAGTTTCCTTGCTTTCAAGTCTCAGGGCTCCGTCACATTCTCAGACGGAAGCCTAAACCCTCAGAGTGACATACATGTACTTTGTCCAGTCTCCACACAGGCCGGAGCCAGGCCTCACACCCCATGCTACAGCATCAGGCCGCTCTTCCTCTTAGGACAGCTGCCCCGCAACTTGGAACGTCTTTCCTCCACACTTTCCATAGACGTCTATGAAGACACTTCTTCCCTACCTTCAGGAAGGGGATTAAACTCACCACCCCTCTGTCACTGCCCACTCTGCAAACAATCTGCTCCGTAGAGTTAGGCACAGCAATTCTGTCCTTCATTAAGAACTTTCAAAGCCATTCCATCTCACTCGGAAGAAACTCTGGCCTTTGTGGCCCAAAGTGATTTCAGCTTCTGCTTTCCTCTGACTTCACTTTGTATTATATCCCCCTGTATATCTCCTTTGGCCACACCAACCTCTCTGTTATTGACCAACCAGGCCTAGGATGTTCCCATCCACCTTGGGGACTTTACATGCTGGACTCCCTACGCCTGGAATGCTCTTCTGCTATGTACTGCATAAATGACTTGTTCTCCGTTTCCCTGTTTTCTGCCCATATGTCACCCATCTGTGAGGCCATCCCTGACTGCCTGAGTCTAAACAACAAAACACTTACCTTACTCCTAGGTAATCCCTATTTTCCTGGCCGTTATACTCTGTGTGTGCCTGCATGCACAGTTGCTCAGTCGTGTCTGACCCTTTGCCACCCTATGAACCGTAGCCCTCCAGGCTCCTCTGTCTGTGGGATTATTACCAACTGGCTGTCCCTTTTAAAGTCACACCTCCCATCGCTTTTTATCCCCTTATACTGTTTATTTTTCCTTAGAGTATTTATATAGTCAAGTGACAAATCTACATGACTCAGTTTATTTGTTTATTTTCTCTATTCTCCTCCTAGAATATAAACCTCTAAGTCAGAAGCTATATTCCTAGCTGGTACAAACAGTGCCTGGCACATAGCCACTCAATCCACATTTGTTAAATGAATGAATATTATATTTTACTTTACAGTCTTTTCTACTAAATTTCTTGGATTTTTAACTTACAAAGGACATCTTTTTCATGTGCTTTATGGGAAAGACAGCACTTGGTAGAGAGAAGCAATTTAATCAGTGTGTTTATTAAGCAGAAAAACATTTCAGATTTTTATTAACTCCACCAAAACTGAGAAGCGATCATTTTTGTACTTAGTCCTAAAAACATTCTATGTGCCAGAACAGAAAACTAAAACAATCTTTTAAGAATATAAATTCAACTCATTTTAGGAATAGTTTATACTCTTCTGACACTTGTCAGTATTGGCTAACAAAAACAAACAAAAAAAAGGCCAAAAGACTCACCTATAATATAGTGACGTGGTATCTATAACACTTATATATTGTTCATAATACTGAAGCTCCACTGACTGAAGCTACTTACTGGAATAAAAGTATTCACTGAGTTGAGCTACAAAAATTTCAATAGCTATTTTTTTTTAATGTAGATTGTTTTTAAAGTCTTTATTGAATTTGTTACAATATCATTTCTTTTATGTTTTGGTTTTCTGACTGTGAGACATGTGAGATCTTAGCAACCCAACCAGAGATAGAACTCTTTGGCCCTGCACTGGAAGCTGGGCCACCAGGGAAGTCTCTTAATCTCTATTTTAAAGGAATTTCATAATAATATGAAGTATCTTCCTGATTTTGGTGGAAGAAAGAATTGGGTTTTCCATCTTCTTTGATTAAAACTTTTAAAGATTTGATGTATGATATCTCAGTTCTGGTGTGCAACAAGAAGTTTAAAAAAAAAAAAATGGTCACCAAATTGAGGAACAATCAATGGAGAAAAAAGAGGAAAGAGAAATAGCCTATAGCCTGACCTTTTCAACATGATCTAGAAAGATCTGAAACATTAGGTCAAGGCTTCCAAGTAGATAATGGCAGAGGTGCTCTTAGAATTTCTGTTTCCCACCTTCCTATTTTGCCCTTTATCCTTCTTAAGGTACCTCACAGAGGGACATAAACCAATCAGTCCTGGTTTGGAGTTCTGAATACAGTCTAAACTTTTGAAAGTACATTTTTTATAGACTGAATTGAGAGAAAGTTAGAGCCAGGGTATTTAAATGGAAACCACCATGCTTACAAAATGGCTTATGGAACCATTAATTGTCTGTTTAGAGCCTCAATTATAAGACCTCTGGGTTACCATTTCAAAAATTAAAGCTTAAAAGGGTACCAGTGGTCTGGGAGGGCTGTAGCTGCCTCCCAAAATGCCTAACCTTCCCAAAGGGGAAAGACAATCACACGGGGAAGCCGGCCTCAGGTAAAACAATCACCTTGTACCTCTTCCTTGCTTCTAGACACGTCAGTTTAATGATGCTTTGAGTAATCTCCTAATAGCTACCTTCACAGTAAACTCTTAGTTTTTCCTACTGAAATAAAGCAAGGGCAATATTTCCCAAGAGAAAACAGATGCTTTCTTACTGGCTCGCTGAAAGTCTTTCCAACAATCTACCAACTATACAATCTCACAAATCCTCAAAATGAATGAACTCATTTAGAACACATTCTGGAGGTTTAACTGAGAGCTCCTAACCTTTATCTAACCCCATTAATGATGGCTCTCTCCAGCTCCAGGCTGGGTTTTGAGCCCTGCAAGTAAGCAAATGTACTGAACCACAGCCAATAAACAGGTTTCTCACATCCCATCCCTGAAGAAACTGACTATAGCAAAGTCTACTGGCCACAGGGGGGAAAAATAGCTTAGATGGCAATGACTGTATCCAGTAACAAGAGGAAAAGGAAAATGCGATAAAGGGGAGTAAACACATGCCCCAAATCTTAGGAATAGAAATAATGAGGCTATTTTATAATAGAAAGCAGTCAGTCGATCCTCATCATTTGCGGATTCTGCGTTTGTAAATTCACCTAATCATTAACATGTATCTGTCATCCACAAATCAATACCCCTGCCACTTTCAGTCTTTAAACAGACATCCACAGAAAAGCACTAAATATGAGTCAACCGATGTGCTTATTTCCAACTTGAAGTGGAACAAGGCTACTCCCTGCCTTGTTTCAATTCTCATACTATAAACAACTGTCCTTTTTGGGTTCTATTTAGTACCAATTTTTTTTTCTTGCATTTTTGCACTTTTTTGTTGGTGATATGGCTCTTTAACATCACACTCAAGTGCAGGAATTAAGTGTAGTTGTCCAAGGTCCCTAAGCACAAGAAGGCTAGGATGTGCCTGGAGAGAAAATGTGTGCTGGGTAAGCTTCATTCTGACCGGAGTTGGAGTGCTGTTGGCTGTGTGTTCAAAAGGAGTGACTGGACTAAAGGGTATCTTAATCAAACACCCATAAAACAACACTATGTATTAGTTCGTTACTGAAAACGTCGAGAGGAGAGACCAACTGGAACCTAACCCTGTATTTCCCCAGAGGAGTTCTGGGTCAGCATTTACTAACGCATTCACTAACTCCTTTACATACCAGAACTACAGCAAATAATGAGGCTGAATCAAAGCAAGGAATTATTTTAGGGCATAGCTAATATTACTTTTTAAATGAAGTAGGATAATGTTGTAGCATATAATGCTATTTGCAGAATGCTATGAATAAAACGGAGTAGGGAAATATGGTTTTTAAAAAGTCATCCTCTAAAAGGTCACATTTAATATTTTCTCGATGTGAATAGAAGATAGTCATAAGATCTTCTGAGGCATTGCACACAGAGGTAGCAGTGTACATAAAGACCAGGAGGCACACACACACACACACACACACACACACACAAACGTGAGTTTGGAATCTTATAAGAACTTCACCAAGGTTGCAAGACAGAGTTAAAAACTGAAGATGAATGAGCCTTGAAATTCTTATGGTGCTGGCATCTTCTGTATAAGTCCCTCCACTTGTGTAGGAGCAAACGAATGAACTAAATGAAATAAGTGGGAGGGGGAACATATTAAATGATTATGCCCCACCAATATTCTCTAGTTTAATAAAATTAGCAAACATTTACTTGAGGAAATAATAAAGGTCCAGAACTCCTAAGGAGCTATAATGCATTGAGAAGAGAAGGCAGGTCCAGAGGGCATCGCCAAGGGCTGTTCTTTGAGCGGAGCTGCAGGGGGCACCTGTCTGGGCTGCTCTGGTGGGTCGGAGCAGTCTGAGGACTTGAGCTCCCGAGGCGTGAGGACCATTCCATAAATTCTCATGGAACATTAAAGTCATTGATTTCAAAGTGACCTACGCCTGGTTGGTCTTTGCAGCTCTCAGGAAATTTTCAAATTGGTGATCAAACACTGTTTCTCTCAACTGCACTGTTTAAAATAATAGCACAGTCTATGAAGCAAAACAGCCTGAAAACAAAACAGTGTTTGCTGGAAAGACTGATGCTGAAGCCAAAGCTCCAATAATTTGGTCACCTGATGTGAACAGCCAACTCACTGGAAAAGACCCTGATGATGGTGAAGATTGAGGGCAGTAGGAGAAGTGGGTGAGAGAGGATGAGATGGTTGGATGGCATCATCAACTCAATGGATATGGGATTGAGCAAACTCCAAGATACAGTGAAGGACAGGGAATCCTGGTGTGCTGTATCCCATGGGGTTGCAAAGAGTAGGACATGATTGAGCAGCTAAACAACAACAACAAAAATAGCATTTACAGCCTGCAAGAAAACTGACGACAGTTGGGATGAATTTTATTTGTTCTGTGATACTATTCAAGTGCATCACTTCCACAACATATCCAAGTACAGCTGGTCTACTGGGCCAGCCAGGAAAATAATGTTTTCTGATACATAAGCTGTCTTCTTAATACAGACAAGAAAATCCAATAAGCATAGGGTAGAAAACAGTTGATGCTACAAAATTCAATTGAACATACTTTGGACTTCCTTCTGGCTTTCCTTCATGATTCAGTTGACCTGCTCAAGACTATGTATCTTCCTAGCTTTATCATTTCTATAAAATACAGTACTATTTGATCCACATATGTGAAGAGGAGCTAGTAAAAGTGAAATCAAGTCAATGTTGACACAGTCACACTTTTATAATAAAACTGAAGTCTTAAGGACTAAAAATCAAATTCTATTTTAGTGTTAGTTTTGTCCACAATCCCCCTCATTTCTTGTTCATTTGGAAAGCAGCTATAATAACTGATTAGTTTGTTACCACTTGACATTACTTTGAAGAAATGAACTAAGAAACTATCAGCCTCAAAATGAAAGTGGTAGTTGTAGTTGTGAAATGAATGTCTGAGAAACTGACGCCAGGCAACATTCAAAGTGACAAATTACAGAAGTCATTGCTCACTATCACAGGCTGCAGGGGCAAAGTAAACACATAGTCCTGCATGATCTGTGAATAAACACAGTAGAAGCAAGCTGACTCCAAAAGCAGAGCAATTAACTATCAAACCAAAAATAAAACATATGCTTCTTTCAAAAGTCCAATGCGTAAGAATCATTAAACCAACACCACATTTGCCCACACTGTTGAAATGGAGAAGGACTATTTCACACCTACTCACAAAATTAATGAATATCAAAGAGAATTAAAACTATTATTATTACTTGAATAATTACTATAAGAATACTGATTATTACTAAAGCTAATAATCAGAGCAAATTGTCTCTTATAATTTCAACATAGGATTAAGAAATATTTTGAAAATCACTAAGTTCTTTACTGTTGGCATATAAATACACTCAGT
The DNA here is from genome assembly GCA_007570785.1 of Antilocapra americana. NCBI lineage: Eukaryota > Metazoa > Chordata > Mammalia > Artiodactyla > Antilocapridae > Antilocapra > Antilocapra americana. Next base: position 1,713,856 of record ML663566.1, read on the forward strand.
TCAGTTCAGTTCAGTCATTCAGTCGTGTCCAGCTCTGCGACCCCATGAATTGCAGCACGCCAGACCTCCCTGGCCATCACCAACTCCCGGAGTCTATCCAAACCCATGTCCATTGAGTCGGTGATGCCATCCAGCCATCTCATCCTCTGTCATCCCCTTCTCCTCCTGTCCCCAATCCTTCCCAGCATTAGGGTCTTTTCCAATGAGTCAACACTTTGCATGAGGTAGCCAAAGTATTGGAGTTTCAGCTTCAACACTAAACTATCAGTTTTTCCCCAGAAAAACTTTGGGACTTATATCCTGATTTTACAATAGGAACTGAGTAACGCAGGCCACAATGATGGCTTTAAAGCTAAAGCATAAGCTCAACCATTAAATGTACATATATGTAGATTACCTGCTTAATTTGGGAACATATTTAGTAGACACTGGAAATTCTTTTCCATGCTTTTGATAGGCACGAAAGGATTAAATTTTTAATAATATAATATCAATAATTAAAAAGACTATCTCTGTTTGTTTATTGTATACAGAGCAAGAGAAAATATTAAGATTACATGACTCTTAACTATTAGTTGCTTTATTATCAGGATTGTGTGCTCAGTAGTTAAATCATGTCTGATTCTTTGCAACCACAAAGACCTAAGCAACGTGGAGGAGTGAAGCCCCAGCTATAAGAGCACTGTTTTTTTTAATAAATTTATTTATTTTAATGGAGGCTAATTACTTTATAATATTGTAGTGGGTTTGCCATGCATTGACATGAATCCACCATGGGTATACATGTTTCCTCATCCTGAACCTCCCTCCCTCCTCCCTCCCCATCCCTTTCCTCTGGGTCATCCCGGTGCACCAGCCCCGAGCACTCTGTCTCATGTATTGAACCTGGACCAGCGATCCATTTCACATATGATAATATACATGTTTCAATGCCATTCTCCCATATCATCCCACCTTCGCTCTCTCCCACAGAGTCCAAAAGTCTGTTCTATATATCTGTGTCTCTTTTTCTGTCTTGCATATAGGGTTATCGTTACCATCTTTCTAAATTCCATATATATGCATTAGTATATTGTATTGGTGGTTTTTTTCCTGGCTTACTTCACTCTGTATAATAGGCTCCAGTTTCATCCACCTCGTTAGAACTGATTCAAATGTATTCTTTTTAATGGCTGAGTAATATTCCATTGTGTATATGAACCACAGCTTTCTTACCCATTCGTCTATTGATGGGCATCTAGGTTGCTTCCATATCCTGGATATTATAAACAATGCCGCGATGAACATTGGGTTACACATGTCTCTTACAGTTCTGGTTTCCTTGGTGTGTATGCCCAGCAGTGGGATTGCTGGGTCATATGGCAATTCTATTTCCAGTTTTTTAAGGAATCTCCACACTGTTCTCCATAGTGGCTGTACTAGTTTGCATTCCCACCAACAGTGGAAGAGGGTTCCCTTTTCTCCACATCCTCTCCAGCATTTATTGTTTGTAGACTTTTGGATTGCAGCCATTCTGACTGGCGTGAAATCGTACCTCATTGTGGTTTTGATTTGCATTTCTCTGATAATGAGTGATGTTGAGGATCTTTTCATGTGTTTGTTAGCCATCTGTATGTCTTCTGTGGAGAAATGTATATAAGAGCACTATTATCATCACTGATTAAAGTTGAAATTTTATACGTGATTTCTTCAGTAGCTCTTCCTAAAACTAAATTCTGTGGATAACATCAAATTACCATAAGATATTTATTTATAGGCAGAGCATAACTATTACTAGTATACCTCTTGTGGTAAAGAACCCTACCTTGTCTATTCCCTGACATGGATAGGAATTCTCTCATACTCTTAAGAAGTGAGATCTTGGGCCAAGGAAGACAATAACAATAACTCAAATTTACAGTATCATTGAGTTAGAATGAACATGTAATTCGACAGTTTGTGTTAAGCACCCAGCTCTGCCCCTGGAACATAGAGGACTGACAGGGAACATTATTATTTGTGGAATACTAGGGCCATTTACCAGGTTACCCAGGTAATTGTCCATTCTTCCTAAAGGTACCCTATTATTTAAGTTTGTTTTCATTTGCCAGTTCAGGCATCAAATGCAACAACTCCTCATGATTCACAGATTTTTTTTTTATGTTACCTAATTGCTAAACTATATCTGTAGCCTCAAAAGCAACACTCATGGCATGTCCACCATCATCTGTGGATGTGAGCTGAGCTGGGAAAAATTTCAGCCACCTGACGCACATCTTCCAAATTGAGACTGAATGAGGTGACGATCTGCCTTCCTGTTGTAGGCAGCTCTCATTCTATAACAAGGGTCTTTGCCAAATCTGTTCGGTGCCATGCTTTTTGGCATCTTTGGTTATTGTTGGTGATTTCACCGTTTTAAAGGTAGTACTGAAGTGCCGGCGAGTGGTCCTAAGTGCGAGAAGACGGTGATGGGCCATTCTAAGAAAACACTTGTGTGAGATCAGTTTCCTTCAGGCAGGAGCTAAACTTGTTGTGTGTGCTAAGGTCAGTGTTAATGAATCAATGATAGACGGTATTCAGAAAAAGGAAGAGAACATTCTTGGATCCATCCGTATGCAAGGCTGTTCTCGAACGGGCCAGAGTCACAGCCCTTTGGCTGTTAACAGTGGAGAGAGATGCTGCCTTCAAATGGAAATGTACATAACACAACATTATCTACTGAACAGCTGACAAAAGTGTTGTGACCAGAGGCTCACAGATACCCAACCCTCTATTTCTCTTAGGAGAAATGAATCGCTTTATATTACAGGAGTATCATCCATAATGAGAAATGAGTCTATGTAAAATCTTTAAAGTAAGATCCATCTACCAATTCAAATCTCTAGTGCATGAAGTTCTCAGATACAAATACAAGACATCCAGTCAAAGTATGTCCTGTTCAATATCTGAAATCCAAACTGGATCCCAACTTATAAAGACAAAAGCAACTCTTAAGCTGCATATTCAAATAACAACTGCCCTTGCTTTTACCACTTTCTGTATCTTAAATTTTTAACACACTAGAACTTTCAATTTAAAAGTATCATTTTTTCTGATTGACCATTTTCTCTTTCCTGTTCAAAATTCTGCAGTTCCTTGATGATATACCTTTTCATTTTTATTTTGTTCATATTTTATAGAATAAGTAAAATTAAAAGTTTTGTAACTTGGGTTTCCTTGAAAATTGCACTCTCAAAAATGCAAATAAGAAACTTCCTTCTCTGGAGAACACTGTATTCAAAAGATAATCTAAAGGGTTAATCCTGTTTCTCAAAAATTAGGAGTAACTATATATCATGTCTCATATTATCTTGAAAATGAAAATGTCACCATTGTCTCCCAAAAATGTAACAACTGTTCTATAACTGGTTCTATTTTAAAACATGACACATAACACAGAGTCATTGAACTTATTAGCATTTGATTTGCTAATTCTGATGGAGATGTGAGCTTGTATCACTTGCTTTAGCACTCAAGCCCTCAAATTCTTAGACCCTTCTATCATCGGGAAGATTTTTTCACAAGATTCCATTGCTATAGCCTGCAGAATTAGGGTTTGAGATTAATATATACACAAAGGAAGAAGAAGCTATAACAGGCATTACCATTATTTATCAATATCCATTTGGCCTCTACTTCCTGGCACATGGGAGGTTACTCACCTATTAAATTAAATATCCCCATGTGACAATGCAATCAGAGTGGAAGTGATGTGTGCCACTTCTGGATGGAAGCCTTTACCTGTTGGTGCTTGAATCTACAGCCCGCTCCTTCACTGTCACAGCGACTGTAAGCCACGAGCTCTTACAGGGAGTCATAAGATGGAAGTGGCCTGGGATGCAGAGCCAGAACAGGGAGGTCTGTCCTCCAAGAGCAGGAGTCAGTGAACTCTGATCCAGGGCAAAAATCCCTCTTGCAGCATGTTTCCATATGGCTCATTAGCTAAAAATAATTTCTACATTTTGAAATGCAAAATATGACAATGACTCTTACTCATTCAATAAAAATATGCAGTTTTGCCCCTTGGTCAAAATGTTTAAAATCTCTACTCTATGGCCCTTCACAGAGAACCCCTGCCTTAAAGAGTCACCCAGACCCTCAGCATCCCTTTTATGAGCAACAAATAAACTTGTATGTAACAACAGAGATTTGAGACCTTTGGTAATCTGTCATAGCTGCTATAGGGACTCGAGTTCCAGACCTGTCACGCAGCAATGGTAACTTTCTCTGAGATTAAGTTACCCCCGGTCAAATGGGTGTATATTAAAAGAGATAAAATACATGAATATATAACTAGAAACAATAAATGAGCTAGGATGGGAGATGAAGTACTCCATGCTGAGGCCATGCTGAAGTGAAGACAAAACAATGTTTTGATTATGAAAATGTCTTCTACCTGCTTGGCAACGTTGCCCCATCTACAATGAATGTGTCTGCAAATGTTTAAACTCTTCTCTTTGAGTGCTGCTTCTTGATTTTTCTGCCACATCTTTCAGTTTAATATTTGGTAGGCACTATATCAGTGTTGTAGCCCAACACACACATTTCCAAATGGATAAGGTCATGCAAAATTTAAAATAAAAGCAAAGAATTGTTCGTTTTTCATGTCAACTTTGACAGTTTAAAAATTCAGAGGAGACTTCACATAAAAATTTTGCAAACAGTTTCCATCTTATAAATAATCCTATGGGACCTCAAGCCCTGATTCCTTCAGGGAAGGAATTTCCCTCACCACTTCTGGTTCTCTGCCTTATTTAAGATGAGAGATTTTCTGTTGTGTATAGTTCTTGGGGTTGATTATTCCTTAAGGAGCTATTTCTCTTGAGAGGAGATTGCATCAAATTGCTACCCAGAAGTTTGGGATTTATGTATTCCAGAAAATACCTAAATTTTCTCTATGACTAGAAAACCCAACTCCAATTATCTTTACATTTTCAGACTTAGCAATACTCTCTAATTAAACAACATACCCATCACAGAAAGCAATGTAGAGTGGATTTCATTGTATTTCTAATAATTCACTGAACACAGGTGGAAAACTGAGAAACACGCAGAATGAAATCTTCATTTAAGAGAAGGGCTTTAGCATCTCAAATAGCACAGAGAATGTACAAAAACTAACTGGGAGATTCCAGTTAACAGGAGAATGCATCACAGTCTCCAGTGAGGTAATTGCCATCCTCAGGTGCCATTTCTAACACATCTGCATGGATTAGGACCTTGGGTGTGACATTTTGTAAGAGGCTTTCCTGTGGGAGGGGACTGGGAAACCAGCCAGAAGGCTTGCAAACTTAATGTTCTTCCTGTTTGTTTTCTATTTTTAAACTTAACACTTCCTATGCTCTTTCCAAAGTGATTATATGGAACCCTTTCACCATGAGGGAACAAGACTCTCATTTTGGAAAAATGATGTTTAAACAGAGCTGTTTAAAAACTTTAAAAAATATTTCCAGCATGCATCAGCTAATTTACATTTTATTCCAAATAAAACATATGAGCTAACATTGGGGATGAGCTCTGAGGATGCAAAATAGGTATATGCCCATGGAATATTAAGTAATATGCAATTATTTGTTATAGTTTGGTTGCTTTTCATGTAGAGATGAGTTTTCTCACTACTTCACAGAAGCACAAATTGAAACATACTCCCTGCTGGTCCTGGTGAAACTGGCTGCCCTTGACTGTTTTCACTGACCACAAGCTTTACTCTCTCTCCAAACTTAGTGTTCTATATTCTTGTTCTTGTCCAGGTTCTTTCGAACCCTAGCCCCGACCATCAGATCAATCACTTAGTCCCCTAACTCCTCTCTGGCCAGTTCCTCATGTCCTCGTTACTTATGAGGCAGAAAAGTCAGGGCAGGCGAGCCCTGGGCCACCCTCCTCACATACAGGCATTAGGCAGAAGGCAAGGCCACCTCCTGGCTTTGCACTTCAGGAGGTCATGACACACAGAGAAATGCAGTAGCATCTGAGCAAGAAACTCGGAGCATCAAACACGGAGCATGTGCAACAAAAATGCACAGGTTGCTGATGATGACCCTGCTCGACTAGTAAGGGAAACGTCAGGGGAAAAAGCTCTTAAACCGTATGGAAAGTGACTTCAGAAGACAAATAAGTGCTCGGGACCAGAGACTGATGCAACAGGGGGCAATCTGGGCCACACCTCAACCCTGCCCTCGGTGAATATTCCACCCTAATCAAAAAGACTGCTGTACAGTATTGTAAAGAAACAATACCTCAAAAAAAAAAGACCTTCACCCATTCAAAGGACTAAAACTAAGATAAAAAGGGGCATCAACAACCTTGCTGACTGCTTCTCACTGTCAAGTACTTTGGCATGCTCCTCCTCTGAGTGTGTAAATTTTACTTCTGCCCTGAATATCCTGTTTCTTTGTCTCTTTGCTTGTCAGCCTGTGTGTGTGTGCACACGCCCGCGCACCTTTGTGTTTTGTGTTCCTTGCCCAAATTCTTTTAGCTGAGTTGAACAAGAGCTTGGACTGTTTGCTAAAGCGTTTCTAGTATCAATTATACCAAATATCAGCCCAGAATGGCTTGCATCTTCTCTCTCGTGGGCTTGTGGTGGGCTTGCCAAAGAATTCCAAGATGTAAGAGGATGTAACATCAAGAATAGAGGAGAGAATGACAAGCACAAAGGACTCTGAGCCTTGAATTTCATGGACAGGCCATGGGGTCTAGCCAAAAAGCTACGTCCTAGAGCCACTTGTCCTGCTAAAAGTCAGAAATCTGCATGCTATCTACCCAGTATCTACCTTCCTAAGGCCATTTCCTGAAAGTATCCGGATTGTCCTGGAGGTGCTGACTCATTCATTCCCCCTTCTTGCCCCTAGGAGCAGCTCAATCCATTCCCAGCCAAAGGCTTAATGTTAAATCCTGTTGCGTACTACTTGACTGACTTTGATCCAAGAGGGCAGGCAGCCTACCTCACCCTGTCTTGGCACAGGTCCAGAAGCCAGGACCTCAGTCCTTTCTCATTAAATGATTATAAATACAGAAGATAGAAACTCCTATGGAAGACAAGGAGTTCCCTATGACTTTGCCACAATGGGAACTTTTAGTTTAGTTTGAAGATCTGATGAAAAAACGATTTTGTTTAAAAAAAAAATTGAATAAAAAAGTTTTTAAATTAAAAAAACCAAGTTTTAATAAAATTTAAGTGATTGCTCAGATGGTAATGAATCCGAGAGGGAAGAGACACAAGTTCGATCCCTGGATCAGGAAGATACCCTAGAGGAGGAAATAGCACCCCACCCAAGTATTCTTGCCTGAAAAATCCCATGGGCAGAGGAGCCTGGCGAGCTACAATCCACGGGATGACAAAGAATCAGACAGGACTGTGCGACACTTTACCTTGTATAAAAATATTTAAAAATAATAATAATATCAGATCTGTACGTCAATGTTTCTTATATTCAAACCAGCAGGTCACATCATTAAGGAATCTAGAAGGATCACTTGGGATACTCAGTTGAATTTGCTCGTAAGTGACATTGTTAGATACTGTACCTTCCTCTGCCATTTAAACAAGAGAAAGAGAGAGAATAAAAAACTTAAGGATTGTGGACAGCACCATGTTAACGTTCATCTCCTTATATTTAATATATTTGAAGATTCATAAAACAAATGCTGAATGGATAAATACATGAATGAATAAAAAACAAAATGAAACACAGGTCTTTATACATAGATATTTAAATTATGCAAGCTTGCTAAATCACTTCAGTCATTCAAACTCTTTGCTAATGCATGGACTGTAGCCCATCAGGCTCCTTGGTACATTGGACTCTCCCAGCAAGAATACTGGAGTGGGTAGCCATGCCCTCCTTCCCATGCCCTCCTTCAGGGGATCTTCCCAACCCAGGGATTGAACCCACATTTCCTGCACTTCTGCATTACAAGCAGATTCTTTACTGCTGGGTCACCAGGAAAGCCCAGGCATTTAAATTATCTGCCCTAAATTCTAATACTGTTTTTAGAATGCTGAGAAATCACCCAGCTTAAAAAAACACATTTTGAGGGGGTAAAAAAAAGACTATGATCAAGTTTTTGAGGTATAGGCTCTTACTGGCAATGGTATTCAAAGCAATGAACAGATCAAGGCCACAAAGACTGTGGTATGTACATTTCTACAAGTGAAAGAGAAAGTAAGACACTTAAAAATACATCCTCGAGTGTTTGTAGGTATATCCAAGAAACCAAAAGTGGTTCACCCTCAATTCAAAGGGCAGCCACATTATGTTACTTAAGAAGGAGCACCCTGAGAGCTCTAGAGAATGACAAAGCAGCCAGAGTGACTAGAAGAAAAGAAGCAGAAGCTGAGCAAGTCACACCAAGCCCAGGGCTGGGCATCATTTGATCAGCAACTGCACAGGCTGAAGAGAACAAGGACAAACTGTCAAACGTAGAAAACCGTGGCAGCCAGCAGAAACGATTTCATGGTTTAGAAGGTGCAGAGCTCTCCTAAAGCCATCACCAACTAGGGCAACTGGCCTCAGCTTTTCACCAACCCAAGGAAACAACAGTGATATAGAAAGGGGTGACACCCTTCTTTCTAGCACAGTCTATCCCAACATATCTAAGAACATTGTTAAGCCCGACCAGCAACTTTCAAATCACTTTATTCAGGACAGACTTGGACTTGAATTAGATCCAGCATTCCCTATGGATCGCCCTGTCTCTCTGGGACACTAAGGAGATTTCTGCAGTGACCTTTGGTTCACCCATTTGTCATGATCATCATTACTGGTTCTCTGGCTCAGGGAATGCCAAACTCAAATGAAGTTCATATGAGACTTATTCTACAGAGATGCTGGCTCTTTGACCCAACAATTTTCACTTGCAAAATTTAAGGACCTGATATGTTATCAATTGCCCTTCAGCCTGTAACTGTGTCAACATTATGCTCCTTAACATAAAAGTTTCATTTTAGTCTTTTATTTTCTGTGTTAAATGGCCATACATCTCTGTTAACTGACCAGGATTACACAGCATATGGAATGCCAGACCTTCTCTCTTTGAAATACAATTTCCTTCTGGCTTTTCGCCCAAAAGCAGTTAAGTAGTATTAGCTCCCCAGGCAGACCTCATCGTCTTTGAGTTAAATACAGTAAGAAGTGCTGATGCTTCTATTTCACTAATATCTTTGCTCCATAATCCTTTATTTTATGACCTGCCCCTGGCTGTTCCCTGAGCTAAGAATTTGCTGTTCATAAAGCGGGGTGACAAGTCTCATCACATAATGATAAAGAAAACGGTGTAACTTTAGCTGGCACGGGAGCAATCAGAGCACGATATGCATGTAGATGCTCTAGGCTACTATCTGATCCGATGTGAAAAGTGAAATATTACCTTTTCATCCAACATGAGAAAAACCTCGATTTTTGTTGTTTTCATCTTTTACTCATAAAAGAGACACAGACAGAATCAACCACAGACAGTCATGTTCGAACAGCATGATGGCATCAGTGTCAACCTTTCCTGAGACTTTAGAGCCTTTCATGGATTAACACACCAAAAGCACAATGAACAGAAATTCAGTTTGGGTTGGTGTTAATCATTCGAAAAGTGCTGAGCAATGTTCAAATCAAAAAGGGAAAAGAAAAAAAAGTCTAACTTTTTCTTCCTAATAAGTCTCATCTTTTATTTATCATATTTCACACATACTGCTTATATAATAAGTCCTCCCCCAGTGCCAGGCACACTTCTAAGTGTTTTAAACTGTTACCTTATTCAGTCTTTATAAGGACAGAGAGCAGGTTCTAAATGGTCAGCAAGTTTTACAGATGAAGAAGCTGAGGCACAGAGAGGTTAAGTAAGTTGCCCGAGGTCACAGAGTTCATAAGTGGCAGAGTCAGACAGTCTGTCTCCAAAGTATGCATACTCTCCCATCATAAAAGATTGTCTTTCTCAAGAAGTAGTGTTTAATACAAAACCCAGCACTTAAAACCTTGGATTAGCATTATTTAGGCTTGTTAAGAGAGAATACTACTAGACCAACTTCAAACCATGGGTATAGAAAAAACAAAACATTTATACTTCTTATTTAAAAAATCTTTCTCAATAAGATAAAGTGGAAAAGACAGGTTGTAGATCTTTGTCTCTAAAATCTTCAATAAATAAAACAGGTTCAATATTTAAACTTAATTTAAATTAAAATTTGATTCTGCTAAGCTTCACAAATGACTACTGTTGTTTCCCCTGGTACATATTGATTTCACATCTTACTGTCTGTTTCTGGAAAATAGAGAAGAAATGCATATGATTTTTAAATGCCTCCCCTACTTTTCTTCGGATGACTCCACTGTGTTCAAATACAAATGATGTGGAAAAAGCAAATTAACAAAAAGGGTTTCAACAGGGAAGGTAAATGATCAGTGTAAACTGTCTTAAACCAAGAACTTCATTTTTCCTCAACTTTCCATCTCCTTTATACCCCTCTGCCCTCCAAAACTGGTAGTAAACCCATGTTTCCTGTTTCTACTCTTCTCTAGTTTCAAAAACCCTTCCACACTTAAATTGGGGTGCCCCACAACTGACAGCTTCAATTTTTAATCATCTCTTCTCTCTTTTATCCTCTCTACTGCCTTTCCCCTTTAAACTAATTAAGGGCTTCTTAAATGTGTGCCTTGGGATGATAACACAAGAATATTAATAAATTTGTAATAACAAAATACTACTAGCAGGCCTGTGCTAAGTGTCCTGCATAATCACCTCTTTCAGTCCTCATAACAGCGCTTCCAGGTTAGGTGGGGATGATGGTCAAGATACTTAACACCAATTACAATGGCCACTGGCCATAAACAAGGAATAGAGCTGAAAGTGTGCAAACTGCCAAGGATCAAACTCCCAGTAAGTGTAAATTATATTCATTTAAGGTAACTCAGCTCAGCAAGTTTAAGTACCCATGGCTATCCATCAGCCACGCCATCACAGAGATAAATAAAGAACAGGCTTATAAAACCACTCTCTCCAGATAACCATTTTGTGTTCGCTGTCCAGTGACAGTATTCAGCTAATTACATGAAATAGTCAACACTCTATCATAAATAGGCTTTGCCCAACTTTAGGCTAATAGAAGAGTTCTGAGACATTTAAGGTGGCCTAGGGTAAGCTATGACATTGGTAGGTTAGATAGAGGTTTTGACTTAGATGTTTTCAATTTACTGTGGGTTTGTTTATTCCTATAGGTTTATTTATTACCATGGGACATAACCCCATGTTAAGTCAAGAAAGACCTGTATTTCAAAACCACAGCTGGGAAAGTACGATTTTAGAAACACTGGCAAGTAATTCAGTTTCCTGGACCCCTCCAAAACTAACAGTTGGATGCAATAATTCTCTTTTCCTTCTAATCTAATATCATTTTGGTTTTTATTTTGTTTTGGGTTGGGTTTGTATGATAATTTTGTTTTATAAAAAAGTGATTTCCCAGCCATTAATTTAGGCTTATGAATCAGAGAAACTAATATATAATTCAATTTTTAAATATGTATTAAATTCATGTCTTAAAAATATAGATTACATTTGATTTGATTCATGTAAATTTCACTGTGTTATCTGCTAGGGTCTTCCATGAATAGATTTTTCAAATTAAATGTAGTAGAATGTAGGAGAATATGACCAATTATTTAGCATCTTACATTTGTGAATTAAATACTTTAAAACCACACTCTCATGGGGCAATCAAACAAGGGAAAGGAATAAAAGGCATTTAGATGGAAAGGAAGAAATAAAGATAACTCTATTTCCAGATGTATGATCTTATATATTGAAAATCATAAGTAATCCATTAAAAAGAGCACTAAAAAATGAGGAAGGTTGTAGACACACAAAAGACACTGATATTTCTACACATGTAATGAACAATTTGAAAATGAAATAAAAGAGACAGTTCCTTTTATAAAAAACCTCAAAAAGAATAAGATACTTAGGGTTAAATGTAACAAAAGTAGTGTAACACTGAAAATTACAAAACACTATTGAAAGAGATGAAAGGAAACCTAAATAAATGGGAAAGATATTTCATGTTCATGGATGATAAGACTTGATATTAAGATGGCAATGCTCCCCAAATTAATCTATGAATTCAATCCAATAGGTATCAAAATCCCAGCTGCACTGAGAGTGGACAAGCTGATCCTAAAATTCATTGAGAAATGTAAGGGAACCTAAGTAACTGAAATGACCTTGAAAAAGAAGGACAAAGTTGGAAGATTCACATTTTCCAATTTCAAGTCTTACTACAAAACTACAGTAATCAAGATAACTTGGTATTGGCCTAAGCACAAGAATATAGAAGAATGGAACTGAATTGAGAACCCATAAATAAATCCTTATATTTATGGCAAATTGATTTTTGACAAGGATGCCAAGACCATCCAATGGGGAAAAGGCAGTTTTTCAACAAATTATGCTAGCAAAACTCAATATCCAGATACAGAAGAATGAAGCTGGCCTCCTGCCTCACATAGTATATAAAATTTATCTCAAATCATATAGCTATAAGAGTTGAGACCTAAATTTAAGAAATAAAAATATAAAAATCTTTGAAGAAAATAAGAGTAGATATTCATGATTCTTGATTAGGCAAAAGAAAAATAAATCAAAGACTTCATCAAAATTTTAAAATTTTGTACACAATAGAACATCACCCAGAAAGCAAACAAACAACCAACAGAAAGGGAAAAAAAATATTGAAAGCCATATTTCTCTTTAGGGGGCTTGTCTTTAAAGTATATAAATAGTTCTCACACCTCAAAAATAAAAAAGGAAATCTCCTAATTAAAAAATGATCAAAGGATAGGAATATATATTTCTACAAAAAAGATATACAAATGGTCAGTAAGCACATGAAAAGATATTCAACAACATTAACCATCAGAGAAATGAAAGTCAAAACCATAATTCAGTACTACTTTATCACCACTTTCCTGGTGGCTTCCCTAGTGGCTCAGATGGTAAAGAATCTGCTTGCAATGCAAGAAACACAAGTTCAGATCCTGGGTTGGGAAGATCTCCTGCAGAAGGGAATGGCAACCCATTTCAGTATTCTTGCCTGGGGAATCCCATGGACATAGGAGTCTGGTGGGCTACAGTCCATGAGGTTGCAAAGAGTTGGACACAACTAAGCAACTAACACTTTCACTTTGTAACCACTAGGATAACTATCTTCAAAAGGACAAATAATAACAAGTATTGGCAAAGATGTGGAAAATTGGAACACTTATACATTGCTGATGGAAACAAAATGGCTTGGGAAAGAGTTTGGCAGTTTCTCAAATGGTTAAACATAGAGTTTCCATATGACCCAACAATGTCACTCTTAAATGTATATTTCACACAAAAACTTGTAAAGGAGGGTTTATTCCAGCATTATTTATAAAGGGCAAAGAGTAGAGACAACCCAAATGTCTATCAACAGATGAACAGAGAAGCAAATTAAGTAGCCATGCACTGGAATATTATTCAGCAATAAAAAGTAATAAAATTCATATATGTGTAACAGTATGAATGAACCTTGAACATATTACACCAAGTAAAAGAAAACCAGCATCTAGATGAAGTGAATTTAGATCATGGAGAAAGAAAACATATTAATGGCTGACAGGTGTTGGGGGAGAGGGCAGTGGGACTGATTGCCAGTGGGTATGGGGTTTCTTATTTTTTTTCATTTTTATTGGATAATAGTTGATTTACAATGTTAGCTTCAGGTGTACAGTAAAGTGAATCACTTCTACATATACAGATATATAATCTATTGCTGGGAGAAATATCAATAACCTCAGATATGCAATAATACCACCCTTACGGCAGAAAGTAAAAAGGAACTAAAGAGCCTCTTAATCAAAGTGAAAGAGGAGAGTGAAAAAGTTGGCTTAAAGCTCAAAATTAAGAAAACTAAGATCATGGCATCTGGCTGCATTGCTTCATGGCAAATAGATGGGGAAACAGTGGAAACAGGGTCAGACTTTATTTTGGGGGGCTCCCAAATTACTGCAGATGGTAATCACAACCATGAAATTAAAAGACGCCTACTCCTTAGAAAAGAAAGTTATGACAAACCTAGACAGCATATTAAAAAGCAGAGACATTGCTTTGTCAACAAATGTCCGTCTAGTCAAGGCTATGGTTTTTCCAGTAGTCATGTATGGATGTGAGAGTTGGACTATAGAGAAAAAGCTGAGCACTGCAGAATTGATGCTTTTGAACTGTGGTGCTGGAGAAGACTCTTGAGAGTCCCTTGGACTGCAAGGAGATCCAACCAGTCCATCCTAAAGGAGATCAGTCCTGGGTGTTCATTGGAAGGACTGATGTTGAAGCTGAAACTACAATACTTTGGCCACCTGATGCGAAGAACTGACTCATTCCTAATGCTGGGAAAGATTGAGGGCAGGAGGAGAAGGAGACGACAGAGGATGAGATGGTTGGATGGCATCACCGACTCAATGGACCTGAGTTTGGGTGGGCTCTGGAAGTTGGTGTTGGACAGGGAGGCCTGGCGTGCTGCAGCTCATGGGTTCGCAAAGAGTTGGACATGACTGAGCAACTGAACTGAACTGAACTGAATCTTTTTAAGACACTTTTCCCATATAGGTCACTACAGAGTATAGTTTCCTGTGTTATACAGTAGGTCCTTATTAGTTATCTATTTTATATACAGCAGTATATAAACATTAACCCCAATCTTGTAATTTGCCCTCCCCCCGCCGCCTTACTCCCTGATAACCATAAATTTGTTTTCTACATCTGAAACTCTACTTCTGTTTTGTAGATAAGTTCATTTGTACTCTTCTTTCGGATTCCACATGGAAGTGATTTCATATGATGTTTATTTTGTCTGAGTAATTCACTCAGTATGACAAAATCTAAGGTCAATCCATGTTGCTGTATATGGCATTATTTCATTTGTTTCTATGGCTGAGTAGTACCTCATTGTACATATGTGCCACATCTTCCTTATCCATTCCTCTAGGTTGCTCCCATGTCCTAGCTGTTGTGACTAGGGCTCCAATGAACACTGGTGCACCTGTATCATTTTGAATTATAGTTTTCTCTCAGTACATGCCCAGGAGTGGGGTTTCATTTGATGGTGGTGAAAATGTTCTAGAAGTATGTGAACATGTGTTGATCACATGGTGATCAATGGACAACTTTGTGAATATAATAAAAAAATTTAGAACCATATCCTTTCAAATGGTTGAATTTATTGAATGTAAATGATATATTCAATAAAGCTGTTATTTTTTTTTTAAATCCATGCTCTGGCCCTATACCTATTTTTTAAACTCATCAGTATATCAACAGCTTGACAGTAAAAAGAAATAATTGTGTTGCAAATCCCTAGTTTATAGTGTCCAGCTTACATTTAAGTAATATTAGCCACTGAGAACAGACAAGATTATCAAGATAAAAAGGATCATCATATTTAATTAAATATTTCAAAACTATACCCTGAAAGTAAATGTAAAGAAATCACCATGTCTTTCCATGTTGCATTGAGAGTAACACTGAAAAAACAAATCTCTCTAAATCTACTTATATATTATAATTTAAAATGTTAATTAGTTTTCATCTAAGCATTAATGTCCCTTAGAGACAAAGTGACAAAAGCCACAGGTGCAAATCAAAGAAATACTGCTTATCAGAAATGAGGAAAAATCTCTATGTTGCCAAAGTAACCAAACTGTCTCATAAGAAATGTATGATTTGACATTCACTTATCAATATTTCTAAATATTGATAACTTTTATCTTGCTTTTGTTGCAAATTTCACTTCCTAGTAATGACTTCATAGACCCCCACACACACCTTTATATACATGTCTCATTTATTTCTGAATCCAGAATGAATTAAACCAGAGAAATTTGGCTCAGGCTGCTTCTCTCACTCTCTGTGGGAAATAAATCATTGTTTTCATCCAGAATATAACACAATATGATAATTGAACACTCAATTTTCAGTCTTCCATCTGAACCCTCTCTTGTAAGGATCCCCAAACCACAGAACTGCTGAAGGCAAAGGATCCTAAAGGTATGCAGCTCAGAGCACAAAGTAGATGATTAATAATCACGTATTAAATTAGATCCTCTACTTTTTAGCACTAATCATCTCTCCTCAGTCTCCTAGTGAAGCAATGGCTTAAATTCCAGCAAAGGAACTCACTGCCTCATGAGATTCTATGTCCCACTTTGAGCTGCTCAAACTGTTAGAAAGTCATTTGCCTATGGAGTTTTAACTTCTCAGATCCTACTCGTGTCTTTTGTGGCCACACACAATCCCACTGTTATGCTTTCCCTGTAAATAATTAGGTTTATCTTAGTCCAGTTTTATGTTTGTGTGTTCCTTTCCAGGCTCAAAACTCTGCCCTTCTTCCTACCAACCATGGTCAAACTTAGTTCACCAATCAAGTTTGAGCAGACAATTTTTGGATCCTGGTGCTTGAATCCTTTTTTGGAACTATGCACTGGCTACCAAAGGCACATCTTTTGAATTTATGACAGTTCTTGACATATAATACCATCCCACTCTCCTTCCAAGCAGGTGCTCTCCTTTTAAACAAAATGTAGCTTTATTCAGGCTGCAAGGTCTATCCTTCAAAGTCTAGATGTCAGCTGGGTCAACTAGCCTCTAGGCAAATAATTCTTTACAGTGCCCTCATTCAAATAGCTTAAGCTCCAATCCTGCAAGGAAAAATTTCCCTTTCTGATTTTATCTACACAGCCAGCTATAGAACTTTTTTATATACCCCTCTGTCTTAAAAGGTCCAACATACCTAGGATTTAGTAGACTTGGGAAGAATTTCCCAAGTTATTTGTCTTTTAAAGCAAAAGTAGAACAAGTGGAGGTTTTCAATTTTGATAGGTTTTATAAAGTTTGCCTCCATATCTCAAGTACACTTCGTGGAGACATTCCATGTTCTGACTGGCCATGCCATACTGATGTAACACAATTTTCCTATATTTTTCTAGCAGCATCTTCCTTACATTTCGATCACACCTCCCTACCACCATGTCCCTCGATACCAATCATAGGTGATCCCAATCTGAAACTCTCCTTAATGTATTGTAGATCCAGAAGATCCAGATAAACACTTCAAAGGAGGGAGAGAATTATTTTGAGTAACTGGGTCTCACCTAAAGAATTTATTCAATCATAATTGTTTTAAGATGTGTTCAGTAATTATATTCATGTCAGTAAAATCCTGACAGAATGATTCACCCTATTCTATCTCAGACTGATTTGTAAATGGGGATCTCAGGGCGTCATCCATTAAAAACGTCCTCTTCAGAATATTTTATTCTTGCCGGGTGGCTCAGACAGTAAAGAATTTGCCTGCAATGTAGGAGACCCAGGTTTGATCCCTGGGTTGGGAAGGTACCCTGGAGAAGGGAATGACAACCCTCTCCCTTCTCCTGGACGTATTCTGGCCTGGAGAATTTCATGGACAAAGGAGCCTGGCTAGCTACATTCCACAAGGTGGCAAAGAATCAGACATGACTGAGTGAATAACACTTTCTTTTCCCAGCATACTTTGCATGCTGAACTCCATATTACATCTAAGAGGAAGAACTAAGGAACAAAGGCCTTGATGGCCTGGATCATGTTTTACTGATTTTTATTACTGGAGACCAGAACAATGCCAAAAATCACAGATTTAAAATCAGTCTCTGCATCAAACATATTTAAAGTTGGGTCTTATTTAATTGCTAGGCTAAACTTTCTCTAAGAAGTGAAATAGTCACTGGGCCAGGCCTAATCATTTCCAATGGCCAGCACATAATAAACATCCCCCCAAATATTAAATACATGAACTCTAACTCTTCTGAAAGTCTCCATTTCAAAACCTGTAATAAGAAAAGAATGCACATATATATAGACTATCAAAGTGCATTACATACCTTATATGTTAATAATTCTAAACAAGCTGCTCATTTACAGTAGCGTGTTAAGATTAAAAGGCTTCATACATTTTTTCTCATATTAAAAAGAACACCTGCTGTTCAGACTGTACTTACTCTCTGCATAAGAAACAAATAGTTAAGAATGAAGTAATTAAAGGAACTCTCAAAATCTCGGCACCCTTGGAGAAAAATAATTCTACACAAAAAAATAAGTCAGATTTTATGTGTATTTCTATTCCCAGCTTAATACATGAGAATTGCCCTGAAAAGGGTACAGACTCTCACTCCTATAAATTACATGCTCATTTCCAAATGTTCCTCTGATTATATCCTTTTTTCAAGGTAAATAATTTCCTTGTGCATAGTCTGCTTATGATAGTTGGGTTAACTGGGTTTTGATGTTTCTCCAATAAGCTTTAGAAACTTACTAACTTAGCCATGCTCTTTCACTTTGGTTGGAAACATGAAAACTTGTTAAACACCATAAACATATGTCATTATCAGCCAAAACCAGAGTGTAATTGTAAAGTAAAAATTTCAGAGTAATGGTCTAGTTTGTCAATGTGGCACTAAACATTCAACAAGGAGACAGAGATCTTTACTTTTTCTGTTCAAGGAAAAACTAGTTAACATGCTTTAAGAATTAAAATAATTAGAATTTTAAATTAATCAAAACTGTCTAATTCTGTGAGCATACAAAAATTTGGGGTTTCTTCTCAAAGAAGATTAAACTAATATTTTTAAATCTGAGATGCTCTAAAATACATTTTTTCTAAAATAAAAAATTTTTTTCTAATGCAAGTAATGTTAAATATGAAATCATCTGGGGATGGGTTACACATTCCACACAAATATAGCTAGTTGGGAGAAAAAGTGAGATATTATTCATCAAAATTTTGCTCAGAATATCTAGACATGGTTCTTACAGATACAGTACAATAAAGAACATTGATTTTAGTTCATTTAGAAACCCAAGTGGATTGTAAATTATGTTAATGTGGAAATCTGTAGTTTAATTTTTTTTTTTTTCCTGTATTAGTAGGGTCTCCTTCATTGTAGGCAGATTCTTTACCATCTGAATCACCAGGGAAGCCCTTTTTATATACAAAACTTGTTTAATATTGGAAAACTAGTTTGAAGGACACAATATGATAAAGGCAGGCAATAATCAACATGCCTTGACAAATTATTTCTATTTTCAACATGATAAAGTTATACAGTGTAGAAGTGAAGATAGCTTGAAAAAGCACTTCAGGAATCAACACTTGTGAATCAAAGACTTTATCCACCACAATAACTCAAGTATATTGTAGCTAAAACCTACAGATGGCTTTTATATGAACTGAGTTTCCTTCTGAACTGATGCTGCACATAGAACACTAAAGTGCTGGATAATTACCTTAAAGAACTTGCTCAACTGTCCATTGCTTGTTGTTACCTTAGGTATTAACATACCAATGGATGGGCTTCCCTGGTGGCTCAGAAAGTAAAGAATCCACCTGCAATGCAGGAGACCTGGGTTCAGTCCCTCAGCTTGGAAGACCCCCTGGAGAAGGGACTGGCTATCAGTTTCAGTATTCTTCTCTGGAGAATTCCATGGACAGAGGAGTCTGGTGGGTTACACTCCTTGGGGTCTCTGTCAGACATGACTGAGTAACTAACACTTACCAATGGGTGAATGCATGTGGGGAGAAACCAAAGTCAGGAGCATTTTTTAAGACCAACACCTCTATCTGTATTGCTTAGCTGTTCATACACACCAAAGGAAAAACAAATCATTCATTTCTATCCCCAAAATCCATGGAGTTTAAGTGTTCTGAGGGACATCCTTTCAACATTTATTTTCCTATTACATCAATGATTTAGAACGTATAGTTGATTTATGATAATGTTCAAGATGGCAAAATTCACATCAATATTCCTGTTCGGTTGGACTTCACAATAAAACATGGAGAAACCCATTAATCTGAGAAAATTTGCCAGGTGACTATCCCATATAGTTTAACAGTACTCATATATATTTAAGAGGACGTGAACAAGGGAATGTTCCCTTGTAAAAAAGAATCCAGTCGTTCTTAAAAGTATAACAAAATAATTCTTCTAGACTATCTTATTAGCAACATCATGAATTATACAACAGAAATGTTTGTTCAAACTGTTTTTTTTTTCTGATAAGAAACACTGCATTTTAAAAAGCAACCTCTATTTTAATATTTAATACCTTAGCATATCCAGATCTCCAAAAGTAGCAAGCTATTTAAGAAAGAAGTGCACTTCTTGTAATGTTAAAAGCATTTCTGGCATTTTATATTATCTGCTTTTTAATGACTGTATTTTCCTAGCATTAAAAATGAATTAATCTCTTTCTTCCTAAGTACTCTGTTGAACATGGTGAAAGAAACAGTTCAACAGGTTACTTTCCCTAGTAAAAGTCATATAGATCGTTGTCTCTTTTTGCATATTTGGTTTGAAAGCAAAACATCTGAATGTGCATCCAACTCAAAGCTCATCACCTTTCATAGAGTTTTACAGACACAAGGTTTTCTTATTTCCCATTGAAGCCTATTGACTCGTGGGTAGAGTACTGAAAAGCATATGAAACATAATTAAGGTAATGTTTATACAGCTTCATTCAGCTGAAAAGTTGGTGTTTTACTCTACAGTCTTAAAAAAATTACTTTAAATAAATTAATATTAATAATTTGGAGTAGTCTATAAGAAATGCAAACAACTGCCACACTGATTTTCCAATGCTCTCAGCTGACTCTTTGTGACCCCACGGACTATACAGTCCATGGAATTCTACTGGAGTGGGTAGCCTTTTCCTTCTCCAGGGGATCTTCCCAACCCAGGGATCAAACCCAGGTCTCCTACATTGCAGGCGGATTCTTTACCAGCTGAGCCGCAAGGGACACCCAGGATTACTGGAGTGGGTACTGTCCCTTCTCTAGGGGATCTTCCCAACCCAGTAATCGGAAACCGCAGTCTCCTGCCTTGCAGGCAGATTCTTTACCAACTGAGCTCTCAGGGAAGCCCTTTTCCAATGCTACGCTAGATTTATTAAGTAAAGTTGTTAATACTTTTGTATACTGACATGTCTCAATCATCATAGTCTTTGATATAGATTAATTTAAAACACACTGACTACACAATAGCATCTTGATGGGAGATTGTTTAAAGAATGCAGTAAAAAACTCCAGACCAGGGTAAGAAGGAAGTATACAGCTACCACCATGCCTCTCACTGAATGCAACTGGACAGGAAAGCAAGGAGCAGTTCTCCGAGAACTCTGAAAAGTAAACATTTCAGGCAGAGTGGAGGAGACCATGATTCGAAATACCACCAACCCAATGGTGAGTCTGCCATTTCTTTTCCTTCTGGGATACCCTGGCCTGAAATCAACACAGGAGCCGTGGGTATCCGGAGCAGCCAGAAAGAGTTGCAGGAGAAGCCCTCTAGTTTGGCCCAAGGATCTGAAAAGGATACTCTAAATAGAGAGAGTGTAAAAGCATTCCATTGACCCCATCCTCTCTCTTCACCTCAGCCCACGGTAAGCATCATGACAGCCTCAGCCAGCAGCAATGGGGCTTTGTCGGAGCCAAAACTCTGAGGGAGAGCAGCTGTCTTCTTCATTGGATGCGACTGGCTTTACAGGAGGGCAGGACCAACCTGTGTTTCTCTCCTTCCTCTTAAAAGTGGGCCCTAATGCAGGACCAGTTGTGAGAGTCCATGGCAATGGAGGTAACTATAAACTCAGCACTCTGGATGGAGGAAAGACAAGTGTTAGCCGAGAGAAAAACTCTGGGAAAATAATGGAAAGTAAAGAGTCCAGGAAACTGATCTCATAAAGTTCTTTTATAAACACCTGAGCTCACCTCCAGCTATGCACATGTAGATCTGATCCTGGTCTGCATAACCAAAACATTCAGAACTGAATTAACAGATAGATCACCACACAAGTCTCAACCTAGCCAATCGATTGGTGGTACACACTCTGGAGAGATGCAAATAACAATGAAATGACTTTAAAACTGAACTGATATTGGAACTACCACAACCCACTAAAAGTAGGTTCAAAGCATGTCTTAAACCTAAACCAGCTTAAAGTACCATGAAAAAAGAAAAAAAAAAATGTCAATACTTTCTAAAGAATTTAAACAAGATTCAGGGCTTCACATAATATTCAAAATGTCCAAGATAGAATTCAAAATTACTCAGTACATAAAGAACAGCAAAAATCCCAACTGCACAGGAAAAATATTAAAGAGATACCATTTTATTAATATAATGATAAAGGTCAAGTCAGCAAGAAGTCATAATCATCCTGAGTATGTAACAAAAAACAGAGCCAAATAAAAGGCCCAAAACAATAATACTGAAAGTGAAATAAACAAATCTACGAAAGAGAAATGGGCAAATCTACAGTGTTGATGATTTCACCACTCCTCTTTCAAGAATAGAATCTATAGAAAGTCAAAAAGGATTGAGAACTGAAAATCATCATCAATCAGTTGAATCTAATTGACATTTATAGGTTATTCAATCCAACAATGATAGAATATACATTCTACTCAAATGCCCTTCAAACATTCCCCAGAATAGATCATATCCTGGGTTATAAATCAAATAATGAGAAAGCTAACAGGATATCAAACCATTCAATCCTAAAGGAAATCAACCTTGAATATTTATTAGAAGGACTGATGCTGAAGCTGAAGCTCTAATACTTTGGCCACCTGATGGGAAGAGCTGACTCACTGGAAAAGACCTTGATGTTGGGAAAGAGTAAAGGCAAAAGGAAAAGGGGGAAGCAGAAGAGGAGACGGCTAGATACCATCACCAACTCAATGGACATGAATCTGAGCAACCTTCAGGAGATAGTGAAAGACAGGGAAGCCTGGTGCACTGCAGTCTATGGTGTCAAAAAGAGTCGGACACAACTTAGCAACTGAAGAACAACAAACAACAAAATAATTAAAACTATATACAGTATGTTCTCAAAACATAATTGAATGAAACTAGAAATCATTAACAGAAAATTAAGAGAAAATTCCCCTCAAGCACTTGGAAGTTAACAACATACTTCTAAATAATCTATGAGTCAAAGAGAAAAATCTCAAGGGAAATAAGAAAATACTTTAAACTAATGAAAATAAAAGTTGTGAAATGTATCTAAAGTATAGGAGGTAATAAATGTGTTTAATTACAAAGAAGAGAAATCCCCAAATTCCCAATTTAAGTAATCGGAATAAAGGCAAATAAGCACAAGGCAAGAAAACAGAAGAATATGAGAGAAAAAAATGAAAGCAGAAGTCAATGAATCGAAAAAAGCAAAAGAAAAGAGAATGTCAACAAAACCAAAAAACTGATTTTAAAAGATGAATAAAATTAATAAATCTCTAGAAAGATAAAAGCGAGAAGGCACAAATTACCAATATCAGCAATGAAAAAGAAAATATCACAATAGATCTTAGAGGTATTAAAAGGATAATGAGGCTATATATTTATTTATTTATAAAACTGTGCACATTATTCTAGTAATTTAGACGAAATTGATTAAATCCTTGAAAACACACAAACTATATATATATATATATATATATAAAACTGACTGAAAATGAAACAGATAACATTCATGACCCCATAACTATTAAAGAAATTGACTCTGGGACAAAAGTTTTTGAAAAGAAATCTGTAGGTCCAGATAGTTTCACTGGCAAATTCCACCAAACATTTAAAGAAGAATAAAACCAATTTTATAGAAAATTTGTCCAAAAATTCTCTCAGAAAGCTGGAATTGGAAGAGAACTTCCTTAGACTAATAAAAGGGATCTAAAAAAAAAACCCTACATCTACCATCTTTATGGAAAAAGAACACTGTCCTAAATAACTTTAGCCAGTACAGTAAGTCAAGAAAAATAAATAACAAGCATATAGAATTGAAGAGGAAGAAATAAATCTGTCCTTATTTGCTGTATAATTGTCTACATAGAAAACATCAAGAAATGCACACAGGAATTTTGGGGTTTTTTGTTTGTTTGTTTTTTAGAATTAACAATTGTGTTTAGCAAGGCCACAGCATACAATATCAACACACAAAATTAATCATACTTTTATATCCTGGAAATGTGCAATGTAAAATCTATTTTTAAGAGTATGGTTTACAATATCGCAAAAACTAAAATATTTGGTAGAAAATAAAACATATACAAAATCTACTGCTGAAAACTAAAAACAATTAATGAAAGAAATCACAGAAGACCAAATAAATGGAGAGATATATCACATACACAAATCAGAAAACTTACATAGTAAAGATGTCAATTTCTTTGAATTACCAATAGATTTAATACAATTCCAATTAAACCTCTGCAGGATTCTTTTCTCTGGTAGATACAGATAAGCTGATTTTAAAATCTGCATGGAGAGACTTCCCTGGTGGTCCAGTGCTAAGAGTCTGTACTCTTGCACTATGGGGAGCACAGGTTCAATTCCTGATCAGAAAACTTAAGGTCCCACATGGCACTCAGTGTGGCCAAAATAATAATAATAAATTCTTAAAAATAAAATTTACATGAAAAGTCAAAGAGCCTAGAACTAGTAAAATATCTCAGAAAAGAAGAACACAGTTAGAGGAATTACATTATCCATCCTTAAGACCTACTACAAGTGCAGCAATCAAAACTGTGTGGAACTGATGGAAGGATATACACATTAACCAACAGGATAGAACAGTGAACCCTGAAATAAACTCACCCCAAGATGGCCATTGTATTTTTTACAAAGCAATTAAAAATTAAAAGGAGCAATTAAAAGGAGAAAGGATGGTCTTTTCAGCAAATGGTTTAAGAACAGCTGAACAGTCACATGCCATAAATAAATAAATAATCCTCAACATAAACTTCACACCTTAAAGTAGATCATAGATCTAAATAAAATGCAAAATGATAAAACTTCCACAACACACAGGAACAAATCTTTATGACTTGGCGTTAGGAAGAGATATTGATATGACACCAAACTCACGATCTGTAAGAGGGAAAAATGGAAAAGCTTTTGTTCCTTGAAAGACACTCCTTAGAGAATCAAAGGACCAGGAGAAGACTGGGAAATTTTTTCTAAAGTCACAAATCCAACAGAAAACTTTTCTTGTTCTATGTCCTGAATGTTTTAGTGATTACTCAAATCTATACATCTAAAATTCACAGACTTGTAAACCAATAAGTCAATTTCTTCAACTACATGATAAATTAAAAAAAATAAGACAAAACAAGAAAAAATGGAATAAAAATGAATACTAAAGTTCTAATTACACTGTTACATTATTTTTTTTAGTAAGGTCTGAGGTAAAAATGCATAGTGCCCAATCTAGCCATTTTTATATTTTCTTAGATAACTTTTAAAATGATCTTAATTATCCTGGGTATTAGTCACAGAAAGTAACAAAGTTTAAATGGAAAAAGAAGCGTAAGAACTCTGCCCTCTAAGAAGGCAAGAACTAAAAAAAAATGGTCTAATTAGTGTCATTTGCAATGAAATATTGAGGTGCTTAAATGTTAAAGTGGTTTTCCTTAACAATTTACAACAATTAAGCCAAAGTCTTTATTTTCATTTAATCTAATCATCTTGCCCTATCTTTGCATAGTCCAACTGCATTAATTAGAAATCGTCGCAGTTAGTTTACTTTAGATATTAATACTTCTGTTGGTTTAGCTTAAAGACACTCTTCAGGTGACCTGTGTATTATGCACGCTTCTCTCTTAACACTGAACATCACACCTGTGGCTGTTTTTTCTGACTCCTGTGAATGAGAACAACATTCTGTATGTTTTTAAAGTACCAACATTATGGAAAGCTAATTAAATCTTTAAAAAGAAACTTATTCCTCTCGAAATTCAGTCCCCAAGCCAGAAATGCATTTTGCTTATTACAATAAGATATACAAGCAAATTAAATCTTCAGGCTCTATGGGGATGTTTTACCTCAATGAATCTGTAATTATTTTTCATGAAAGATAATATTCCAAAGTCTCATTTAGAGCACATGGATAAATAGATGAAGCTTCTTATTTTAAAGCATAAACTTGATTAATGTAGGTGCACAAACAATATCTTAAAATTCAATAGCCCAAATTCAATCAATATAGATAGGCCAATGGCCATTAAAAATTAAGACTAATTGTCAAAGACATTTGTCATGTAGGTGGAAATATGTTTAAGAGTTTTACTTGCTACAGTCCTTCTTTAACAGTTTGGGGGCTCAACGAAACATTCAGTCTCAGAAGATAATCATGAGCCACACCTGCTATTGGTCATGTATAAGGTTACACAGCAGGAATCACAGCCTGCCAGCTGGGCAGCAACCATCATTCTTCTGGAGATCCTCACACAGACAAGTCACACAGTTGCTCAGGTGCAAGGGGACAGGATTTGTATCAGTTTTGTATCATGGAAGTCATGCCCAGTGGAAATCCATATCTACTGTATCAATACCATTAGCATAGCTTCCAGGGTACTTCTCACAGGACATGCCATTTCAGACAGTAGAGAATCTGCCTCCTACGCAGGAGAACCGGATTCGATGCCTGGGTCAGGAAGATCCCCTTGAAAAGGGAATGGCAATCCACTTCAGTATTCTTGCTTCGAAAATTCCATGGACAAAGGAGACTGATAGGCTACAGTCCACGAAGTCGCAAAGAGTCAGACACAACTGACTTAACACTTTTACCTTCTTTCATACTCAAGGAAACCCAACATTATGGCAAGTCCATTAGGTATTTTTAATTCATGTATAATTCCTCCCAGTACATTTCCTGTTTATAGTCAGAGGTCATGGTAGGAGCAATAACTGATTAGTAATTGAGCTGGTGTACTACCCTTAACAGTTTATCAGGAGATCAAAAGTAGAGAATTAACTGAAGTTCAAATTCTTAAGCAGAGAGAAAAGGGTTTGCTGACATTTTGATTGAGTAAATGAGTATATGAGAAAGTATTCTAGACTTGGAGTTGGAAAACATGGATTGAATCCCTATGCTGTACTTACTAGCTGTTTAACTTTTTGACTTCACTTTTTTCATCAGTAAAATGCTAATGATAATTGCTTTCCAGCATTTATTTTGAGAATGATACTATAAGGCAGATTTAGACTTACTTAGAGGGTGGCCCAGAGAAGGCAATGGCACCCCACTCCGGTACTCTTGCCTGGAAAATCCCATGGACAGAGGAGCCTGGTAGGCTGCGGTCCATGGGGTCACTAAGAGTCGGCCATGACTGAGCGACTCCACTTTCACATTTCACTTTCATGCATTGGAGAAGGAAATGGCAGCCCACTCCAGTGTTCTTGCCTGGAGAATCCCAGGGATGGGGTAGCCTGGTGGGCTGCCACCTATGGGGTCGAACAGAGTCGGACACGACTGAAGCGATTTAGCAGCAGCAGCAGAGAGTGGCCCAGAATTAAAGTTCAATTAACATTAAAAAAAAATTAAACTAATGAGACAAAAAACTTACTGCTGCCAGATTCACAGTATTACTTTACCAGCACATGAGAGTTAAAGCTCTATTTTAATGCTCTACCATCGACCAATAGCTGTTTTGTCCTTCTGATTCTTCCATACACTTTTCGGTATACATGCCTAATCCTCCACTAGATTATGAATTCTTTGAGAAAAAATGACTATACCCAACTCTTAAATACTCCCGCAGAGAATAGAGCTATTAAAAAAAATTATTAAATAAACAATCATACTCATCAAATACAACTAGTAAAAAACCAAACTGCACAATTAAAAAAACATTACTCTTCTAATATAAGCAATATTTAATAGTTGATCCCAATCCTTAGACTCATCCACTGAATCTCATTCCAAAACTATCGTCTGGGTCCTTACCACGTGTCAAGGTGTTGCTAGAAATACAGATTGTAAACATGGTCTTTGCCCTTACATATCCTCCACATACCAGCTGAGAAAGCTGTAGAGAATGGACTTGTGGACACAAAGGGGGAAGAAAAGAGTGATGGATTGAGAGACTAGCACTGAAATATATACATTACCATGTGTAAAATTGATGTGTGTGTGTGTGCTCAGTTGCTCAGTCATGTCCAACTCTGCAACTAACTCCACAGGCTGTAGCCAGCTAAGCTCCTCTGCCCGTGGAATTTCCCAGGCAAGAATTCTGGAGTAGGTTGCCATTTCCTACTCCAGGGGATCTTCCCAATCTAGGGATGGGAAGTGCTGTACCCTACTGGGAAGCTGCTGTACAACAGAGGGAGCTCAGCCTGGTGCTCTACGATGACCTAGACGGGTATGGGAGACTGTAGGAGGGAGTTTCAAGAGGGAAGGGATATATGTGTACTTATACCTGATTCACATTGTTGTACAGCAGAAACTAATACACTATTGTAAAGCAATTATCCTCCAATTAACAATAAAAATATAAGTAAACATTCAAATAAATAACTCCCAATTGCATTACCTTTGTAATGGAAAGAGAAGACTGAGACAGAAAATAAAGCAAAAAAGCATTTTCTACAAGGTGAACAGGGATGATGACACTTCACCAGACATGTGAAGAATTATCCAGGCAAAGATGAGGGGGAGAAGAGAAGTAAACACAGAAGCCTTGAGTTAGAAAACAAAAATCTCTGATGTTTGAGGATTGCTAGAAGACAATCTTTGGATGATGGGCTCTCAGCTTATTAGAGCAAAAAGGGAAAAAAAAAAAAAGGCTAGCAGTTTACTTACAAGGCGACATTATTTCAAGAGTTGTTTCATAGTCTGGTTCAGGTTAATTAGAGTTGTTATCATTCAGGTCCTAACATGGTCTCTATTTCAATTGACAAAGCTCAAAATTGGTATGGCGCAGCACGCCAAAAACTACTAATGAGACATCTACAATGAATGCAGATAAAAGACTGCTGTCAAAAAGCAAATCATAACTAGCAAACATGGCAGCGATTTGAGCTGCACCAGAACCCTTTAATGTTAAGCAGATCTGGTAACTGGATCACCCTAGGAAGGGTACTTTACACTCAAATTGAATCTAGAACAAATATCCAGCTCCTTCCAGATTTAATTAACCTATGTCTGCCCATCTGGTCTTCTCATCTACTAGATGAAATATGGTAGCCATTTTAGCAAACTTCTATTACATAGATCTCTACAGACATTATTTCTTTTTCCCTCTCAAATAAGCACCAGGGCAGGGGTCTGATGCTGTGGCTACCTAATGAAACATTTCAAGTAGGAGATAATCAGGGATTTGTCTAACATAATAATAGATTATAAGCATGCAATTTAATTTCTAATCTGAATGGTGCCCCCGAATATGATGGCCAGAGTGATTTATGCAACCTAATATTTGGGTTGAAGCACAGTGTATTTTCCATAAGCACCTGAAATAGAAGCACATTTATTCTACTTCAGAAAAAAAAATTGCCCTAATTCTTCAATAAAATGATTTATACACAAATCATCGTATTTCAGGAAGGCTTTAGAAATGTGTTTTGCAATATTTTGAAACGTTAGGAGGCAAATAGGAAAGTAGAGCAGAAACAGGGCAGAGGGCAGGGAGACAGGAAGGGGAAGTCACCGGTGAAATTCAGACACCATCAGGACCCATGAAGTCTGCTTTGTGGCATTTTATTCTTTGAATCTTTTCTTCTTATACACAGTAGGCTTGATGATGTTCTGCTTGCACCCAGAGAGTTAACGAAGTTAGGTGACCTCTTTACTGCAGTGTTTATACAAGAAGTTGTTCTGCTCTTTCAGGTTTTGTATTCAGCATTTCTTTATTATCCGTTAGTTTTTCAATCTTTATAAAATTTAAGTGGAGAGAGATCTTTTTCATTAGTCTTTACAGAACTTAGAATCTGCAGGCACCCTTGAGTTTCTTAGCTTTTTCATCTTTAAGGTTATATTCTTAAAATTGAAAAAAAAAATGACTGCTTCTTGAAAATATAATTGTAAAAACTGCCATCCAATCCTACCGAAATTTGACAGTAGAGGAAAATAGATCAAAAGTCTTATCTATACCAGTGGCCTCTTTAGGTCAATGAGATGTCAGTGTTTAAAAGTGAAGTGTCAGTAGAAAATTTGCATTTTTTTCTCATAATTTTCTGTGATAGGTTGGCAATGCTGATTAGTGTCTGTCACTTTGAGGCATCTGAACTTCATCATTCTCCGTCTGCTTTCTATATGCTCCATGAGTTCTGAAGGATCTTTTCAAGGATGATGAGGGATGGAATCGCTCTTAAAGTGTATTTTGAATCTCATCCAAAAGAGATGACACAATAAATCTTCAAACTATTTTTGACCATATGTCACAACTCTTGAAAGCAAATGAAGGCTCTCGCAGCTTGAAAGGATTACTTAACACTGACAGCTGTTAAGGCATTTATCCTGAGTTTTCTTTCTTTCCATTGAAATTATAAGATGGCATGGCTTATGGGTTGGATTATATGTAATGTGCTTGATGTACAGTGTGACGTCACATACATTTCCTACATTCGTTTGTGTTTATCATCTCAGTTCATCTACAAATGTCTATACCAACTGCATGCCCCAGGCTTGGGAATGTACAGATGAGGTCATATCGAGTTGGAAAATGTGAAAAAGAAGATAAAACAGGCCATGAAAGGTATGACATAAGGTTACTTAAAAAACAAAAATCATTATTGTATCAGAGTTGAGCAAATTGGCTCGGGAACATTGAGACTGGCAATGAAGAGACCAAGATTTTAACAAGTGTGATTTAGGGCAGATCACCAAACCCCTCGAGGTCTCAGTGACTTCAGGTATGAAATGTATGGCTTTTCTATCTTTGAGATTTCCCCATAGTTTTCAAATTTTCCTATATAATTTTAAAAGACAACGTAGACTGAATCTATTATGTGTCATAGTTAAACGGCTTAACAGTGTGTAGGTACCCTTTTGGAAACCAATGAATTTTATTGTATTTTATTTTGGCTGTGCTAGGTCTTTCTTGCTGGTCCTAGGCTCTCTCTAGTTGCAATGAGCAGGCTTGTCAATGTAATGGCTTTTCTTCTCTGGCTACAGAGTATGTACTCTAGAGCGTAAGGGCTCCATAGGCTTAGTTGCCTCACTGCAAGTGGGGTTTTAGTTCCTGAATCAGGAATGAACCTGTGCCTCTGCATTGGCAGGCAGGTTCTTAACCACTGGACCACCAAGGAAGGCCTAGAAATCAGTGAATTTTAAAGCTGTCGTAAAAGGATCAAATTCCTTGACAAGCTTAATAAATGCATTTGTAATAAAAGGAAGAAATATTTTTTGCATATAAAAGTTCAGGAGAAAAACTTATATTTTTTACAAGTACAATTTTTTAATTACTTTTAATTGGAGGATAATTTACTTGCAATGTTGTGCTGGTTTCTGCCATATATCAACATGAATCAGCCATTGGTATACACATGTCCCCTTCCTCTTGAACCTCCTTCTCACCTCCCACCCCACCCCACTCCTGTAGCTTGTTACAGGGTACCACTTTGAACTCCTGAGTCATACAGCAAATTCCCACTGGCTAGTATCTAGCTGCTATAAGACTTTTTTAATTTAACTTTTTAAACTTTCTTCATGATTCTAAAACTTCAGAGAAAGATGAATGGAAATTTTTAGAAGGACATCTAAATAACTCTTGAAAATGTTCAGTAGGTAAACTATCACTTAATGTAGTTTGAGTAAAGTGTATAGCTCTTTCCTCAGTGAGCAAAGCTTTAAAAAAAAGATATCACAGATGTATTATATGGTTCAACAGCAGAGTAAAGCTGGCTTGCAATGAGCTTCCCTGGGAATATGTACAAGACTCCAAGTCCAGTTTCCCTCGGAAAGTGACAATTGGTATCACTTTTTCAGATATAAAACACATCAGCTCCTGATATTTTCAAAGTTTTACCAAGGATCAAGGACAGACATGGATGTAAGCAAAACAAAAAGCTTGGCTATTGTTAAGAGTAAGAAAGGAAAGCTTTTGTCTAATAAACAAGCTTCATTTCTGGCTTCATTGGTTTCTAAATGCTAGCCTCTGGTCTGCCTGCATAGGAGAAAGAGAGTTTGAAAAATTACCCTCTCTCTGGAACGACTCTGAAGATTACAGTCCAAGTACATTAAGGGTGGGGCCTAGAAATCCATGTTCTGAAAAGCCTTTCTAGATGATGGCTGGCACACAGTCAGGTTTGGAAAATGGAGATGCTGAGTTGGTTATGCTCACATCTTAGTTGCATTTCCTTAGTGGCAGAGCTAGAGCTAGAATTTGTTCCTAAGAGTTATTAAGCTATAAACAACTATGTGGTCTAGTAAAAATAAAACTTAATTTACTAATATTATATCTTTTAAATAAGAGATATTTGAAGACCCTCTCCCCCAAAAAAAGAAACAAAAAACCTTTGAATTTGTCACTGCCAGATTCCTTCAGAAAGTGTTTACTATCTACTCCTTAATTCATGCTAGATTAAGTTTTAAGGATAATGTGGGCAGGGAGGGAGGTGGAATTGAACAACGGATGGAGACCTCATTGTATAAAATGTTCCATATGAATCATAAATTCATGTACACATTATAATAAAGCCAGTATAAATGAGTTGGTGTGCAAGATACACATAACATATTTTTAAATCATGTTACTCAGATCTGAGTTTACATAAGGGATATCACACTAATGGTGAATTGCTACAGAAAGGAGCACATCACAAAAAGAGATAATATTAATTATTCTGGTTACCTGATCAACATAAAAAAATGATTGATATGATTTTGCTCCAAATCGTGGAGGATTTTGGCCATACTCTTTCAAATGAATGGCATTATTTTTTACTGCTAGATAATTATGTTTTTCATTATATTTTTAAAATAAATCAAGAGTTTCGCTTTTCATCAAAGAAAATGAATACTCTTCTTAATATTTACATATATTAGTGCTGTAGTATAGCATTTGGTCATGGGGATAAGTTGGTGACTTTCAAATAATTATCATTATCATTAAATATAATACTAAATGTAATGTTCTTTATTAAGTAAATGTGTTTGTACAATTTTTAATTTAACTATTGTATAAAATTAACTGAAAAGCATATGAATTGAAACCATTAACTTAAGACATTATGGCCAAAGGCTCTCTATTTCGAAGCTGTCAAATACAAACACTGATAATACTGCCAGAGTTTTCCCCAAGGTTGAAGAACCAGCAGTAATTAAGGAACATTTATCCAGTCAAAAAACAGAGACACAAAATGCAGTATGACATCAACTTGGCTGCCACAGTCTCTCTCTCAAGGTCAGGAAATCCATCACAGTGACAACAGTTCATAGCTAGAAACCAGGCAGAAGGACTCTAACGAGTAAGAAGCAAAGACAGCATTTTGTAAAGAAGCCAAGTATACACTGCCATGTAAGACGGTGCCACCAGAGACCCCCTGAAGTCTTCAACCCACACGTGGACACGAAAGATGATGAAGCAGTAATGATGAACACACAGCAGAAGCCAAAGGGCACAGTCAGTCTCGAGGTTGACTTGAATCCTGAATAAGCATCATTGATGTAGAAAAGTCTGTGTGGTTTACGTCTCCCACCCTCTGGGTCATTCAAGCCCAAATTTGGATATCACA
Source organism: Antilocapra americana (assembly GCA_007570785.1). Classification (NCBI taxonomy): domain Eukaryota; kingdom Metazoa; phylum Chordata; class Mammalia; order Artiodactyla; family Antilocapridae; genus Antilocapra; species Antilocapra americana. Next base: position 1,747,407 of record ML663566.1, read on the forward strand.
TAGTACAGTTGCAGGGGATACCGTTTACCTGGAATACAATGTGATTATATCCTGATAGACTGAAAAAACCAGCAGCACTAACTTTATAATTAAAAAGATTGTGCCTTAACTGTGTCAGAATATCTTAAGGTAATAAAGATAGCATCTAAATGAAGAATTAGGAGAAAATAGAGTACATACAAAATCTCAAAAAATCACATTGTACATTTGTTTTATGTTAAAAGTAAGACAAACTGACAATGACAGCTGAGAAAACCCCAAGACCAGTAATTTCCCTGGACTCATCTGTGTAAACAAGCAATAGTGCATGGAGACTCTTGGGTTGGACTGCAATGACAACTCTATTTTTTACAGTCAGTTGTTTTCACTCGAGCAGTCAATAAATCTTGTCATAATTGTTTCAGTTACAATCCAGTATTAGGGAAAGAAGTAAGCCAAATTTTTTTTTTTTTTTACTAACCACCAAGTAATACTCCTTTTTCTTTAAAAAGATCATTTAAATCAAGTATTTCCTTAAAATGCATATGAAAAACTTTGTTTGAAATTATCAATAAAATTCACCACTTAAACAAACTTAGAAAAGGATCATTTTACTTAATGGCTTCAGCCCAAATTCATTTACCCCAAATGACCCTACAAATACAGTGACAACAAATGTTAAGTCATGGACCCTTTGGAATAACTCCACTGTGACTCGATAGCATATATTTTTAGACATAAAATGTATTGTTTTTTGAGAATAAGACAAATGAACATAATTTTATAATAAATAGTAGGTTGTCATAAGAGACCTCAGGAGAAATGCATGTGCTGTGGAATCCAGGAAGAAAAATAAGTTGTTTCAAAAGTATTATAAATGTTTACACTGTAAGCTTCTAATTCCACATTAACCAACCCTTTGTTGTTGTTGTTTAGTCACTAAGTCATATCTAACTCCTGCAACCCCATGGACTGCAGCCCCCCAGACTCCTCCATCCATGGGATTTCCCAGGCAAGAATACTGGTTGGGTTACCATTTCCCTTTCCAGGGGGTCTTCCCAAACTTGGGATCAAACCTGCATTTCTTATGTCTCCTGCATTGGCAGGTGGATTCTTTACCACTAGCGCCACCCAGTAAACCCAAATATAAAAGAATAAGAAAAAAATAAAATGTTCATCACATTTTCTGGGAGGCCATTTCCATGCTTACATGGTCCTATCGCACTATCTCTTAATTATGAATGCTAAAGCTTTTAGCTTCAGAGGATCCTATAGGTTTACTATGAATGATTAAGGGCTCATAAAGTTTTTACTAGCACATTAATCTCCAGATGCTGAGAAAAATCAAGAAACTTGTTAAAATTCTGTAGTCTTCACACAAGGTTGCCTCAGGAAACACAGTAAATAGTATAGTGGTGGCGCAAGACAGCACCTAAACACATCAACTTCAAAGGAAGGCTATCTAGACAAAAACTTGGATTCCACTTTCAGTGAGTTGGCCAAAAGAAGAAAGAGAACTTTATGTTACACAGCTCTTTCTTTCTGAAATGCAACACCCCGCGAGGAACAAGTTCATGACGCAGAATTTAGAGACATGGAAGATGCTTGATATTTGAGAAGGTGCCCCTAGTCCCTTGCAGAGAGCATCAGGTCACCCAGGGAGATGACTGGAACACTAAGAGGACAAGTATAAAAAAGAGACACAAGGAAATGTGCCAGTTAGGCCAGTGACAAGCTCCTCTCACTGACTTGACCTCCCAGTCCCAACTCAACCACCGGACAATTCTTTTCTCTTAGAAGCCATGCTTCCCGTGAATTTTTGCCCCCTTTAGTTGCCTTTCCTGGCTCCCATTTGAGCCTACCTTTTAAGGAGACATTTCTCCAAGATATATTCTTTAGTTCTCTGTTCTTCTCTGTATACACTTTCTCCCTTGAGGAGACAGGCAAGTGGCTTTGAAAAAACTATCACAGGCTATACACCCAGACTACTTATGCAGGTGGGCTAAGGAGTCAACAAATCAACTCCCGTGAATTTCTTCTCCCTCAATTGGAAATATCATACTTTGAAGGCGGTTCTGAGGTGTAAGTCAGTTCTAACTATAACACATGTAAATCGCATGGTACATAGTCGGCACTCCCCGAAGTCTAATGACTGATTCTTGAAGCTCTCACTCAATATCTTGATTTCAATTTTCTGTTGGATCATAAATCTGGAAAGACTGTGAAAAGCGAACTTGGAGCAGAAAGCAATTGTCAAAGATGAGAGCATGTTGTATGAGAGTGGAGGGAGAGGAGGGAGAACTGTGTAGATTTTAGAACCAGAGACTGCAATTTAGGAATGACCTAGGTCCCTGACATCAGCATTATTTAATAATTCTCAGAAACCAAGCAATATCTGAGGCTGAAGAGTGTCCAGTAAATGGCCTTCTCTTGTTGGCTTGGATACTTACACCCAGAGTTTAAGGATGAATTTATTCAGGCCATGCCAAGAGAGTTTACTATTTAGGATGCACATATCAAAGCTCCCATGATACACATGGGGGCATAAAATAAGCACATAAAACTAACTAACACTTAGAAATATATCCCATGCTGGTGAAAAGTTGGCACATTTAGGGGATTAGGGAAATTAACAAGGGACTTAGATGGGGATAATACTGGAGTAGGTGGCCATTTCCTTCCCCAGGGGATTCTTCCAACCCAGGGATCCCACCTGAGCAATCTGCATTGATAGGCAAATTCTTTACCACTTGAAATCCCAGATGGCCTAGCAACTACACAATAACAAACAACAAAAATAAATAATAGCTAAACAAACATACCCTTCCCAGATGACTATCAGCCTGCTAATATAGGAGATGCTGGTTTGATCCCTGGGTGGTGGAAATCCCCTAGAGAAGGAAATGGCAATCCACTCCAGTATTCTTGCTTGTAAAATTCCAAGGACAGAGAAGACTGGGGAGCTGAAGTCCATGGGGTCACAAAGAGTCAGATATGACCGAGCACTTAGGCACACATGCATAAATGGCAAGGGTTTTGGAGGAAAAACGAAGTTAGCTCATCTACATGAGTGGTTTTCAATATTTACTTTAATCCGTGTTCTTTTTGAAGACTTATAAATGTCTTAGTTGCTCTGATGTTACCTGGAATTTCAATATAAAGTACTAAGACTAAAAGAATCAAAACAATGGACCAAAGATCTGTGACACGTCTGTTAAAGAAGTAGAGGAAAAAATTTCTTCTAAAAGGGTTTATGAAACTTTCACTTGAGACTGTTTCATGGTCAATAATCTCGATAGCCATAGACACCTCAGAATTATGTCACACGTATAAATATGACAGCTGTGATTCTCAAAGAAGCTCTGAAACAAAAGATACCATGTTTTTGAACAGATGTCAGTTGATTTAAGAGTTATTAGATCAAATGGCAAGACTGACTGGATCATGCATTGTTAATTGGCTGAGGGGACTTATGAAGGAAAGGAACCAATATCTGATGTGCCGTCTAATATTTTATATCACTTTCAACAAATTGAAGAAGTATACATATAAGCGCCATGCTTTGTATGCAGCAGAAAAATCTGCCTTGCAGTATCAGCCCTTACTTATAATTCTGAAAATGGTATGCAATGCAACTTGAAAAATAGTTATTACTATGGTTGGTTAGATAAAGTTATTTTTTTCTAAAAGCAAATAGGTTGAAGCATGACTGCAAACCAATTTCAGCTCTAACAGCTACCATGTAGCACACAGCATCATCTCAATACCTAACACATTCTAATAAAGTTGGCTGTAACATGAAATACTGCTGTACTGCTAATGATACTGCAACTTGAAGCTGCCCAGAGAAAGCATTTGCCATTATTTTTTTTAATGTTGGCGTAAAGATAAACCCAGCTAAGATGCCATCTCTATTTTTTTTTCTAGCTCCTGAATTAACTTTACCTTCTCTGAAATACACTTCCATATTGCTCTGGTCCATAAATACTGGGGAAAGTCAATACTAATTAAATGCATTAATAAGTTTTACATTGGAACATCTGGAGGCTGGCACAGTTATCAATCTGAAAACCCAACTAGAATGCTGTTACATTTAAGTTTTTTTTTTCTTTTTTAAATTTAGAATCATCAAATTTGAGAATGAAACAATCATTTAGTCCAGGGATCATCATACATTTTTGTAAACAACCAAGTGGTAAAAATTTTAAGGCTTGTGATTTCTAAGGTCCCTGCTGCAACTATTGAACTCTGGGGTTGAAAAAACACAAAAGCAACAATATACAGTATGGAAATAAATGGGTATTTTGGTATTCTAAAAATTGCATTGTATGGAAACTGAAATTATTCTTCAGATAATTTCTACTTGGTGGAAAATATTCTTCTTTTTCAAATGTTTCACCCATCCATTTAAAAACTTAGAAATCATTATTAACTTGTGGGTCCTACAAAACCAGGCAATAGGCCACATTTGGCTTAAAGGCTTTAGCATGTCATCTATAGGACTGTAGTGAGAAAAGACCTAGATGGGGAGCTAGGCAGAGAGCAGATGCTTTCTTATCTCAAAGACGTGCGATACTTCCCTGGTGGTCCAGGTGATTAAGACTCCACACTTCCACTGCAGAGGGGGCCTGGGTTCGATCCCTGCTCAGGGAACTAAGATTCCTGAACACGATGCAGTCAAAATGTTAAGGGGGGAAAAAAAGACGTAAAATACAATTTTAGCTGCAGAAAAATCTAAACACTTGGCACACATTAAATAGATGTACATATTTTGTGAGTCATGTAAACTATTAGTCAGAAAAAGTAAACTCATTTTCAATCCCCAACTTGATCCTCTCCACATGTTCTCTATCTCAGTGAAATCTCCATGCCAAGTCCTTTAACTAGACAATTCTACCATCTCTCTTTAGCCTCTCATCCAGTGAATCATTTACTCCTAGCAGTTCTTCCTCTTGAATAACTTACGGAACTCTACAATGCACTCCACCAGTCGAAGCCACCATCACTTCAGCTTAGTTTACAGTAACAGCCTTTTCATTGGTCTCCACACCTTCCTGTCAACCTGCCTCCAGCCCAGCCTCTTCACTACAGCTGGACCTCTGTCTTTCTCCACCAAAAATCTGATGATTTTCACTCTTCCAAAGATGCCAATGGCTTTCTACCATCCTTAAAATAAAATGCCAACCATTATCATCCTTCATAAGCAAATGCTTTAGTAAGCACCCATCCTTATCTTGCACAATATTTAATGAAACAGAGCTACTTAAAGTGGGAAATGATGAGGCTCCCAGCACCCTCTCGATCCTCCACAAAGGTAGCCATGCCCCAGGGGAAGGCACAAGGTCAAAAAAGTACCACTTCTGTCCAACATGCAGAAGCATCAGTAAGAAACAGCTTTACCAGCACACCCCACCCCCCCACCATGATGCACTCTGTGGGAATGGAAGGTTCTGGCAGCACCAAGTCATAGAGTGAGATTTTCTAGGTTTGTGCTAATTGAATACATCCATTTTCCTTGTTTGTAAATAAGAATGGACACCAATAGCCCAATTGAAAATTAACATAAAGCACCTTGACATCACAGCTTCCCAGGTGGCACAATGGTAAAGAATCTGCCTGCAAATGCAGAAGACAAGAGTTCAATCCCTGGGTCAGAAAGATCCCGAGAGGTAAGAAACTACAACCCATTCCAGTATTCTTGCCTGAGAAAACCCATGGACAGAGGAGCTTTGTAAGCTACAGCCCATGGAGTCGCAAAGAGTCCAACACAACTGAGCAACTTGTGCACAAACATACTGAGGAATCACAGACGAGGGGTCTCATATAATTAAAAAATAATGGATAAAATTACACAAGAAATGGGGTTATGCTAAAAGAAAAAAAAGAAATGAATAAAAGGCTGACTTGTGAGTGGTGTGCTCTCTGAAATTGTGAACTTTATGTTATGTTTCTCTGGTTTGCTCATCTGTAAATATTTAACTCTGGTGTTATAAAAAGAACAAACATTAAGTCAGAGAAGCTACTAATGGGAAGTGAGGCAAAACTCAAGTGATAGAGAAAATAAACAGTGACTATGAGAGAACGGTGATGAAAGCTGGGCATGATCAAGTGGAGATAGTCCGGCAGTGCTGGAAAGGGAAGGGGCATTCTTTGCAATCAGTGGAAAGTTCCATCAGTTCTGTGTGGTCTCCACATTTAGTTGACTCTTCTTACCTAAGTGAATGTGAAGTGAAAGTCGCTCAGTCGTGTCCGACTCTTTGCGACCCCATGGACTATACAGTCCATGGGATTCTACAGACCAGAACACTGAAGTGGGTAGCCTTTCCCTTCTCCAGGGGATCTTCTCAACCCAGGGATTGAACCCAGGTATCCCACATTGCAGGTGGATTCTTTACCAGCTGAGCCACCAGGGAAGCCCCTTCTTACTTAAAGGGGGTTGTTAACACATGCATCAATAGAGTGCAGGAGAAAGAATTGGGAGTTTGGAGACTGTCTCAGTCAATACCTCTAAAGGCATTTAAGACTCACCTCAACATCTGACCACTAGAACCTCCTTGACAAGGTGCTCATCTGCCTTGCATACCTTTATTCTGGTCAGCATCGGATCCATCCATTATGTCCCAGAAACACCAAATTGTCTATAACCCCCCACCTACCCATCATGGTACCTGGTCATGTCCTTCCTCATATTTCTTCTCTTTCTATATTCTTCACTTGAGGCCCTTTCATAAAGGAGTAGGCAATCCAGCATATCTGTGCCTTCAGCATGACCTGCCTGCCTGGGCTTCTTTATTGTACTTCATCTGTTCCTTTCACAAACATTTCCCAAGTGCCTATTCTGTGTCTGGCTCTGTTCTAGGCTATGAATATTTATCATAAAACTTCAGCATCTCTGTGTCTTTGGACATTATTATGCCTTCAGTTCTTTGAAGATAAGAGTTCTGGTTTATGTATCTTTGTACTATTCAGTATATAGTAGGAACTCAATACTGCTCACTGAATGGAGAAGCAGATTACTAATGAATAAAGAGCTATGCCAAGAAGCTTAAGTTTAATCGTGTTGTTAAATACCTGGGAGCCTGAACGTCAGAATCTCTCCTGGAGCTTTAACTTGATAAAAAGAGATTCTTCTTGAATCTCACAAGATATTTACCACTGGATAGAACAGAAGAAACTCATTAAAAACACTGCTTCACATATAATAAAACAATTCCATTTAGAGATAGAGGACAAAATTAAGTCAAGCTCCAATACACGTCTCAAAATTGTATTATATTACTGTACTTATTCTTGCCTGACAGTGGATATCTAGAGGTAAGTCTTCTTTGAGATTATTGCTAGAATATATGAATAATGACTCTGTGTGTTCTTTTACTGATTTTTTTAAAAATTTTTACTTAGTTGTTAATATTTTCCCTATGTTGTACTTTATTACTAGTCTTGCCATAGCATTGTTTTCCCTTTTAGATCTTTTTTATTGAGGTAACTTGCATTATAACATCTTATATGTTTCATGGTATAGTTTTCTGTATACACTGTAGACGGCTCACCACCAAATTTCAGGTTCTATCTGATTCCAAACAGTTGATCCCTTTACTGATTTTGTCCTCTCCACATCCCATTCTTCTGAAGTAACCACTGATCTGTATCTGTTTTGTTTGGTCTTACTGATTTACCAATAAATAAATCATATGTATTTGTCTTTCTTTCTTTGATCTGGGCCTCCGTGATAGCTCAGTTGGTAAAGGATCCACCTGCAATGCAGGAGACCCTGGTTCGATTCCTTGGTCAGGAAGATCCACTAGAGAAGGTATAAGCTACCCACTCCAGTATTCTTGGGCTTTCCTTGTGGCTCCTGGGTTGGGAAGATCCTCTGGAGAAGGGAAAGGCTACCCACTCCAGTGTTCTGGCCTAGAGAATTCCATAGACTGTATAGTCCGTGGGTCACAAAGAGTCAGACATAGCTGAGCGACTTTCACTTTCTCTGAGTTACATCACTTAGCATAGGTAAAATACAAGTTTCTCGGGATCTATCTGTATCGTCACAAATGGCAGGATTTCCTCTTTTTTAGGACTAAGCCGTATTTCATTATACTTAAATAAGACAGCACCGTCTCTTTATCCATTCACCCACTGACAGGCAATTAGTTTTTTTTCCATAGCTTGGCTAATGCTGTGATGAACATAGGTGTATACATCTTTTCAAATTAGTCTTTTCATTTTCTCTGGGTAAATAACCTGAAGTGGAATGGCTGGATTGTGAGGTAATGATCATGATGCATTTCATATAGAAAAATATAGCAACCTACTCCAGTATTCTTTCCTGGGAAATCCCACGGACAGAGGATCCTGGCAGGTTATAGACCATGGGGTCGCAAAGAGTTGGACACAATTGGGCAACTAAACAAAAAAATGCTTTGGATAAACAACCAGAAGTGGAATGGCTGGATTGTGAGGTAACAAAAGTGGTGATTTTCATATAGAAAAATACAGATCCTCCACAAGAGAACCTTGACCTATATTGTGATTTTGTAAGAAACTCAAATTCACATAGATATCACTATATCATTAATTAAGCCTACGACATATAATATAAGAAAGTTTATTATAGCAAAAAGCATCATATACAAGATTAAGAGAGACAGAGGGAAAAAAATGAGAGTGGTTGCCTCAGCACCACATATAGAACCATGTACAAGATTAAAGCAAAAGCCTTCATATCCATTTTATCTCAGTTATATATACTCTTTATGACTAGAAGCATACAAATGCATGATTAGATCTATTTTTGCATTAGTTCATTAATGCCAAGGCTAACAAACTTAACTCTGAAATAATCTAGTTTGATAATAATGAGAAGTTCATAAAAAAAACAATGAAAAACAACAACCAGGTACCAAATTCTTGCAAGGCATCCTGATAATATATACAGAGAACTGTATAATCAGTCACACCCAGGTTACTGAGACAGAACATCATCTGATAAGGAGAGAAGACTGATAAATCAGACTACATGATAACATTTCATGTATGCTTCTCAGATTGAAGATTTTAAGTTTTTCATAACAATTTTAAATTTGAGTTTTGAAAACTTAACATAAAAATCATTTGGGGAATAGGGCCACTCATAGTGTCTTCATGAAAGTAATGTGCTCCCCTCTACCTAGGAAAGGGATCCATTTCCTTACCCTCTAACTTTGGAGAAAAGTATTCAGAATAGATAGAAGGAATCAGATTTGTCTGATCTGTCAAGCCAAGCCCAGTCATCTATTTAGCCAAATTTTTGCACTGTTGTACTTTTGGTGCAAAAATTCCCTGGTGGCTCAGACGGTAAAGTGTCTGCCTACAATGAGGGAGACCTGGGTTCGATGCCTGGGTTGGGAAGATCCTCTGGAGAAGGAAATGGCAACCCACTCCGGTACTCTTACCTGGAAAATCCCATGGACAGAGGAATGTGGTAGGCTACAGTCCTTGGGGTCACAAAGAGTCGGACATGACTAAGCGACTTCACTTAGTACTGTTTGGGGAAAAGGCTAAAAACATTCTTTGCCAATAGTATAAGAATTTGTGAATATCATGAATCACTTAATGGTAGCTGGAATCAAGTGTCACTGGTTCCTCAAATGACAAAGCATACTTCAGCTATGATTTTTGCTAATATGACTGGATTCTAGATTCAGGCTCCCACTTACCTTTTGCTAACTCTGTGAGAGAGGGCACACATTTAGCTTCTCAAAGCCTACTTCTTGCTTTGTAAAATGATAATAACAATAATACATCGGATCTACTGTAAGAAAATTAACTGACATAATCCATATAAAGTGTGCAGCAGAGAACCTGACACATAGAAAGCATCTTCAAAATATTAGGAAAATGTTTTATGTTTCTGCTAATGGGCACTGAATTAATTTAAAAAAAAAACTCTCTTCACTCATAAATCAGAAGCTTATCAAAAAATAAAAGTGATAGTTAAATAAATTTCAACAAGCTAAAAAAACAAAATTGGGCTATCAAAATTATTCCTTGTCAAGTCCAGATTCTTAAAGGAAAAATAAACACTGAATCAAGTAGCAAGAAGGAATTTTTATATTATCTTTCAGTCGCTTTTTTACTTCAATAGAAAAACGTACTCTGAACAGTCTTTGAGAGGTCAGCTTTTGGAGACATGGAGAAAAATATTTGAGGAAAATCAAGAAAGCTGGGTTGTAGTCATGATGCTGTGTCTATTCCCATCAGATGGGTTCCTTCTGCTTCTTCATGAGTACAAAGGGTAGATTGTAATGGATCATAAAAGTCCAATTTAACTGTAAAACACTTAACTGGTGATTCTAGAAGCTTCTGATATCTTCCTATCCAAAGTCACAGCAAAATAACTGTGATAGCAATATTCCTGAGTAACCATTCAAATGGTCTAACAAAGGTGACTCAGAACTGCAGCAAGCCAAGAGGCATGTAGAATTTTCTGGTCAAAAAGCCAGGAAAAGAAATTTAGGAGTAGACCGTGCAAACTGGGATTCTGATCACAACATCTTTGAGTATTTTGGAGTGAAAGAAACAGCTTGTGCAGACTATGGAAGGTGAATTTCAAACTAGATACAATACCCAAATAACTTCATCTTGATGGTAGGTGGATAGTATTGCCCATAAACCTTTAGGATGTACTAATACAACTTGCACAACTGAATTCTAAACATCAAAAAAGAAGATTCCTTTAAATTCCTTATGTTTTCTATTATTTTAACATGGTTACTAAAATACTATCTGTCCATTTTCTGTTGGATGATCTTCTATTCCTTTTCCTCACACTCTCCCTCCCATCTTTGCCTGGGAAGGCTTCCTTTCCCTGACTTCGCCCTCAGTGGAAATAAAGAACAAGGCTTTCCCGAGGAGTTTCTTGCATAACTACCAAATTCATGTTTCAAATAAGGGTTTATCAAGTAAAACCAACTAACATTCATTGTTTTGTAGCCTTTCTATCATTCAAACTAACAGCATTTAGTTAAAACCTACTGAATCTATGGTCATATACCAGGTGCTGGGGAAGATGAATAGGACTTCATTAACAAGTTCACAAGCCAATATGTGGGCAACTTTTCAAATACGTTTTGATATTTATCTCTAATATAATTGCACAGTGATAAGAAAACAGACTCTGTATGATTTCAATACCTTTAGATCATGACATTGTTGTACCTGGTCTTATGTTCCTGGGTATGTTCCAGTGTCTCCTAGTTTATAGTCAATGGGAACTTGGATAGAATTTGTATCCTACTGTTATGGGAAAATTGTATAAATCATAATTATGTTGAATTGGTTCATAGTGCTTGTCAGGTCTACTATATACTTCTACTTCTCTGTATAGTTATTCTATTAATTTTTGAGTTTGATACTGAAACTCCAACCAAGACTCTTAATTCATCTACTTAAAAAATAAATGTATAGAATAGACTTGTGGACTTTGTGGATGAGGGTAAGGGTGGGATGAGATGGGAGAAGGGCATTGAAGCATGTTAATTGTCATGTGTCTAATCAATCGCCAGCCCAGGATTGATGCTCGGGACTGGTGCAGCGAGATTTCCCGGGGGGGAGGGAGGAGGGAGGGGGGACCCGGAGGGGAAGCATATGTAAACCCATGGTGATATCATAACAATGTATGGCTAAAACAATAATTAAAAAAAATAAAAAAATTTAAAAAAAAAATAAATAAAAATAAAAAAAAAAAAATAATTGTGATATACTGTAAAACTATGTATGTAACTTTGTTCTGTATCTTCCAGGACTCCTGTAAATGTGTAATCATATTTTCATAATCTAAAAAATAAAAAAAGAAAGAAAAAATAACAAGTTTACAAGCCAGAATAGGACACAGAAAAGCACAGATTTGATTAAAAGTAGTATGACTGGCGCTACAACACCTATTGATAGTAGGGATGGTGGGGACGTGATGAAGGTGGTAATTCACTCTGCAGAAGGGAGATGACAGTGGAGTGTTGACAGACTCTACATTTCTGGAAAGCCTAGAGCATCTTTAATACTAATTTGAATTACTGCTCTTTGAAAACAGTGGAGTTGACTTAGATGTGTCCAATATTACATTTTACTAGAATTGCAATCTTCATTTAATATGCACAGCACGCAGAGAAATGGTATTTACCAGGCCTGAGCATGACAGCCATAGGAGGGAGGACATACTCTTCATCTCTAACCTCCCATTAGAGAAAATGAGGTTACATGCAGGTAACTACTCTACTCCATAAAGATAATGATATTGTATTCACTATTACCTCAACATAGACTGGATATTAAAGAGAAGAAAAAAACAAAAATTTTTACTAACCTAAACACCCATATGGTGTATTTTTTTTTCCCATTTCTCTAATACCTTCTACACTCTATGAGGAAATATAATCAAAATAACAAGATGGTTTATTATAGCAGGAATGTTTGCTTTAAACTCACAATAGGAAAAGACCAGCTTCTAGTCGCATAAAGAGTTGGTGTCTTTTATAAAAACAAGTGACATATTTTGAGGATGAATGATTACATGTCCTCTTGTTTCTAAATTTAAAAGAAGAAGCTAAGCTCTACACTTAGTGAAATAAATGCATGAAATTCTTTTCTTGTATTTTTTTTCTTAAAAGATATTAGAATGTCAAAAAGGATAGACATGTTTGGAAATAATAAATTGCATGTACAATGGACTGCATATCATATGTATAAAGTTTTAAAAGTATTAAAAGGAAATAATTATGTTGGCTGTAAGAACCAAAAGGTGAAATTCAAAGCTGTGGATTAAAATTTTATGAGAACTTCTGTTCTAAAAGACATCCTAAAAGAATTGCTATGAAGATATATTGCTTTGGGTATATTACAAGCATGGCATGCCTGTGTTTGCGATGATGGGTTAGTTTTTCCATTTCTATGCTGTTAATAAAATGAACCTTGGATATCAGAGAGCACACTAGCTCCCTTGTCATCACTGCTACTCAACACCTACTCACAACAGAAAAGAACAAAGAATGCAGTTTTACTTTTTATTGGAGACTTTATGTTGCGAATCCTTTAAGCAGTATTTTTGATAACATGTTTAACAATTGAAAATAAATGGATTCACTAATCAATGTTTCTATATGAAAGAAATTTGAAAATCTAGAAAATAACATAGATTAAAAAAAACGGATTTTGTGTATATGGTCACTGAATGAAAATTAAATCCCACAGTCCCTTCCAAGCATATATATATGGAGTATGGCTATTCTAAGTGGTTTCTATTTTCACAAAGCAGTGATTTACAGCATTGATATTATAATGCAGCTGCCTCGATCAAACACCATTGATACTTCCCTAATGTCTTCAGAATCAAGTTCAAATTCCTTAGATTATTATTAAGACTATTCACATATTAGGTCCAATCTATTAAAATCTACAGTCCTAGCTTTCAATATCACCACCTCTTTCTATTTATCACCTGATGTGAAGAGCTGACTCACTGGAAAAGACCCTGATGCTGGGGAAGATTTAAGGCAGGAGGAGAGGGGGATGACAGAGGATGAGATGTTTGGATGGCATCACAGACTCAATGGACATGAGTTTGAGCAAAGTCTGGGAGATGGTGAAGGACAGGAAAGCCTGGTGTGCCGCAGTCCATGGGGTTGCAAAGGGTCAGACAAGACTTAGTGACTGAACAACAATCTCTTCCTAGAATGCCTTATCCAAATCCCTGAAAACACCATGTGTTTGAGTAACCTCAGCCTGATATAGCCTTGATCTCCTCCAATCCTACCGCTGGAGTTTTTCATCCTCATTTTAACAGTATGTACTGTTGTATCCTTAAGTCTGACTTCCATTAAGTAAACTGGAAATACGCCTGGGTACCCTGAAAGGCTGTATGTTCCTTAAAGACTGAAATCATTCACCTTTTTATCACCCAGTGACAAACACTGTGCCTTACACCTAGTAGGTGCTTAACAAAATGGGCTTAAATAAATTCAGTGAGAACTCATTACCTACCTAATCTTGTTTGTCTAGCCAGACTCCTATTCATAGACTCATTTTACTATCATTTGTCCAATCAACTTCTCAAAATACTCTCATGACAGCAAAGCCTAGGCAGAAAAACCATATTTGGACAGTTTATTCCTAGAGACGATTTATTGATATTAAAATTGGGAACATCTGATAAGACCCTTAAGTGGTTTCTCATTATTAAAATTGATTTCATACACTAGTGTTGGCTCCTTTATGTAATATGGGCAAAGCAAAAAAAAAAAAAAAAAGACAAGTAATCTCATGATAAGCAGTTGAACTCTTAAGAAGATTGTAGTTAGGAGTTAGCTTCTCTAAGTAGCAAGCAGTGTTTAAATACTGTTCATCATGCTATGTATAAACAGATGTTAAGATAAAGGTTTCCACTTCTTTCATAGAAACCTCTTAAAGCAACCTTCAAAAAGCAAGCACAGGATGATGTAACTAGTAGTGAAAATTGATATGAAAATGTATGAAATGATATGAAAATGAAAATGATATGAAAATGTAATATTACAAATCAATATATAATCTTTACATAGACATAGGAGATAAAGAATGGTAGATTTTTTTGAATATTTTCAACAATAAACAAAAATATATATATATATACGTATATATATATATATATATATATATATATATATATATATATACGTATATATATATACTTGGTAGGTAACTACCCATAAAAAAAGGCCAGACTTTAGTAACACACAATTGTCTTCATTAATCATATTTTTCTCATAAAATCACTGTATATCTGGTCTATCTGTAATATGTTTGGGGATAGGAGATACTACATATTCCCAGCAATCGTGGATCCTAACAATCCTGGAAAAACTGATGTACTGATAGAAACTCTTGGCACTGAATAACAATCTGCCATATGACCCAGCAATCCCACTGCTGGGCATACACACCGAGGAAACCAGAATTGAAAGAGACATGTGTACCCCAATGTTCATCGCCGCATTGTTTACAATAGCCAGGACATGGAAGCAGCCTCGATGTCCATCAACAAACGAATGGATAAGAAAGCTGTGGTACATATACACAATGGAATATTACTCTGCCATTAAAAAGAATTCATTTGAATCAGTTCTACTCAGGTGGACGGAACTGGAGCCTATTATACAGAGTGAAGTAAGCCAGAAGGGAAAACAACAATACAGTATACTAACGCATATATATGGAATTTAGAAAGATGGTAATGAGAACCCTGTATGCAAGACAGCAAAAGGAACGCAGATGTATAGAACAGTCTTGTGGACTCTGTGGAAGAGGGCAAGGGTGGGATGATATGGGAGAACAGCATTGAAATATGTTAATTATCATATGTGAAATCAATCGCCAGCCCAGGTTTGATGCTCAGGGTTGATGCACCGGGATGACCCAGAGAGAGGGAATCAGGAGGGAGGAGGGAAGGGGGTTCTGGAAGGGGAACATATGTATACCTATGGCAGATTCATGTCAATGTATGGCAAAACCAATACAATAAAGTAAAGAAAATTAAAAATAAAAAATAAAATAAAATTTAAAAAAAAAGAAAGTTTAAAAAAACAAGGACCTACTGTATAGCACAGAAAACTCTACTCAATATTCTGTAATCAACTATATGGGAAAAGAACCTGAAAAATAATGGAGATATATATACATATATATGCATAACCCAATCACTTTGCTGTATAGCTGAAACTAGTACAACAATGTAAATCAGCTATACTTCAATATAAAATAAAAATTAAATCACAAACAACAACAACAACAAAAAAACAAATGTATTCTTGTAAAACGCAGGCTTCTTTGGAACTTATTTGCGTAGTTTTCTATGGGGAGGGCTGGTAAAGTGAGTAGGGTGACAGAAAATTTCATCTTGTAAAAAAATTGTGATGTTAAGGAATAGACACTGACCCCAGTTTTATATGTAATCTTCAAAGCACACAAAATGTTTTAAATCACAATCTTTTCCAGGTCTACCAGCAATCCGCCCCCACTCCCACCCACAGCTTGGGATCCCATATCTTTAATGCAGTCTTGCTGCAATAGCAGTTTAACTGGCTTCCTTGCTCAGAGTCCTTGCTTCAATCCCACAGGCACAATGCTGCTAGAATAATCTTCCTAAACCCCTTTTCATTATGTCTTTTCTCTGCTTAGGAGCCTCAGGTGGGTCTTTTTCACTGCTCAGATTGAATGTACTCTTCTCAGGCTGATATCAGAGTCCGGCAGTCATCTTTCCTTTGTCTCCAATAAGAACCTTTTCTCCTTCCCATCCTTAAAACCAAGTTGAATTCATGTATTTACTATGTTCTTGCTCTTCAAATGCCCACCCCATCCTGTTTGAAATCCAGATCATTGCATACAGTGGAGAACCACCCTGTCTCCCTCGTTAGATATCCTGGAGCTAGTTCATCCATTCCTGCTCCTTCTTCTCAAAAGAAACATTTATTCCCAGCATCCGTGACTTGTCTCTACTGACTTCCTCAAAATGCCACACTGCTATCTAGTTCTTCAGCCAAACTGAAAGGCCCCCAGGCCCAGTGGATGATCTTTTTTGATATCTTACCTGATATCAAGCAGTCTTGGGCTTACCAGGAGGTGCTAGTGGTAAAGAAACCACCTGCAATGCAGGAGATGTAAGAGACATGGGTTTGATCCCTGGCTTAGGGAGATCCCCTGGAGTAGGAAATAGCAATCCACTGCAGTATTCTTGTCTGAAGAATCCCAAGGACAGAGGACCTGGTGGGCTACAGTCCATAGGGTTGCAAAGACCCAGACACGACTGAAGTGACATGAACACACATTCACGATGTCAAGCAGACGCCTGGCTGCCTAGGAAGGGCCTATCCCGGAGTAAATAGCCTCTGCTTTGTAATGCCTTTCCTACTTAGTTCTTCCCTTGCAAGAAAAATGTAAAGAAAAAAACATTTTAAAAGCCATAACAATAAAACCCATAGATGAAAATCATCACTTTCATGTACTTCTCCACTAACATTTCTGCACAAATAGAAAGAGAAACTCAGAAAGTAACACAACTCAGATTTGTATTTTTCTAGTCTGTGACAGGGAGTTTTAGGAAGTATGAAAATTTTCAAGTGACCGAAGAAACAACACCCTGTGAATAAGACTTTGATCATCAGAGACTGATTATGGGAAAGCTTTTTATATGAAACTCCTTGGCTTTGCTTTGACTAGGTTCCCAGAGATTGTTTGGCTGTAACTCTAGTGCCTGGATTATTTAATAACTCCCTCATCAACTCAGGCAACACTGCTATACTACATGGCAATATACATAAAAGAATGTGTGGCTATTGTTGGTGGCCTCTACCAGGCACTGTATGGAGCATTTCAGAAGTATTCATTCATGAATGCTTTACAATAAACCTATGAATGATAGTGTGTCATTATCACCAGTACCACTGATGATGAAACTGAGGCTTAAAGAGGTTAACAACTCTCACAAGGACTCTGGCAAGGAAAGAGTGGAGAGAAGGTACAAAGCAGAAGCATATAATGAAAAGGAACCTATTTTCTACAAAAGTCTTGTATTAAATGTATTTCAGATCTGAACTCTGAATTGGTCATCTCCCTACCCCAAACTTCTTTAACACAAAGTGTGTTGTTCTGTGCTGGAACAGAAACCTTTGCAGCATAGAACTATATTAATACTAATCTGTAAATGTGTCAATTATTCTTAGCAGGTAGGCAACAGGCTTTTGGAGGCAGAGGACTTATTTTCATGATTGTGGTCAACTCAGGATACAGAACACAAAGAAAGCCCAAACTGATTATATATGGAATGAAAAGGTATTTACACAGGTACACAGAAGTCTGAAATACAAAATTTTTTGAACCTTTTTTTAACACTAGAGATAGCACTTTGCCAACAAAGATCCGTATAGTCAAAGCTATGGTTTTTCCAATGGTCTTGTATGGATGGGAGAGTTGAACCATGAAAAAGGCTGAACACCAAACAAAAAAAAAAAGGGTTGAGCACTGAAGAACTGATGCTTTCGAATTGTGGTGCTGGAGAAGACTCCTGAGAGTCCGTTGAACTGCAAGGATCAAACTAGTCAATCCTAAAGAAAATCAACTCTGAATATTCACTGGAAGGACAGATGCTGAAGTTGAAACTCCAAGACTCTGGCCACCTGATGCGAAGAGCTGACTTGGAAAAGAACTTGATGCTCGGAAAGACTGAAAGGAAAAGAAGAAAGGGCAGAGAATGAGATGGTTAGATAGCATCACCAACGAAATGGACATGAATTTGAGCAAACTCTGGGAGAGAGTGAAGGAGGAGCCTGCCCTGCTGCAATGGGTCAAAATGAGGCAGACACAACTTAGTGACTGAAAGACATTTACAGGTTAAACCTTTAAAAACTACATCTTTTCTTTTGCTATTATCATCCTAACGCCTAGCATTGCCTGTCAGATAGAACATTCAAACATTTGAAAAAAATTTAGGTATACATCAATGTGGACTGCAGTCTTAGAATCATATGGTGCTGGGATGGTACACAATGGATTCAGTGTGGTCTGGAAAGAAATCTGTAGAGAACAAGAAAATGCCTGATTTACTGTCCATACAACTATAAATACATGCCAAAATCTTGTTTTTCACTTCTACCACTGACAATTGATGCGCAGATGGTTTCAATGTCTTATTCACAAGGATATTTTCCCTCTGTATGCAGTCCAGAGCATTCTGCCTTTCAAGTGAGTTTCCATGATTATTCAGGAAATAATAATAGGGCCTGAATATTTTTGGTATGAAATTGACCTAATCAGCTGCTGGCTTCTATGTTACATTCATGCAAATTTCTTCAGTTGATCTTGATCACGGGGATTTACTTAAGCAACAGAATGTACATTATGGCAAAAGAAGAGTTAAGGATTCTCTGAGAGTGTGACCATCCTACAACAACACTTGATCCTGGAGGCACCACTTCTATGCCATCTTTCTACAAACAAAGCCTGCTGCTGGCAATCTGAAAAGGAAATCTACATATCTGAAAACATGTCAGTTGAAAATTTCCCCATTGGATTCTTGCATATAGAACCTTGACTGTAGAGTTTTACTTCATAGTAATTGTTTTACTTCACTAAGAATGGATGTTTTCGAACTGTGGGCTACAGAAGACTCTGGAGAGTCCCTTGGATAGCAAGGCAATCAAACCAGTCAATCCTAAAAGAAATCGACCCTGAATATGCATTGGAAGGTCTGATGCCGAAGCTAAAGAGCCAATACTTTGGCCACCAGATGCAAAGAGCCAACTCATTGGAAAAGATCCTCATCCTGGGAAAGACTGAGGGCAAGAACAGATGCCTTAAGACAGGAATATCATTTCTCTTCTCTTGATGGGATCACAGGAAACAAAAATGAAATTTCTCTGTTATTTGGGGAAGATTAAGACTTTTCCTTCTGGTACCTGATATACCAAGGCTGCTAGAAGTATTCAGCAAAGCAGCCAAACTAAACACATAGACAAGTTTTGATAAAAATTACATTAGTGACATAGGAAACAAAATATATATGACACTAACCAATATTTCATTCAAACCTTATTTTGCATGTGTCACTGATTTATAAACAAGCAACTCCAGCAACTCCCGATTGGAAAAACTGATTTTAGTCATTAAACCTAGCAATGAAATCAGACTTGGGGATGAACTATGTTACCTACAGCCTCATACTGCATACACTCAGCCCACAGGAAGATTATGTTCCCTTGACATTCACTCCCACAATTGAACATACATTAACAGAATCAAGCTAACTGAAAAATCCTATGCAGAGTTTCTCTCCCCAATTAGTCAGGGCACACAGTCCATTCTTGCTCATTTGTTTACCCTTTTTAACTTTAAAGGATGATTTCCTCTGTCTGGAGTCAATAACGTGGTCTATTCTTCACAGCATTTCCCTCATAAAAGGGAAAATGTCCTATCCCCTTCCTCATAATTCTTCATTACCTCTTTTTCTCCATTAAAACTCTGCCAGGCTCCTATACAGGCCCTGTCATTTGGATCTCCCAAGCTGAGATTCTTTCGGGATGATAGGGAGGCTTCAGGCACAATATCAGACTCTAAACTGTGCTACGCTGAATCGAGCACAAACAAAAAATATATTTTCCTTTCTACAAATCTGCCCTGTGGCCTTGTGTTTGTGTGGCTCAATGATAGCAAAGACATGATCACAGGCAAAGCCAACAGTGATATTCCACCTCAATACCACTTTGAGAGCCAGGGTTGCCCTTCCATGACTCACTATATCAAGCAGAGTGAAAGCCGATCATAATTTAGACCTCTGTATTTAACCCATAGCTTCCTATAATACATATTATTGCATTTAATACACAGGGAAACTGAGGTGTAGTAAGTAGCCCAAGATCACATCACTAGGAATTCAACTCAACTTCTATCATTTTTATAAGGTATTAACTCATTGAACCAGTTTGAATCCACCTCTCTGTTTGGGTGACAGTTCTCTTGGTATTCATGCATTCAGTTGAACATTAAATCACGCATTCTTTTTTAGAGTTTCATGTCTCCTATCTGCCATCTATCTCTAAGATATATGGCAAAAACTATATGAGGGCTTCCCTGATGGCTCACTGGCAAAGACCACCTGCCAATGCAGGAGACGTGGATTCTGTATCTGGGTCAGGAAGATCCCCTGAAGAAGGACATGGCAACCCACTCCAGGATTCTTGCCTGGGAAATCCCATGGACAGAGAAGCCTGGTGGACTACAGTCCAAAGGGTTGCAAAAAGAGTCGGGCATGACTTAGTAAGCAACATGTTATGACTATGTCCATTCCCTCTGATCCCCAAAAACCATGACAGCCCAGCAGCCCCTGGGAGAGCTCTATGCCTCTCTCCTTGGTTCAGTACTATAATTTTGATAGTATCTCCATTTTTATATTTCACTTACAGCTAAATAAAATTTACTCTAGAATTATAGTTCCTCATTTGTCTATCATGAGCACAATATATGGCATATTTATTTATGATTTTATACCAACTAAGAGAGGCGAGGAGTCAGATAAATGGATCTAGAAGTCAGAAAAATTGGCTAATTTTCAAAACCAAATTTGTCTAATTCCAAAGGCTATGGTCTTCCCTACTGCCTCCTTTCACACCTTTTTATGTATAACTTCAGCAGTTTTACTAGGGCCTCCAGAACTTATTGGATTTCAGTAAATACCTTTTGAGACCCTGGAGCAGCAAAGGTAAACAGACCAGAAATCTCTCTAGAATTTGCCCCAGGACTACCAACTTCCCTCCACAACTCAACAAATCAGATCTCACAGAGATTCTAGTTCCATGACATTTTCATGATACATCACCATTTCAAATACATCAGCTTATTCACTATTCAAAAAAAAAAAAAAAAAAAAAACCCTGACTTTTCATGCCACACTAACTAATGCATGCATACATGCTAAGTCGCTTCAGTTCAGTTCCATCGCCCAGTCGTGTCCGACTCTTTGCAACCCTGTGAACCACAGCACGCCAGGCCTCCCTGTCCATCACCAACTCCCAGAGTCCACCCAAACCCTTGTCCATCGAGTCAGCATCCAGCCATCTCATTCTCTTCCTTCGCCTTCTCCTCCTGCCCCCAATCCTTCCCAGCATTAGGGTCTTTTCCAGTGAGTCACCTCTTCGCATGAGGTGGCCAAAGTATTGGAGTTTCAGCTTCAACATCAGTCCTTCCAATGAACACCCAGGACTGATCTCCTTTAGGATGGACTGGTTGGATCACCTTACAATCCAAGGGACTCTCAAGAGTCTTCTCCAACATCACAGTTCAAAAGCATCAATTCTTCGGCACTCAGCTTTCTTCAGCATCCAACTCTCACATTCATACATGACCACTGGAAAAACCATAGCCTTGACTAGATGGACCTTTGTTGGCAACGTCTCTGCTTTTCAATATGCTATCCGTGTCCAACTCTTTGTGACGCCATGGACTGCAGACTGCCAGGCTCCTCTGTTGATGGGGTTCTCCATGCAACAATACTGGAGCTGGTTGCCATGCCATCCTCCGGGGGATCTTGCTGACACAAGGACTGAACCTGGTTCTCATATCTCCTGTATTGGCAGATGGATTCTTGACCTCTAGCACCACCTGGGAGGCCCACATTAATAGCTAGCCATCAATTTGGTAAAGCCTCTGCCTGTAGTGTGGGAGACCAGGGTTCCATCCCTGGGTTTGAAAGCTCCCCTGGAGAAGGAAATGGCAACCCACTCCAGTATTCTTACCTGGAAAATTCCATGGACTGAGGAGCCTGGTAGGCTATCGTCCATGGGGTCACAAAGAGTCGGACACGACTGAGTGACTTCACTTTCACTTCACATTAAATTACTTAAATACGGAAACTCTTCTGTAGGCTCTCAGTAGTGTTTTTTTGTAAAAAGAGACCTAGTTACATTTTAAGTGAAAAAAGAACAAGTTCCAAACACAAACTTTGAGAGTTTTGTTTTTTACCCTTCCAAATTCTCCACCCAAAGCTCCCTCTGTCTTTGCCCTTCTTACCCTCAGAATTGCAACAATGCTTTATCACTTTTGGGTTGCAGATTAGTTAACAAGAAATTTAAAGGAGAAATAATGGAGATAAATATCTTTAATTTTCCACCTCATTTTGTCTTCACAAAATATAGGCAAGCTGTGCTTTGCTTTTACTTACTGCTTGTTCCTGCTAGGTAGTAAATTAATATATCTTTAAGCAAGGGAGCTATTTGGGGCATTAGTACCGCCATTTCACTTTAAACTACACATTCTTAGAGCTTCATTCACTAGAAGCACACATTAAAATGCTTCAGTAAGACTGAATTTTTGAAGATATTTTGTTTTTATGTAACAGCACATAAAACCACCAAACCTGAAATTCTCTCTCTGTGTGACTGGGTTCTGGTTTATCCTTTGTTCATTGGCTTCATACCTTCATGGCCCAACTCAAAATCACCTCCCCACAGCCTGATACTCTATATTCTATTGTACCAATGAATTTAACTTACACCTTTATTAAGGTTCCCAGCAGAGATCTGGCTGGAGAGATTCATGCATGGATCTGTCAATAATTCTCACCCACTGCCACCTCATGCTCACACAGTAGAATCTGGACTTTCTGAAGGCAATACATATATATAATACACTGTGGGTAATCTATTTTTATTAAAGATTGGCAGAGTATGCTCAATAATTATTTAGTTGAATTAAATTTGGAAAAACATCTGTCTCATTCTGAGTCAATCTGATTATAGATCCCAACTAAGGATTCTGGATTTGACAGTAGTATTCATATATATGTATATGTATATATACTTAAAAGTTTACATAAAAGCTATTACATGTGTATTTATGTAAATTTTATGGATACATTTTTGGTGAATGAATACTGAACTTCACTGGACACCCATGATCCATTAACCAGACTTAAAATAATAATACATGGCTTTCTCATCTCTAGCCTTTTTTAATATCACAATACCACTAGCGTTCCAGAATAGCAAGTTTAATATGTCTTAATTCCAGGAAGAAAAGTAACACTTCATATTCTAACTATCTATTGTTTGCCAGGTACTAGGATAAATACTTCAATAAACTTTGCCAAGGATTACTTTCAAAGCCAACGCTGACCATTTTTTTCTCAATCTAAATTTTTGTTCTTCATTCTAAATCCTTAATATCCAGATTCAAAGCATGTACTGATCATTTTAAGGTAATTCCATAAAGATGGCATTCATAAAGCATATGTAAGATTTTAAGACTTTAAGAATGTGTGTTGTGTATATAATAGCAAATTGTAAGTGGCTTTTTGAATTAAGCTGGATTTTATTCTGACTTGAGTTAATTTTCACTTATCTTTCACTTATCATGCTATTGCATAAAACTATCTTCCATCTTAATTTCCTTTTATCTGTGATGTATAGATATGGTGTTTAAATATTTATCATTTTAGTTACTCAAGTTTAAAAATGAATAAGGACTTTATGGAGACCTTATGAGGACAAACCTTATTTCCCTAACACTTTTTAGGTAAATGTGTCCTTTCTGATAATGGATCTCTCTTTTCAACTTGGCTTAAAATAGACATGAATTCCTTAAGGGTATAAATCATGCATTGCATAGAACTTGATTCTGAGATCAATACAAGTGCTTCATAAGAAATGTTAAGCTAGTGTAATAATCAAAAATGTGTTTAGTCTAGCATTAAAAATATTAATATTTCAAGATCATGATAGTCAAAATACTGCTTGTTTTGGCAAAAATCAACAGAATTTCCTAGATTCAGAATATTACAGAGGAAAGATACTCCTTTCTTGATAAAAGGGAAAAAAAGAAAATTTAAAAAAAATATACCGTTCCCAAAACACTTAATGGTAGAAGTTTGGACACAAAAGACCTGTGGTACATCTGGGTTTAATTTCCTAAGTACCAGCCTTCTAATATTTGTATCCATTATGACCAGTTTGAGTGAGGTCAGTTTTTTAAACTTGTAGAACAGTAACAACCCATTTCCTGTCGGTACCACTTCATGAAGGAATAAACTATTTTCTCTTTGGTTTCAAACGTAGAATTGCTTGGTAATTTCTTAGCTCTGCCATATAAACAGAAAATTGTGTAAATATCTAAACTTCTTTCAAGAAGCAGTTTCCAGGATTTTTGAGATGTAAAGCACAACCAAGTAGGATTTTTGTGGAACCAAGTCATGTTTGGTGTTATTATTACTAACTTCTGCCAAGCAAATTCTGACATCAGTAAGGCGACTGTCCCTTGCTTCCATTTACTCCTGATTCTCCTCCTCTGCCTCATATCTGCAGGGTCTGTTCACTAAGTTGTCAACTCTCCATCTTGCATCTGCTAAGTCATTTCTCTTACTGCTTCCTACTGATGGATCGTCGTTTCCCCGTTTCTTTCCTCAAGCACAGCTCACAGAGTTAACTCTGAAAATGTCAAAGTAAATGGTACAGATGAACCTATTTGCAAATCAAACATAAAGAGATAGAAGAAGACAACAAACACGTGGATACCAAAGGGGAAAAGGAGGGTGGGATGGACTGTGAGACTGGGATTGACACATATACACTGCTACATATAAAGTGGATAACAAACGAGAACGTACTGTACAGCCCAGGGAACTCTGCTCAGTGCACTGGGATGACAAAGAGGACGTATATGTATAATAGCTGATTCACTCTGATGTACAGCAGAAACTAATACAACGCTGTAAAGCAACTAAATTCCAATAAAAAACAAACAAAAAAACACATATACACGCAAAAACGGTACCTTCCATTCAATTAAGTAGTTTCCTAACTTCTTGGATTTCTCTTTTCACTTTCAAAGCTAATATTATGCTAATGGTGCAGAGTATAATAATAGTAGAGACAAAACTGTACTCTCTTTCTAATTATGTATTCCACACTCTGCTTCCTGTTCTATGTTAGGGAAAAACATTCTCAATCAAGACTTGTAAAAAAAAAAAAATCTATCATTCTGTTTACATGGCATGTGACTAAGAAAGGCATTAATTATTATTTTGTCAATCATCCACCTCTTCCTTAATTATTTTTTTGCTTCTTTTTCTACTCCAAGTCTTTTCCTTCCCCAAAAGAATTCTTCAGGTGACAATTAAGTACTACAGTAAAACTGTCACAGCATTCTTGACTGCAACCTTTGCCCAAGGCACACTAGAGTAAGGAATATTTATTAGCAAGCTAGCGATCCAGTATTGCTAGGAAGAAAAAGCTCCCCTGGACTTTCTACCTATTGATCAAACCCTAAGCCTGAGGATCATATGTACTATCCAGCAATCTTTTCACAGGTACCCAGATTCCTGAGCACACACGGTCCCAGCTCAGAGATGCTCCTATTGGGCATTCCTTTTGTGTGGGTCATGACACAGCGCACAACTGACAGAGTGTTTGTCCATCAGTCCTCAGGAGATGCACTGCCTGCCTTGCCCCATAAACTTACAGTATAATGGAGACCAGAAGAAAAATATATATAGGGGAGCAAGGAGGGGAGAATTCAACAACAAAGTAATTGCACGTCCCTTTCCTTAACACAGTAATCAATAAGAGATGGAGACTCTTATTCTTGAATGCTCAAAGGCTATTCTGATTTCCCCAAATAACAAGTATTTTAATCATCTGCCTAGTTAACCCATCAGTACACAGACTGGCAGTGCATCTAGAGATGAAGAGCAAAAGGAAAAATGGAAGCAATATCAGGAGCCGAAACACCTGCCTCAGTCACTGGAGAATCCCTCAACAAGCCTTCCAGAAACACCCTCATCCCTCACCTCTGGTCCCCATTATGAATCCAGGTACTAATGTCAAGTTTTCACTTTGAGTAGGAAAACTGTTCATAACCTGAGGTGCTGATGAAACGGATGGAGCAAATAAAATAACAAAAATCTCATAAAGGACAGCTTTTTTGTTTTGTTTTGAGGAGGCTCAGAGAAATAGAAAGTATTGCATGAAATAAACAGAAATATGTATGAGGATTGTAGCCCCTGAGAGGTACTGAAATTACCTTCAGGAGAATTTCAGTTGATTCAGATGCAGAATAAAATGCTTAAGGTCACTTTAGCAAATATTTCATTCCCTTTTTTAAAATCTATGTAATGGTAATGCCTGAGATTCCAGTCACTTCAGCATTTAGGGAACAGCCCTGCCACCGTACACAAGATGCTTAACTTCAGTGGAAGGATTCTGGTCTGAAGGGAGAGGACACCTACTAGATGCTCAAAGGTTCCTGTTACAAAGTGACTGGTTCCAGTGCCACTAGCAACCAACAGTGTGCCTTCTGGGCCTCAGTTTTCCTATCTGTAAAATGAGTAGAATGGAATTAGATTATGATTTTCAAAATGGTATTTTTTTTCTCTCTAGCATTTCAAGTATGTGTTCAAACCAAGAACGCACAGAAGCTTATGCTATGAAACTTCGTGTGTGGAGGAGGGGCAGGTGTTGGTGGGCAGAATTCATGCTGGGGAAACACCTGGTAACATTCTCCTCCCTAGGAGATTCTTTGGAAATCTCAGAAGAACACAAGAGAATATGCTGGAAGAGATGGTCTAACAATGATGTAATACCACATGAATCTCAGAGGTGTTAATGCAGACTATTTTTAAGAATCTAAGTAGCAGGTAAAAAACTAGGATGATATTCATGACACAGTGGTAGTTTTCCTCTGTCTTCCAAACCTCCAGAGTGGAGAAGTTTTTAATCTTCAGACAGGGAACATTTTCACCAGATATTATAGTGGAGAAAATATAGATTTTCATCCTTGAAAGATGGAAAGAAAAGCCAAAATCTTCGGATAAACTGTAACTTCAGGAGGTGGATTGCTGTTTGTTTGATGCTCCTAGGTAGGCAACATTCTCTCTTTAATATGTCCACACTTTCATACCTGCTTTCTATAAAATAAGGAGGCCCTTTTTTTCCCATCATATCACCCTAAACTGTTTGTAAAGTCTCACTGATCGGGTGATTACTACCTTATTATATGATACATAAATCCTCAATAGAATTGTACTCAATTTCATTGCTAATTACAGCCTTTTCACCTGGTTGAAATAATGGAAATAAAATCTTGACATACAAAAAAATATTCAGTCCTCAATTTATAACAAAGTTGTCAGAGTTCCCCAAAGTTCCCAAAACTAGCATGGTAGGAAATTTCGACCTTGCTAATTTTGTTTAGCTATATTTGAGTTAAGTTCCACTAGAATACTGCTAAAATTACTACTATGTGAATAATGATTTTGCAAAAGAAACCGTATTAGATTTTATCTAAAATGTTTTACATTTTACTCACAAGGATTATCAACTGCAGAATCTTTATTAAAATGAACTCAAATGTACATGTGTATGTACCTGTGTGGGTTTCCCAGGTGGTGCAATGGTAAAGAATCTGCCTGCAATACAGGAGACCTGAATTCAATCCCTGGGTCAGGAAGATCCCTCGGGGTAGGAAACAGCAACCCACTCCAGTCTTCTTGCCTGGGAAATCCCATGGACAGAGGAGCCTGGCGGGGTCACAAAGAGTCAGACAGGACTTGGATACTAAAACAACAGCAATGTTCTGCTGTATGTATCACAAAATGAACAAAGGATCTGGTTGATCAGAACCTTCCACACATTCATTTTTCACTCATGGATGTGCTGCGTGCCTCTGAGGCTAGCTGTGTTAGGAGCTGGGGATACAAAGATGAACACAGCTTCCTGAAGACATGAAGGCTTCTCAAATCTTTATTCATAGATAAAATGCAATAACATGAAGTTTTACAGTAAGAAATGATCATGTGATAGTATGAAATGTACTGAGATCATATACAATATCTTATGTAAAACTCTTTCACAACCTCTAGCCTATAGCAAGTATTGGGTTGGCCAAAAAGTAAGTTCATACAGAATTTTTGTTTCTGTTACATTTTATGAAAAAAGCTGAATGAACTCTTTGGTCAACACAATATTATATAAACAGTTTCTGATATAATCATTTTCATGAGTAATTTGCATTATTCAATAACAAATAAAAGCCTACTTGAAGACAAACACCTGAACATACCATTCTATGTCAATACAATGGGCTCAAAGTGAGGAAGAAGTTTCTGTTTTTAACCCAACCTCAAGAAGAGGTGGAGAAGGCAATGGCACCCCACTCCAGTACTCTTTTGCCTGGACAATCCCATGGACGGAGGAGCCTGATGGGCTGCAGACCATGGGGTCGCACAGAGTCGGACACGACTGAAGTGACTTAGCAGCAGCAGCAGCAGCAGCAGGAAGAGACAGTAAAGGCTTCAAAGGGGAAGTGACATGTAATGAGATCTTGCCTTGGGAATAATTATTCCCTAGGAGAAGTCAGAGAATAAATCAAAAAATGTCAGGGGGTGCAGGGCAGGCTTCTCTTAAGTCTGGGGAGTAGAGGTCTGGGTGGGGTGTGTGCCTGGAGCAAAAGCTGTTTATATTTGTGACTTTTGGTAAAGTTTTGTCAAGGTGGGATTAGGGACGAGATGAGACACACAGCCAGATTGCTCGAAGGGCCTCAGGTGCCTTACTGAGAAATTTAGAATTTATTCCATAGGGAACGGATAGAGGTTGGCAGTTTTTAAGTTAGCAGTGAGTGAAATCAGTCACAAGAAAGGAGAAAATGCAAGAGCCCTTTCACAACACACACTCTTTTGGGAGAACTAGGGCCTGCGGGCCTTCTGCTCTTCCAACTCACCTTTGACCCCAGAATTGAGTCTCAGCTTTTAAACATCTCAGTGACGCTGGGATTTGACCACTGGCTGTGTCCCGAAATTGATTATTTGGTGAAACCTGTTTAATCCTGCAATCCTCCTCTTATCTCCACCATCTGCAGCCCGGATGCCAGCTCCCGGCTCCCAGCAGTCTGCCTCAGGCTGTTGCGATATGTGTACACTGAGCTCATACATTTAAATATATTCCTTCTATTATGTTCTTAGAATTGCTAAGGAATATCTGCGTTGATTTCATTTGGGGGCATTTACGGAATTGCTTATTCAATCAGGCCCATAGGATTGAGAGTAGGTTTATCAGATTCTTTCTAAGGTGGAACTCAAGCGGCCAGTTCCCAGCCAAGCCATGGTGGAAGCTGAAGCAAAAGGGAAAATAAGTAATAATCATCTGAGTGACACTTCAGTGGTGTCTGACTCTTTGTGACCCCATGTAGCCTGCCAGGCTCAGCTGTCCATGGATTTCTCCAGGCAAAAATATTGGAGTGGGCTGCCATGCCCTCCTCCAAAGGATCTTCCTGATCCAGGGATCGAACCTGGGTCTCCCACTTCGCAGGTAGAGTATTTACCTGTGGGGCCACATTTATCATCATATAAATGTCTGCCTTAATTTTAGGTTTTCTTTTAAATATTGCATTACAATATTATTTCTTTTGATACTCATTCAATTGGGCACCCAAGCCAAGTGCCTCACTTGCCCTACCCTCACTCTAACCCTCAAAGTAGCAAATACATCCCAACACTCCATCCTGGGATCAGGTGGGCTGTGTGCTGGGAAATGGAAGCACAAGATTCAGAATGCACTGTGCCAAGCCATGTTCCAGTCATGGAAAAAGGACAGTGCTTCCCTGGAGATTGTCCCAACGTTTGCAATCAGTTCATGGTTCTGTGCATGGAGTCCTGGTTCCATGCCATCTCCCATGAAACAAATGGCACTGAAGTCAAGCCTTCTTCATTTTAAGCTTCAAAAGCAAAGCTAAACTGGAATAAAATAATTCAGTGAAAATGTTTGACTAATAAGACTAAAACCCTATATCCTAGACATGATTTTCCTGTACTTATGGACAGAAGAGGGAATGGCAACCTACTCCCGTATTCCTGTCTGGAGAATTCTGTGGACAGAGGAGCCTGGCAGGCTTCAGTTTGTGGAGTCACAAAGAGCAGGACATGATTAAGCAACTAACACTTCACTTCCTGTGGACAGAAGAGGGCTTCCCCGGTGGCTCAGCAATCAAGAATCCAACTGCAATGCAGGAGATGTGGGTTTGATCCCTGGGTCGGGAAGATTCCCTGGAGGAGGGCATGGCAACCCCCTCCAGTATTCTTGCTGGAAAAATACCATGGACAGAGGAGCCTGATGGGCTATAGTTCATGGGGTTGCAAAGAGTCAGACATGACTGAAGACAGCTGAGCACATGAACAGAACAAATTAACCCTTGTATTACCTGTACCTTAAACTCAACGATAATAATAATAGTGTCTTTATCATTTTTACTATTAGAATTAAATTTTCAGGATTTTTGAATTAGATTGAAATTTAAGACCTGACTGGAGACAAACCCTCAGGCTGCGTGGTGGGATAGGTATGGCAGTACATGCCCTAGTCTCCCATCAGTATGAAGGAGTGGATGGGAAGGATTCCTTCGCTGTCAGGGATTCCTATGGCCAACAATTCACCACCGAGCCTCTCTCCAGGACCTGACCTTCACTGAATGGAGCTGCTCTGCCCAAGCTTGAAGCTCTAACTCTGGAGCAGTCTACATCCAATAAACAGTCCAGGCAGGGATGCCAAGACATGGCCCCCTGGCCCAAATCTGGGGGGTCCAAATCTCTAGTAGATTCAAAATCTCTCTAAAGGGACATTTCAGTTGCAGGCAACCTCAGAGCTGAGACCAGCTGAGGCCCCAGCATCAGCTGTAGAAAGTTCAGTGTTTCCTCTCTCTGATACTGTTTCCCAACACATGTTACTGTCTGGACAGACTTCTTGCAAGCCAACTTTGCCTCTCAGGGAACTCAGCATGCAACACACAGAAATCCTTAGAACATACAGGGTAAAAGGAAGACTCCCAGCTGTGTGAAAAGAAAAAGGCAGACACAACATCCCAGCTGGTGAAGCGGGTGGTTGCTATCAGTTGTCAAAGTTCTACTCTGTCTTAAGCATCCATGTGGTCATGAGTCATCCATACCTTTAATATGAGCAGGTGCTTTGTTTGTCTGTCTCAAGTCTGCCATTACCCATCTCGATTAATGAGATATCATACCCTGAAACACTTTCTATTGATTTAGTGGAAAGGGCACACCAGTGGCTCTCATTATTTTGTAAGGTCAGAAGAGGAAATGACCACACCTTCATGAGTGAAGGATATATCAGAAGTCTGTTGATGCCAGCGTGGTGGAAATGATAAACTGTCTGGGAAGAGAAAAGAACACTCAAGAAGAAACCATTGCCAGAGACATAATCAAGTCCAACCACAATAACTTAGCAACACCTTATTAAAAAAAAAAAGTTTCTATAAATTTGGAAACAATTGAATGTATGTATTGCTTAAAATTCAAGCTACTCCTTCATGGAATAACCAAAACATTTTCACTTTATTCAATTTTTGGAGGCAAATAGGATAGAATATTTTCTGAAGTTCAGTGTTTCTGAGTCATCCTTACAGTATTAAGCAATGAGAAATTTATTACTCAATATTCAGGGACATTTCTTTTTTTTTTCTTTTACAAACATGGGATCCTCAGATATTTTTAGTTTTCCAAGTTTCTGTCCTGCTTAGAAACATATTCTCCAATATATTCAAAACTATGTGGTTAGATATAACTGGCCATACAGGAAAGGATTCAGTCTTATCGAATGATTATTATTATTCATCTTTCCATGTCCCAGAAACCTACAAAGTATGCATTATCTCAGTGAATCCTTCCAGATTGTATGAGGCAGGAACTACTATTGGCTGTGTTATGAATGAAAGACCCAAGACTCTTAAAGAGATTATGCAATTTGCCCCACGCCACTCAGGTAAGAAATGGGGGGCTGGGTGGGTATAACCACCAGGTCTTAAGCTTTTAATCAGTGCCCAGCAGTGACCCCCAACAATAAGACAAAACATATCCCAGATAACCTATTTCTATGGAAAGCAGTCTTTAATTAAATCTCTACTCTGCTTTTTAAGGCCTTCATTTAATTTGTTTGATCACATTCTCTCTCCTGCTAACTAGATCCTACAAGTTAAGGGGAGATAGTTTTTTACTAAGAATGCCTTTGAGTACACTTTTTATTTTTTAATTTGGGGCTATATTTTGCACAGTTCACTCAGTACAGGGATATTAAGTTTAGTTGCTCAGTCATGTCCAACTCTTTGTGACCCCATGGACTGAGGAGTCTAGTAGGCTCCTGAAGTAGGTTGCTATTTCCTTCTCCAGAGGATCTTCCAGACCCAGGGATCAAACCCGGGTCTCCCACATTGTAGGCAGATGCTTTACCATCTGAACCATCAGGGAAGTCCTATAGGGATATTATGTTATCATAAAATATGTTTTATCACCTTATATAATTATCACCTTTAGTATGACTATTCTGCCCAGTTCTATCATCTATCTTTTGTTCTAATGAAATGCTGGTATCCATTCACTCACCTTCAAAAACTTCTTATATGTGGAGGAGGGCATGGCAACTCACTCCTGTATTCTTGCCTGGGAAATTTCATGGACAGAGAAGCCTGGTGGGCTACAATCCACGGACTTGCAAAGAGTCAGACACAATGACTTAGCATGCCTGTATGCACTCACTCATCTCCAAAAATTAATTTTATTAAAAAGTTTACAGAAAAAAAGGCTGAAAGGAAACATATCTTATACAACCCTAATAGACTGAAGGTAATTTTTTACTTTATTAAGTATTTTCTTATTGTATCTCTTAAAATTAAAACAATAAGATCAACCATGTTAAATATATGCCAGATTCCTGCAATGGCAAAAAAAAAAGATTCAGGAAGTAATTACGTGATTGTTTAATCTGTGTTTGATTTAGAAAAGTAGGCAACTTAATTTTAAAGGCAAACTATACATTAAGAGCTTAAAGAGAGCAAATCTCACTCATGAACACAGTATGTCATTATGATCATTTCTCTAAATGAAAAATCTCAAGTAATGAATTTTGTGGTTGATTTCATATTTTGAGGGTGTTGCTTACAGTGTTTTTTTTTCCCCATTTGAAGGAAAAAAAATCTTGTTCTTCTTGAGGTAGAATGAATCTGGGGAAGAAGTATCACTCTGATTCAATAAATGTGTGTGTACTCCTTTATTGAGGCAAAGCAGTGATAGGAAACAGGAGGATTACAAGGGTCTCCCCTTTTTGAAAGGTGACAAGGTA
This sequence comes from Antilocapra americana, assembly GCA_007570785.1. Classification (NCBI taxonomy): domain Eukaryota; kingdom Metazoa; phylum Chordata; class Mammalia; order Artiodactyla; family Antilocapridae; genus Antilocapra; species Antilocapra americana. The sequence goes on from ML663566.1 coordinate 1,781,048, forward strand.
ACTATTTCAGCAACGATTTTTCATTCCTGATTATATTTAACTTTATTGGTAACAGAGACTCAAAATTCTATTAAAATGTAATGTTGAAAATTGCAACTATATAATGCAATTGCACCAGGATTGGTGGAAAAAATATTCTATTAGTTTGGCTGAGGAAATCAATCCCCTATGGTGCATACAAAGCAAATGGCACAAGACCCCACTTAACATCCACTTTCATAACAGTTCTGGAACAGGTCTTCAAGCTAATGAAAAATAACTTTCCTTTCCAATGGTTGGAACAATGACATGTTCAAATAATAGCCAAAACAGCCATTTTAGTCATTTTTCTTTCAAGTTTTCCACAGCCCTCATTAAAGACAATGCAAACTGGAGCAAAGTAGACGCTGGGGTCATTTCAAATGCATCTGTGCACTAGGGATTTTCAGAGTAAAGTTAATGTTGTATTATACACCACTTTAATAGCAATACTGCTTTAAACAGTGGGAGAAATATTCCCTGTGTATATGGCTCATTTTGTTCTTTCAAGAACAAGGAAGTTTCTGTTTCCCTCTACGTGACCGCCTTTTTGGAATTTACAAAGTGGTGAGCAGAAAATCAAATTCCTAATAAGTATCATGACCAATAGTTTCTTAAAACAGCTAAATGACAAGGATGCCAAAAGCCAGCACCGTCATTTTTAATAAGCTAATAGGAAAGAGCCCACAAGAGTGTTCATGAATCAATTGCTTCTCATGTAGTGAATGACACAAGAGGAGTGTGGGGCTTACAACCAGGTGGATAATCCTATACTTGCCCCAAAAAGGACATAAATAGTTGTCACAGCACCCTAAACTCTTCTCCAGTCTTCATCTCATTGTCTGTCTCCATGCCCACTTGCCCCAAAGTCTCACAAACAAAATGACTACTAATTCTAACCGATGAGCCCTCAGCTGACTTTGGTGGGGTGGGGGGCTGTGATAACCTCTCATGTGGCCCCTCCAGCCACAGTGATGTTTTTATGCCAAACTTGTTTCCTCTCATGCTTCTACACTTGCTCTTTCCTGTATTTGGAACACCATTCTCAAGACTCTCTCATGCCTGTCTTATCATTCAGCCTCCATCATGGCCACGACACTCTGTTTAAGTAGACACACTTCCTCCATTGCATTACCTTGATTTACTGTCTTCATAGGACTGAACACTACCTTCAGTTTTCACCAGAGGCAAAGTTTTCTGACAGCAGAGTTCTTACCTCTCTTAACAATCCTGGCCTCCCCAGGACAAACTATTGTGTCCTAACGTGTAGTAGGAGTTCACTGGATTTTTCTTGAAAGGATAAATAAACAAACCAGCATCTTTTGCTCAAATGACTGTAAAAGTCTCTCTCCCTCTTTTCGCCCCATATGCCATTCTCCACAGAAAAACAAAGATGGCTGCCTACACTGAACAACAGATGTCATTTTCCTGCTTCAAACATTCCAGTGGATTGGGGAACATGCGTACACCCATGGCAGATTCATGCCAATGTATGGCAAAACCAATACAATATTGTAAAGTGAAAAAAACAGAAAGAAAGAAAAAAAAATCTGAAGGATTTATATTGGTCTTTAAGGTCCAGCAAAACCTGACTCCTGCTTCAACCTCATCTCAAGGCTACTCTTCTCTACCATCCTTAATCCCCATAACTAAACTCAGTCCCTCTGAAGTTTTTGCATTTTTGATTCCTTCAGCTTCAAATGCCATTCTCGCAGTCTTGACATGGATGCCTGCTTCCCTGTGGTCCCATTAGGACTCAGTTCAAACAGCACTTCCTCAAAAGCCTTCCTTGACCACCTCAACTAACCTGGAATCAGATAAACAACCAGGACATGGCTTTTATTTGAATACATATATTTATAAAAGAGCAAGATGAATAACTTTAACTGGAATGGGTAAGAAAAACTCCTTTTCATTTTTAGGATGGTTAAAACTCAGCTTATATTTGACAATGCTTGCAGAGCTACTTACATGTTAATCTTTCTAGAATATTATTTTCCATTCTATAACTATTAATATGTTTTTCGACAATAGTAATCTTGGGTGAATGTAGTATTTTTCCATTGCATGCATGCTACAGAAGTATTACTGAGCACTCTTCAATGAGTCTGATGTAACTTTATTCTATTTGCCTTTAATTAAGCAATTAAGCTTTTCTTCATAAAGCATGTCTACGATTCTCTTTCCCTCCAACATCATATGCACAGGAGGGTAGAGGTGCTTGATAGTTTCAGTTGTGTTTGTATTTATTCATACTTACTGTAATTTTGAATGTTTAACATAAAACTTAGTGTCATCTGTAAACACAGCTCTTAGTATTCTTAACAAGTAAGGCACAGAAACACAATAAAAGGAACATCTTCATCAAAGCAGGGCGGCTGTCATGAAGGAACAATTCCCCACCAGGAGGCAGGTAGCCTCAGAGAACTGTTGCTAATGGAAAGTTTCATTATATCAAAGGCTTGGATGAAATCCTTACAGAGAAGGTGTCATGCTATGCATCAGTTGAAAGGTAAATGCAAAAATGCATGTATTCATTAGTTTTCACATAAGCTCTCATTTCAATAAATATTCCAAGCACTGAGCTCCACAATAGCCAAAGTTATGGTGTTTCCAGCAGTCATGTACAGGTGAGGCAGTTGGACCATAAACAAGGTCGCGTACCAAAGAATTGACGCTTTCCTATTGCGGTGCTGGGGAGAAGACTCTTGAGAGTCCCTTGGACTGCAAGGAGATCCAGCCAGTCCATCCTAAAGGAAATCAACCCTGAATATTCATTGAAAAGGACTGATGCTGAAACTGAAGCTCCAATACTTTGGCCACCTGATGAGAAGAGCCAGCTCACTGGAAAAGACCCTGATGCTGGGAAAGATCGAGGGCAAGAGGAGAAGGAGGCGACAAGGATGAAATGGTTGGATGGCATCACTGACTTGATGGACATGAATTTAAGCAAGCTCTGGGAGATGGTGAAGGACAGGGAAGCCTGGCATGCTGCAGTCCATGGAATTGCAGAGTCAGACATGACTGAGGGACTGAACAACAACCACAAGCTCCACAATGGCAAAGTGGATAAGGGAACAGACTTCAAAATGGCGGTCAAAATAGACGCTAGGCTGCATACTACCTTTTCGTGTTACTTGGCATTAGTATCTTCTCTAACTACAGTAAATGTTCTTGATATAAGAAAATGTTATTTTTCAAATACCTTTTTCTATGAAATTGAGTCATAAAAACCCAAAAACCTTCATTCAAAGTCATTAGGACTGAATCTGTCCTTTTTAATCTGGTGACCTTGCTCCCAAATAATTTCACAGAGACCATATATTCACATTCTTCAGGTCTCATTTTCACTCAGATGTTGACTTTTATGTAAAAAAAAAAAGTCAAATATTTCTCCACATACTTCTGGAAGTACTATCCTATCATTAGATTTACTAAAACATACATAGCTTTACATCTTTTAATGTTTAAATATTTTTCCTCTGTTGTGCTGCTAATTAAAAATAAAACAGAAATTTGGATATCCTCTGATAATCAGGCATATTTTGAATAGTTTTGTTTCTATGTACAACAGAATTGTCTTTTGCAAATAAAATGCCTATTTTTATAATGTATAAAAGCTAATCAAAATTCTATAAATCAGCAGGTAAAAGTGAATAGCTGAATAAGAAATGAATGGCCATCAGAGAAACTGGTCTCTTACAACAAGCTTCTGAAAGAGAAGATGGGATTTTTTCCATACCAAAAATCCAGAACATAATAAGAGAATAGAGGATATATATGCATGTGTGTGTGCGTATATACACACACATACAAAAAGAGAATGATACTTAATTTAAATCCATCTCAGCTCCAATCTGCTCTTGCAAGCATTATTTCTTCACTGGCTATATGTTTAACAACATGCCCATGAACAAGTTTATAATACTATCTCAGTCACAGCTTGGCCATGCTTTCTCTCTCCAACTTTGTTTAAATTTTCAATTTTTCTTTACAATTTTCCAAGGAATACTGAGATCCTACTACACTGTTCCCTCACACCCCATTTAACTTATTTCATGAAGGAAATAGCACAGGAAAACCCAGCCTGGAACAGTAACTCCCTGAAGAAATACATTCTACCACAAGTGCACTGGTCCTCTGCATACCGGTTTCTGGATATGAGAGCTCTAAGAAAGAATTGGAACTAGTGATGAGAAACTGATTCGGTATCACGTTGTGCTCCAGAGACCGATATAGCATTTAGTTAGTGAAAAGAAAGGCACCAGAAAGAAATGAGAAGGAGAGTACTTTCCATGGATATTCACTAAAATCCCTTCTTTATGAGTAACTTGACATTATCCCAAGGCTATGTTGATAAAAAACAAACAAACAAACTGTGAAATCAACTGAAAGTGAAACAAGCCCTCATGAATGCCATACACATTAAATAAAATAAACATGCTCTCTTGCCATTGCCTTTCACTTTTCATTGTAAAACTCAAACTAGCATTTACACAGCAAATTCCAAAACATATGTTCTTAAAATAAGACAGACACAACAAAAACAGCGCGATGGCACTTAGGAGCTTCCCATTATTGCTTCTCACTAGGATCAGAATCCCAGTGGTTCTATTTTTTCCAACAAAAGTGAAGAAGGCACATATTTCCAGGTCAAGTGATTCAATGATCAAGGAAGGTGGTGGGGTGGGGAGTACTAGATTCAAAATCTGAAGACCTATATTTGGTCAGTGCCTGCAATATATATTAACTGTGTGGTCTTTGGGTGTTCTTTAACCTCTCTGAGCTTCAACCTTCAGCTCTATTAACAACAGGGAACAGGGGCTTCCCTGGTGGTCCAGTGGTAAGGGGCCCACCTTGTAATGCAGGGGACACTGGTTCGATCCCTAGTCCTGGAAGATTCCACATGCCTTGGGGCAGCTAAGCCCTGGGGCCACAACTACTGAAAACTGTATGCCCTAGAGCCCGTGCTCTGAAACAAGAGAAGCTACTGCAGTGTACAGCTCAGGCACTGCAACTAGAGTAACCTCCATTCACCTCACCTAGATAAAGCCCTCACATAGCCGAAAATAACTAACAAAATAAAATTATATGTATATACACATATATATATATACAAAAAACCAGGGGACCACTCAGTGCTCCTCGTTGGGTTATTGTCATGACGAATTAAATGGGATAACGTATGGAAGTTAGAAGCAAACTACAAAACAGTGATGTTTATAAAGTGAAACTTCATCTCTTCCAGCTGAAATATTTGTGATTCACAGTGCAATATTAGGATAACATCATTCACAATTTGTTGAAAAATTAAACCTGATCAGATGTTAACATTTTAGCAGCTATATTCAAAATCTTTTGTCAAATGGTAATGGCACCCAACCATTTAGAAACAAGTGCTCAAAGAAATGATTTTTCAAGCCAAAAGTATGACTGAAAATAGTTGAATAGACTTGCATAAGCCAAATAACAAAATTCATGTATGAGTCTGAGGCAGTCTACTCAACTGTTCAACAATTTCACAAAGCCTTAAATTATTAGGTCAAATCACTAACAGCTGCTATTCTGTAAGTCAAGAATTGTACAAACTTGTTATTTCATAGTGAAAAACTAAATATATCAAATGCTTAATTTGATATTTTGGACATTTTGAACTTCATTACCCTAAAAAATTAATCTAGTGATAATTATGTTTCTGTCACATTATCAATACAGAAAAAGATGCACACAGCAATGGAAAAGTTAGAAACAATACATACAGATAAGCAGTTCACTCACACACACAAAAAATTACTCAAGATCTAAAAGAATATTAACAATTTTTACTTTCTTCTGTATTCAAAGAGATGTAAGTTTAAACAAAAATATTTTTATCACTTACTAAATTGACCCAAACTGGAAAGAAATTATAATATTATTAAAAATAAGAAAAGAGTAACAAATGGAGTCCCTTATCCTAAGACCCACATCACCAAACCTAAACATAATTATCACTTTGGCTCTCCCAGAAGCGGAATCTTAAATCAGTCATTAGGAATTGCATAATCAGCATTAGTTACGTAATGTCTGAAAGACCTCTGCCCTCCCCTAAAGGAAAGTGACTGCCTTAACCAATCCATTCCTTTGGTTCAATAACTTCTTTTTTCTTTCTATGTTGTCCTTATGAAAGTCTTTCATTTTGTTAACTTCCTCAGAGTTCCTTTCTATTTGCTATATTGGATATTGCCGAGTCATGAATCATACAAGTACAGCCAATAAGGGCTTTAAAATTACTCAGTTGCAGTTTTCATATTTTTTTTAAATAATATTTAGTGCTGGAAAGATCAGTGTTCTGGAAGGCAAACTTCTATTTGATTCAAAAACATTAAAAATATTCACACTTTTTGACCTAGTAACTCCTTTCCTGGAAATTAATCATAGCAAAGCAATCTTGGATTTGCACAAGCATTTATGCAATGACAATTATACCTTTAAACTTTTATTTTTAAAGCAAAATATGATTAAAATGAGGAATTTGACATACAAATGAATATTACACAATCATTAAAATGGATGTTTTAGGCAATTATGGAAGATGATTATAAGATGAAAAGGAAGAAAGTTTAGAATATAAATCATGCTTACAAATTGATATAGTTGATACAAATATGAACAGCATATACATTTATAAATATCCTATGTGCCAGCAACTAGGCTTAGCTCATTAAATACATTAACTTTCATAATCACCAGGACAATTCCATGAAATGAGTATAATTATTATGATCCTCACTGTAGAAACGTAAACGATGGAGCACATTTTACCAACAATCACATAGTAGACAGTTCAGTTCAGTTGCTCAGTCATGTCCGACTCTTTGCGACCCCATGAGCTGCAGCACCCCAGGCCTTCCTGTCCAACACCAACTCCCGGAGCCCACCAAAACTCATGTCCATTGAGTCAGAGATGCCATCCAACCATCTCATCCTCTGTCGTCCCCTTCTCCTCCTGCTCTCAATCTTTCCCAGCATCGGTCTTTTTTAATGAGTCAGCTCTTTGCATCAGGTGGCCAAAGTATTGGAGTTTCAGCTCCAACATCAGTCCTTCCAATGAATACCCAGGACTGATCTCCTTAAGGATGGACTGGTTGGATCTCCTTGCAGTCCAAGGGACTCTCAAGAGTCTTCTCCAACACCACAGTTCAAAAGAATCAATTCTTCGGTGCTCAGCTTTCTTTATAGTCCAACTCTCACATCCATACACGACCACTGGAAAAACCATAGCCTTGATGAGACAGCAGGGCCAAAATGTGAATGCAGAGTGCAAAGTCTGTGATGGTAACTACTCTAACAGATTGCCTCTCAGCTCTTAGACACAGATATCTCAGAGACAATAGACCACGTGTTAACAGTGATTATTTCTCACAAATAGAATGATAGTATGGAGTTGTTTTTTTTTGTTTGTTTTGTTTTTTATTGTTATAAGAAATTTTCTACTCCACCTTTTTGTTCCTTTGACGTTTGTCATCATCTGTTATTCAGTACATGTACATTATATTGGGTCAAAAAGTGGTACTAACTTTAATGTATCTAAAGAAATCATCCTATCAATAGGGAAAAAGAAGCACTATAAGAAAATGTATATGAAATCAGTATCCCTGCACCTATCTTCACCTCTCCATTACTATCATCACCACTTTGGCAAATTCTTTATGGTCTCTGGTAGTAACTGCTGGTCCATTCCCCTGCCTGCAATCTCTTTCTCTATATCCTCCCCATTCCCACAAAGAGACTCTTCCTAAAATACTTCTGGCTGTCTCAGAATACTCACTGTTCATTTATTTGTGAAACATTTTCTGAATGTCCACAGTGTGCCAAGCACTGTCTTAAATCTTGGGTATATAAAGATCAGAAATCATCTCCACCCTTAGATTTCTGAGAAATAGACTGCTATACCTGTGTTGCTCAGTCATGTCTGACTCTTTGCGACCCTATGGACTGCAGCCTGCCAGACTCCTGTGTCCATGGGAATTCTCCAGGCAAGAATACTAGAGAGGGTTGCCATTTCCTTCTCCAGGGGATCTTCCCAACCCAGGAATCAAACTGGGGTCTCCTGCATTGTAGGCGGATTCTTTACCAGTTGAGCTAACATTTGTAGCAGAAAAACAGCAAAACAGACATCTGCAATGAAACATGACTAACAGAGCAAGGTAGAAAAGAAATATGAGAACATAAAAATGTGCAAAAATAATCTTCCCTTAATAGGAACAATGGGGAGAGTTCTCAGAGGTTGAATTATCTTAGCTAGTAATGGAGGATAAGTAGGGTCTGGGAAATTGAAAGTATCATGAACAGTCTTCATAGGAGTAACACAAAACAAAGGAATTACATGGTGGATATGGTTACCTAAACCAAGTAAGCACTCACTAGTCCAGCCCCTCTCCTCCATCTCCTGGAAGGTTTATAATTAGCATAGGAAGAGGAATATGGCCCCTGATGAACCTTTAAATTAATAGAGGTGGGAGCTGCTGGAGAGAAAAGGTTTATTCTCTTTGATGGGAAACTGCCAACATCAGCATGTTTTCCAGCAAATTATTTTGTGTTACAATAAACAGAAATAAAACAAGTTCCAAAATAATGAGATCCAAACTAATTTGAGCTTTTTTAGTATACATGTTTTGGGGGAAATATATTTGAAGAATATGAAAAGGGGAATTTTTTCCTTTCATTTAAGTACAAAATTATTCAAAGTATAGCAATTTTTAATTACTTCTAAATAACTTTAATTTTGAAAAGACTCAAAGAGTGAATTGAAGGCGCAAGATCAGAATGAAGATTATAAAAGAATACCCTATCAATTTAGCTATAGTCTACATCCTTGAACATGCGTGAAAATATCCTGCATTCATCCACAAATACTACTGAAATTACAGTATTTCCTCAAAATACATATATGGTTGCATTTATGAAGAACAGAATAAAATCCTTTAATTTCCCAATTTTACACTTATCTCTTCTGGTAAAAGCCCTGTTTCATAAAAGAACCAGGAGATGAAAGTTAAGTAAATGTCTATTAATTTGTATGACAGGCCAAACCTTATATATTCAGTACATCTGCAATGAAATGGTATAGAAGGCTCATTAACCTGCTTTTGCTGATGATTCAAACCTCAGCTACACACAGTGCTAGGTACATAGTCAGTGCTTAAAACACTGCTAGCGTAATTAGTTCACTGAGGTGTTCACACACAGTCATTTACTTAAATAGAATTAGCACAGGCTCCATAGTACAGATATTGATTATTAAGCCCTGAAACACTCACTGCAGTGAGATATTCATTAACCATCTCTTTATAATGCAAAACAAGCATTTGATGTTTCACATTTGCTAGGATAACCTCAAATATAAAGAAAAACCCATGTTTGTCTTCATAGTGCACACTAAACAAATCCAGCACCTAAGGTTTTCCTATATACATAATTTTTCCTTAAAAAAAAAATCCAGAACAATACTTGGATTTATTTTACCACTGATAATCATGTTTTCTTTTAGTTTCCTCTCATAAACAACTAACACCTACCACCAATCCGCACACAAGTCAAATCCATGCTTATATAAATATGGAAATCAAGGGACCAGTTAAATGCCTGAGATTATAGGATCTAGGCAGGTTTCCAGATACAATTTCTAAAAGGACCTTGTGCTTATTTTCTAAGCATCGGTTTGTTAGCCATTGTAGGCATACAGAAAGATGGTCAAAAGTGACACTCAAGATTCACAAATGATAAGTAAGTAATTCAGGACCTAATTGGTGGTGTTGCTCTACTAGCCAACGCTTCCTGCTAGGTTTTGCTTTATTATAGCAAAATATACAATGCTCAATTTTGTTTGAAAAACTAATATCTTCTGGGGGAAATCTATTTCTACTTTATGAGGCAGAACTAATACATCAATTAATGACCTGGCATTTTTTATGAAAGAGTTCTTAAGTAGTACCTTTGATAGCTATAAACAGAACTGGAAATTATGGCTATGTTGAAAAGACGATGGATCTATAGCTTTCAAACAGGTACTGAAAAAGCAGGTGAATCAAGCATCACATGGATACGGATATTGGCTACCCAGTCTCCTTCTAAAATTAAGTTCTACCCTCTTATGATATATATCTTTACTTTCTACATAAGGAGAATATCAAAATATTAAAGTAGTGGGTACAGGTTTGTTTTCCATCTGGTCATGCCTGAATAATGGAGAAGCGAATACAGTGCCTTTTCAGTTACACGGATGGATAGAAGCTTTGTCAACAATCTTTTTTTCAGAAACAAGCCAGAGCTGCTGACTTCTTTTTTATTTCTCTTGAGAACTCTATTAAAGAATGAACTTTTAGGATTGTGTCTAGGAAATCACATTGATTACAGAATAATAATAATAGTAATAGTAATAATCACAGAGTGTGCTGTGCGCCAGCTCTCTGGGAAACTCTTATCTGCCCACTTCTGTCTGACTGCACTACACGGGTCTTTCTCAATCAGCATTTGAAAAATTTCACTCTCTGCTCCATGTCTCCAGCCACTAAGATAATCAAACTGACATTCAGTGCAGCCGAAGAGTCTGCCTTGGGTGCTGGGAATAAATGGATGTGGACAGACACTGTCACAGTAATCCTTTCATCCACATTGTGTGGGACATTGGCTTGACAGTGTGGGCAATGATGAGGGAAGCAGGTCATGAACAGACACCCAGTACTTCCTCATCCCCAGCAGGCTTGGTGTCTTTTGATGAAGACTCCAACACAGGTAGGACCATGTAGCAGGTACTGTCATCTCTCTCAGCTACCAAGTATCAAGAAATGGTAGCCAACACTGGGCTCAGCCCGTCTGCCAGAAAGAACGTTAGCTAAAAATGTAATAGCTTTATATCTCATATAGAGAGTCCTGGAACAGAAGATGGCAACATGCATCTATGGCAGACAGGTGTTGATGTGATACGGGAAGCAAGAGACGTTGGGAAAGTCGTAAGGGCGAGAGATGTAATTGACAGATATGGACGCACTCACGGCAAATTTGGGTCGGATCCAATTTCCATAGTCTAATTTTGGCTAAAACTATTTTGGATGCTGCTGAGTATCGTCTTCCCTGAGAAAAGAGATGCTCTCTAAGGAAGGAATCCAGTGTCACTCCAGAGAGATTTGTCACTGGAAGAAGTTTAAGATGAAAGTTATAATTGCTTTTTTAGAAGCTATATTATGAGCCAGAAATTCAGTGAACATCCTGGAATTCTAGGGTAGTACTTCATAAGCTTTTTTTTTTCTTCCTTCAGATGAAAAATAAAATCCATTAATTCAATACACTGTGCAGGTCCATTTATTTTATAAAAGTCCTAGAAACTAAAAGGAAAATTGGCTTGTCATAATAAATTTGTCTTCCAACTGTCAGAATTCACTAATGCTGTCCTCAGCTGACTTTTCAAAGTGTTAACAGGTGAAACTAGGGATAATTTATTTAAATAATTGGCCTGTATTTTTTAAAGCAGGGTACAGTCCTAAGGCAGGCATGATGTTTCTGTTAGGAGCCATGATAACGACATTAACTTATAAAAGCTTTACCAGCTGCTCTTTTACTTGATATATACCTGAAACCCTAGCTCTAAGGGATGAGGATAATGAATTTGGGCTTTATTGTTTAGTGATGACAAATGAGTATACTGATGTAAGCACTTTCTAAAACCTCTTCTTATGTAGCTGATGAAGGAAGTACAGTCTATAATCAATGGCTTTGTATTGAAAGAATGTGATGAAGGATGATCAACTGGGCCTTATTTTAAGAAATGAAAGTTCCTAGTGGAGAGAATAAACTGAGTACTACAGAATAAAGGTATTAACAGGTCAGTAGATTTTAATCCGACAATAAGAAGCTGGATTCATGAGCTGAGAGCAATCCTTGGCACACAATTGTGCTCATTCACCTAATCATTAATTTCCTTGGTAAAACACTTGGTCAGTGATGTTCTATTGGACTGCTGATGCTGCTGCTAAGTCACTTCAGTCTTTGTGTGACCCCATAGACGGCAGCCCACCAGGCTCCCCCGTCCCTGGGATTCTCCAGGCAAGAACACTGGAGTGGGCTGCCATTTCCTTCTCCAATGCATGAAAGTGAAGTCACTCAGTCGTGTCTGACTCTTTGTGATCCCATGACTGCAGCCCACCAGGCTCCTCTGTCCATGGGATTTTCCAGGCAAGAGTACTGGACTGGGGTGCCATTGCCTTCTCCATCTATTAGACTAGAAATGAAAACGTGAGCCCTATTTTCTTTTCTTGTCACCATTGGCCATTTACTTACATTATTCTAATTAATTTAAATCCTCTAATCTCATAATTTGAGCCAAAAATTCCACTTACTTTTAACCATCCTCTTTCTTAATTGAAAACACACACAAGTTTATATACATCTTAATATATTACAAATAAAATGCTTAGCACAGTGCCGGGGTCCAGCCCCAGCGGGTCTTGAGGGATGAGTGGCATCAGCAAAGTAGAGTTGAGTCAATGTGTTGATGGAGCAGTCTCTCTCTTTATTGTGGTTGGTTTAGAGTTTTATACCCAAGAAACATCCCCTATTACATCACATATCATTCTACACAATCTTTTGTTTTCTACCTTCCATCAACAACTTTAACATTGAGCTCATTCCCAAATCTATCATAGAAACAGACCTATGCAGAAGTTGGATTTCTGCATAAACAGATTTAACAATACTAAGTTTATTATTTTATTGTCTTCAGCATACTTCATTCAATTATGATAAGTACATCAATCTAGGCAGAAAGGTTACATTTCTCTTATCAGGTGCAGCTGTGTAGAGGCTTGAGGGAAGGGCTAAGCTTGAAACTGTTTTATTCTAGTAACCTCAACCACTACCTGTCTCATTCTGTTCTGACACTCTCATTCTTACGAGGAAAGAGGACAAAGAGACAGTCTAACAGCACTGCTTTAGCAATAAAACCCTATTAACCTTAAATAACTACTATAGTGAATTCCTATGTCTACACTATCCTAAAGCATCAATGTGTCCAACTATGCTGGCCACAGTTATGAGCATTCCTAAGTCCCAAGGAAGGGAGCTTCCACCGTGGAGTGGTCGGGGGAGTGGGAGGTGGAAAGGTGACACAGGTATGAGCCCTTCTGGTGGTGGCCTTGCCATGACCCCCAGAGAACTCTTGGTAAACTCCCCAGTAAGGAGTAGGAGGTGTAGTAATCTATTTAAATGTCCCTTTTATTCCTCCTTTGTCCCCGGGGAAGGGAATCCACCTTCCCCATCCTCTGAGTGAAATAAGGTTTGAGGGAATTCTCTCAGGACAAATTCTTTCTAACTGGGACTGACCTACTGAGACGAGCTAATGTTTCGAGCATAAACAGAACTTCCCAAGAAAAATACCAGGAGGGGCCTTGCCCGGGATGCCCTGAAGGAAAATCCGCTTTGCAGTTTCTGAAGGAAAATCCGCTTTGCAGTTTCCTTCTTAGTCTCGTGACCTTGTCATCCAAGTGAGGGGGCATCCTGATGGTTCCCGGCAGCACAGGACCTGGCATATACAAAAACTCAACAAATATTTGCCACGGCTATTCTTGTTCATTATTTTTCATTTGTGATGGACTATCCTGAAGACAACAAAATTTTCCTGGTCACAAGCCAAGTACTGAAATGCCTGTGACACCTCAGCCAAGATCAGAGAGACAGTACACACTCACCATCCCTAGTTTATACAGTACTTTCATTTTTCAGCTATAGAAAACAAGGCCCAATGGGAGAAAGTATGATTCCAAGGCACAGGGCTTATAAATTAAATATGGAACCCAAACTCAGTAATCACAATGTCTCAAAATTAAGTATTGATTCCTCTCTGCTACAGTTATCAAGTTTCAATGATTATTGTTTACAATTCTTTAAAGATTCCTCTGGATTAAATAAGAATGCTACTTTGCCCTTCCTCATCACTAATGAGTGGAGTAATGCAGCTGCCAGCTAACTGACCGTACTACATGATGACTGTACACCAAATGACACGTGAATTAAACAGACACGTGGAATGGGGAGTGATTGTCATAAGAAAACGTGTGTGTGTGTGTGTGTGTGTGTGTGTGTACAGACAAGCAGCTTACGTGTATTCCCTTGACCTAAAAGAAGTTCCAGTGTCTATACCCTCTCTACTCTGAACACCCTCTGGCAAGTGCATCGAAGCCCAGGGCAGGAACTATCGACAATGACCTTAGGTGTTCTTAACGTGCTGTCCTCAAAGAGAATGTCCTCAAACTGAAACCAAATCATCCGCTTTCTCCCAAACCAGTTCCCTATGATTTTTTTCCATCACATAGGTTGGAATTTTTGTTTTACTCTTCCCTTGAGTTCAGGAACACTTCTAGAGCACAGAGAGTTGGCATAACCCCTTCATGGATGACATAGTCATGGGTATTTTTTTCTATCTAGATCTCCTCCTCAAAACCCAGCCTTATATAAGAAAAAATCAAGAGCTATGCAGGAAAACATATTGGTCAAAATACAGGTAGATTTCTCAGCACAGTAACTCACAGGTAAAGGATAAAACTTTACACAGGATCCTGTAAGGAAACCTCTAAACAGATGCAGAATCAAGTATTACCTTAGCTCCTCAGCATGGCAATACTCTATGTGTCTTTAAGATTGAACATTTGGGTGTTTACAAAACTTTGCACTTAGGTAATTAATCCAGAATGTAGATCAGAATTTGCTTCTCCATTTTATGGGAGGAGCAAGTTTCCACCCAACTTAAAATGACTTGCTCAAAGTCATTCACAGAATATGAGCAGAATGAAATGAAACCCTTGTCATCCTAGGCTTCTGGCATAATATATAACTCTGTGAACCATGATGCCCACAGAACATATAGGCAAACCTCACCATCTTTTATTATGACACATTACAGTTTTCTACTTGGTCAACTTTTCCTATCAATTACCATATTCAAACAACTGCCTATACTTGAGATTCTTCTCCTGGCATATGTCTGTAAGTAAAGAAAATGTGCCTTTTTAGAAATGCAGCATTCTGAAATTGAATTCCTTAGAATTTAATCATATAGTTGGCACTGGATCCTTTATCAGAATAGCTCAAAGTCAGGCATTGTCTCAACCACAAAACACAAGTTAGTGACTTTTAATTTGAAAATGTTCTAACCTTCAAAAAAATTAAAAGTATGATGAAGACATATGGATGTATCACCTTCATTTGTAAATTAATATTCTTGCCACATTTGCTTTCTCTCTCCTTCA
Organism: Antilocapra americana; assembly: GCA_007570785.1. Taxonomy (NCBI): domain Eukaryota; kingdom Metazoa; phylum Chordata; class Mammalia; order Artiodactyla; family Antilocapridae; genus Antilocapra; species Antilocapra americana. The sequence goes on from ML663566.1 coordinate 1,796,347, forward strand.
GTAATAAAAAACATCAATATATGTTCATATGTATATATATATATATATATAGTATACATACATGTACATATATATAATATTCATTTTTTCTGTTGACCCATTTGAAAATAAGTTGAAATATCTTGAGTCTTCCCCTCTAAATATTAATACATCATCCTTTTTCTTTAGGAATAAGGACATGCTCCTATATAACTGCCAAATTATCACACGCAAAATTATGTAACATTGATACAATAATACTATCTAATATGTAATCCCCAATTGTCCTAATAAGGTATTGTATAACTTTTTAAAATCCAAAATCAAATCCAGTATAGAATCATGAATTGAAATTTTTAAAGGTCTCTTTCATTGAATTTAATCTAGCATAGTCCTTCACCCATTTTTGGAGGGGGGGGAATTTTGCAAGAAATCGATGCCTTTCTAAGATTTCAAACTAACCCTTTTGTGAAATATCTCATGATCTGTGTTTGTCTGATTGCTTCTCAACTGTTGAATTTGGCAAGACTGCTCAGAGGAGATATATTTTTTATTGTAACTTTCTCATCGTTTCATGTCGAGAGTCACATAATACCCTGCTGCTACATTATTGATCCAGATGTCATCATTTGAATTGATCTAAGTTTTATCATTGGTTAAGGTGGTATCCAAATTAATAACACTTAAAACAGTGGTTTATACCATAATCTATGTAGGAAACACATAACACATGATGGTATTGTTCAGAACCTCAAAAGATGCATATTTTTAGAAAGTTTAGAGATAGGAATAAGTGACTTTTCAAAAATAATCTGAGATGTGTTAAAGAACTGACCAAAAGTGAGGAGACAGTGTGAGGGGGAAAGAAAAGACACTGGAATGAAAGCCAGGAACTCTGAATGTCCTACCCAGCCTCCATCAATAGCTCACTGCAGAGTCCAGATGGCAGATATATTTCATTTCTTGTGGCAGTTATGATTGATTTGTGGTGACTGCCTGGAGCACTGTGTTAAAAAGGATTTCAAGGCTGCATATTGACCCGGCCAAAAAAGTGTCTTAACTAAGCATGTGGATCTTGGAGGATGAGATGATAGTCTATGTGTGGTAGATTAAATACAGCCACAAACTCCTTGCCATACCTCACAAGTGGTGAATTCTATTTCCCAAGTCTTCTATTCAGACTGTTCTTTTCCTTGCTTTGACCAGTAGAATGTAGGAGAATTGACACTATTCAAGTCCCAGATCCTAAGCTTCAAGAAGCTTTGCAACTTATGTCTTCACATTCTAAGAACACTAAGCTGGAGCTGCATGTAAAAAAGCCAGTCCAACAGGATTCTGGATTCTGGGAATAATAAATTTGTGATATTTCAAAAGGCACTAAGTTTCATAGCAGTAGATAACATATCTAACAAGCATCTATTTTTTTACCCTGGTCAGTATCTCCTTTAACTCTACAAATTACCAGTTCACTCACTTATGAAGTAACAAGTTTCTTTCTGTTATAATTAAAGAGTCTTCTGGAGAAAGATTCCAGGATAGAATTAAATTGGCACTCTCAGCTCGATTCAAGGGAAACCACACCCTGAGTTCATGGCCAAGAGGATAAAAGGAGTACAGCAGAAGTTGAAAATGTTCTAGTTAGAAAAGACCATGGAAATCCTTCATTATAAAGACTAGAGAACCAAGGGTCTCTGTTCTGAAATGATATCTGTTCAATATCATAAGCAACCTAGTGGCAAATTTTGGTATTGCAACGTCCTCAAAACAATGGCCAGAACACAGCTGTATCTGATACATTTTTCATCCCCCTACCTTTTGTTCATGCTGATGATGTCTCAACTCTCTATAGCTCAGCTTCCCCAACTAAAATGGTATGTGCCAGGAGACAAAGACACGCCCTGGGTTTGGGAGGAAAAGGGAGCTTGGAACGTGAACAGATAGAGCTCAAGACAACAACAGGTCAAAGGAATGAATGAGCCAGGACACAGTTAAAAACTGATGTGCATCTCTGGCTACCTTCCCTTTTCTGCCTATTTGCTTTATACCCATACTGAAAATCAAGCAGAAGCACTGGATTCTCTCAGTATTCATTCATTTTCATCTTTCATTAAGGATGCTTCTTCTTCCCATGCTTCTTTTTTATCTTGCTATGCTCCTCTTTAATTATCCAATAAATGAGGTGATTAACCAGAATGGGCTTTATACCTTCTATGCAACTGAATTTTTTAAAGACACCAATACTGTCAGAAATGTTACTGCTGCTAAAAAATTAACAAATAAATGGTTACAATTATTGAATCTCACCAATCTGATCAATTCCAAACCCAAGTTGGTTATCATACAAAAAAGTGTCATAGGGAAGAGGAGCTGTATTATCGCCACCTGAAAGATCATCTGACAAAAAGACTTCAGTGAATCCCCAGTTTTTTCCTGAAAATGATTAATCATTGTAGTGATCACAAGTATACCCAGCAGAAAATCAGGCTGATTAAAAATGTGATTAAGGAAGCCAATTAAGCAAGCAATCTACCAAAAATCAGCCTTTCTACACAAGAGGTAATAAGATGGTATTTCTATTTTCAACAAGCCTCTTCTAATGTAATTTAATTTTAAAAATTAATAGGAATAATGCACCTTATACCAATGTAGGAAATTAGAAAAATAGGAAGAATTGGCACTTTTTCTGATGGCAGCGATTATGATAAGTTAAAGCTTAATTCAGATTTTATTGTGCCCTGAGCCACGTCCTCGGTCTTCCTGCATTATAAGTCCTTCTTGATGGGCAAAGTTTTGTTTGCTTTTTTTCTCTCACACCCTCTACACATCCTAACTCTCCCCCCAAATATATCAAATCCCAGAAGTCAAATCTTCATTCTCTGTGTGTGTGTGTGTATGTTTAGAGTCTGTTAAGCTTAATAATATTCAAAAACAAAAATAAGTTTACTTGCTAAAAAGGGGCAGAAAAGCCTAAATGGAAACCTTTTGAAACACAAAGCTGTCATTTGAGATAACAGGAAATAATCCTGTCTCTCAGCTCACAAGAGAAATCACAATCACTTCCCAAAAACATGCTTTTCTCCCACCACACCCAAATATGACTTCATAATTTCTAATGACTCCATGGAGACAAAAAGCATTTTTTATTCTATAATGTAGCAGATTCTCTCATAAGAAAGTTATATGTAGTTTGAAAGTCTATTTATTAAAACGGAAATTTATTTCAACATACATTTGTTTTCAACTAAGAAGCTCATGTTGAGTTAATTGAATATGTAGCTCCTGAAAGGACAGATGTTAGAGACAGAGAAAGAACAATTACATGATTAAGCTGATAAAGAAGGCTCCAATTGCCTTGAAAATAAAAACACAATCTCCAAGCCATGGCTTATTTTTTAAGATATATATATATTCCCATGGACACAATTTTCAAAGCCCAGTCAAATCATCTGGGAAGCCACAGAGGTGGAAAGCGATTACGTTCTCTATTTCTTTCATGTTGGAAAATGAGTCCAATAAGTAAGCTTCAACTTACTTCTCAGAGAGGAAATTTCATGGGAAGCAGTGAACACAAGTAGCATAGTCATCTCAAATATACGCACACAGTAACCTCACGGATGCTTTTTTAAAAGCTGATGATGGCATGCCTTTTCATTTAAAAAAAGACATTTATTGAAAAAGAGGCAGAAATATCACCCAGGAGTTGATTTCTCTGCAGTTCTATCCCACACAGGCAGAAAGTCATAGTAAAACCTATTTAACTCCCTCTCTCTCCTTGGGTTCTAATCCACTGTGTTACAGAATAAATGCCAGTGCTTGAAGAATATGGCTATTATTTTTTTTTAAGTGCAACCTAACTTAACTTACGGAGAGAAATTGTAGTAATTCCCTGTGGGGGGATAAAGAGTGGTAATTCACATCACATTCCACATTGAATGCAATGTTTTCTACCGCAGCCTGGATATAACCCTAAATCCAGAGCATACCCTGCAGTGATCCCATGTAACCAGGCTCCGCCCTCTTCCGTCACCACCCTGAGACCCGCTCTCTGGGGCTCACTGGACTCTCTGGGGGCTGGTCCTCCTGGTTTCGAACACTATTGGGGGCCTACTGTCTTCCAGGTGCTATTCTAGGTACCAGAGATACAACAGTAAAAGTACAACACACAGACACACACTACAGAGATAAATACCTCTGCCTTCATAAGCTTAAAGTCTATGGGAAAAGACAGTAAAAAGAGCTAAATGAACTCAATTGATCCTGAGTTTCACACAACATAGTGCTATGAAAAAAGAGCTGGGCGTAACGTGAGCTGTGCAGGGGGTGGTTTCCTTTCAGTCACTACCAGGAACCAACCTCTTGCTGCCCCATGTACAGGCTTGCCCCCCACCAGCCTCTCAATTCCAGACAGGTCTAACCAAGCTCCACCCTGCAATTCTCATCTTCTGAGATCAGTTTGGAATAAACAAAAATTACTGTTACAAAATGCAATGGGAGTGATGAAGAGAAGCTGTGCCTGCACTTTGTCAGCCTCATTCCTGGTGTCTAGAACTTGAACGTTTACCAGTCGAAATAAGCATCACCAAAGATATTCCTCTTGAGCATCAAAGATTTCACACATGAGATGAGAAGGAGGAACAAGGGGCCAGAGCAGACAAGGCGGTAATGCCTCACATGGGTTGGGGAGGGCGTCAGGAGAGGGAACAGGTCCAGGTAACAACTAAAGAAAGGCTGCTTTTCTCTTTCTTGCCCCAGGCAATTAACTGCAACATCAGAAAAACATCATCAACAGGGACCACCATCAGTGGCCAGTGGGAACTGATGTGGCAATAGACAAAGCACCCTCCCATTGTTTTCTATTTTTTAAACATTTTTATACAGTTGTAAAGGTTACATTCCATTGATGTGTGTGCTTAGTCGCTTTAGTCGTGTCCAACTCTTTGTGACCTAATGGACTGTAGCCCGCCAGGCTTCTCTGCCCATGGGGATCCTCCAGGCAAGAATACTGGAGAGGGTTGACATTTCTTCTCCAACATTCCATTTATCATTATTACAAAATATTGGCTCTATTTCCCATGTTGCATAAGACATCCTTGCAGCCTCTCTTACACCCAAGATTTTGTACCTCCTACTCCCCCCACCCCTACATTGTCCCCCCACCACATGCACACACTGGTCACCACGAGTTTGTTCTCTGTTTCTGAAAAGCACTCTTCAGAAAACTCTCCAGCACAGGGTCAAGACATAGTCCGTTCATAATCCCAACCCCATCATCTGCGAGGCACATGTCTTGGGAATATCACTTAGTCACTCTGATAGTCTCCATGTCTTTAAATCACAGAAGGTAATAGTCTGCCTCTTGAAGTTGATGCGAGAACTAAATAATTCATGTCAAGTATTTAGCACAGTGGGCTTCCTAGGCAGTTCAGTGATAAAGAATCCACAAGCTGATGCAGGAGACACAGGTTCGATCTCTGGGTCAGGAAAAGCCCCTGGAGTAGGAAATGGTACCCACTCCAGTATTCTTGCCTGGGAAATCTCACGGAGAGAGGAGCCTGGTGGGCTCCAGTCCATGGGGTCACAAAGAGTGAGACATGACTGAGTGAAACAGAATGCAGGCATTTAGCACAGCACCCGGTTTGACCTGTAGGAAGAGCTCAGTACAATAATTAACGCCATGACCACGATCCCCACACCCGTGCATGTGGGACCAGCCCATGATCCGATATCCTGCTTGAGAACACCCTTGAACTCACCTGGCTGTTACTCTAGCTTAGGGCATGGGGTGCAGACCCACAGATGGAATCAGACTTGAGGACTTCCAGTATCACCCAGACTTTCCTGTTCTCAGTGTTCCTGTCCTGCTATGGCCGGATGACAACAGTAAAGAAAAACAGGATGTCAGGTAGTTAGTTTCAGGAAAGCCCAGTAGAGTTCACAGATGAGGAAAAAAAGCACATCACTTCTCCAATTACCATTACTCACTCTGAGCCTAGGGTGCAGTCAGCTCAGACAAGATCCAAATTTGACTCATAGCTGGAAAACCCTGCCAGCAAGTTTAATGGGGGAGAACTGCGGATGAGATTTTTAAAAGTAAAAGGAACATACAGGTGTTCACTTCAGTGGACTCAGGCTTTCTTGTGGATGGTTCTATTAACAAGTTTATCTTTCCTTGTGGTTATATTATTTCAATATCACTCTATGCTCTGCCATGTTTTGGGGACTAATTCAAGGTATGTTGAAAAATACTACCTCCATGTTTCAAAGTGCTGAAATGGGGATTGGAATAAAGCAAGCCAGAAGGAAACCCAAAATAAATGTATTATTGACAGAATCAACAATTGGATCCAAAGTATTAAAACTCTCCTTTTGTTTCACAGAAGCCTTTTCAGATACTTTAGCAGCATCTTACAGTGCTAGGGAACGCTGTCAGTTTGTGCTAAGAATATACATTTCACACTCTGTACAGGGTCACAAAATACTATATAATTATACTTGGCAAAGGACGTGCTTCCAAGCTGAAGAGGACTTTTCGGTAAAGAAATAGCTTCTGCACAGGGGAAAAAAAACAACAACGTGGATTCCAGCCAGCAATGGGGATAAAACTGACACCTTAAAAGCAGGACACATATGTGCGTGCCAAGCAACCCAACACAGAGCCTGGCATATAACCACGCTCTTTATATGAAGAAAGGACTCTAATGAAAGGTCATTCTACTACCACCAAAACAGATTATAATACAAAACCCAAGGAGCCTAAATTATCTCTTTCATGGTAAATCTTTACAAGCACAAATTTAGAAAATCATCTCTTAAAAGGCAAATAACTGAAACAACAAAAAATAAACAACCTAGTTTAAAAATGGGCAGAAACTTGAACAGATATTTCTCCAAACAACCTTTCCAAATGGTGAATAAGCACTCGAAAGATGTCCAACATCATTAATCATTACTGAAATGTAAGTAAAGGCCACAATGAAATACCACTTCACACATTTTAGATAATTATAACAAAAGGACTAGGGAAATAACAAGGGTTGCCCTTAGTGTGGAGAAACTGAAACACTCATCCACTGATGGTAGAAAAGTAAAATGGTGGTGTTGCTATGGAAAACAGGTTGGTGGTTCTTCAAAACACTCAACACAGCATTTTTACCATATGACCTAGCAGTTCCAAGTGGGTATATACCCAGAAGAATTGCATGCAGAGACATGGAACAGATAGTTCAATGCCAAGATTCACTGCAGCACTATTACAAACAGTCAAAAGATTGAAACAAACCAAATGTCCCTCCACACAGGAATGGATAAACAAAATATGGTAGAAACATACAATGGAATATTATTCACCTATAAATAGGAAATAAGTTCTTATAAATGCCACAACATGAACTTTGAAAGCATCATGCTTAATGAAATGGCAGACACAAAAAGACAATCTATAATTCCATTTTAGGTAAAACATCTAGAGTAAGTATATTCATACAGGCAGAAGTTAGAAATGACCAAGGTCTGAGGGGAAAGAAAGAATGGGACTGCTTAATGATTAAAGTCTAAAGTAATGAAAAAGCTTTGGAAATAGCAGTGATGTTTGCATAACATCATGGATATAATTTACGCCACTGAAAATTATGAAAATGGTAAATATTATATCACTCATATTTTACAATAACTTTAAAGTAATATAATACATGTATGTGCTCAGTCACTCAGTCATGTCCAACTCTTTGTGAGCCCGTGGACAGTAGGATATCAGACTCCTCTGTCCATGGGATTTTTCAGACAAGAACACTGGAGTGGATTGTCATTTCCTTCTCCAGGAGATCTTCCTGACTCAAGGATAAAATCCATGTCTCTTGCATCTCCTGCACTGGCAGGTGGATTCTTTACTACAAGCGCCACCTGGGAAGTCTCACATGTAATATATAGATAATATAATATTTATCATTTAATAATTTTAAGTGTACAATTCAGTGATACTAATTACCACTGAATTATGCATTTTAGTTGTGTAAATTGTTTGGTACATAAATTATATCTCAATAAAGCTATTTTTTAAAAAGGTAAATAATTTGAAAATTTGTAAAGAATTAGATTCTTTTGAACATTAATTCTCCTTCCAGGAATCTATCCCAAAGAAATTATCAGGGCCATTCACACAGTATATAGCATACTGTACATTATTGTCAAGGATTAGAAACAAATACCTAAGGACTGGTTAGACCAATTATGATAGGAATGAACAATGGGATAATGTAATTCATAAAATCATGTTCTAAGAGAATAAAATGGGTGTAAAAAATGTTTATGATATGCCAAGTGGAAAATATAAGGTAAAAAGCTGTACACCAGTGTTATGTTCCAGATTTTTTAAAACTAAAATGACTAGAGATATAATATTACATGAGTACTTACTAAATGAACATATCATGTACTCTTTTAAGTTCTTTAAGCTATACATTCACTTAATGCTCACAAATACTTTCTGATGTAACTAATATTATGATTCCCGTTTTGTAATTAAGTACACTCAGAACTCAAAAGGTGAGATAACTCTTCCCTTGCCCTTAAACTAGTAAGTTGCAGGACCAGGATTTAAACCCAAGCAATCTAGTTCCAGAGTTTATATTAAAATGTTAATAGCAGATTCCTAGTGATAAATTAGACATATCTTAAATATCCTTGTTTTGTAGATTTCTATGTTTTCTAAACTACCAGCAATAAACATGCATCCCATTTTATAACTAAAAATTTTTCTAAAAACTTCACATGACCTTTGATTGTGTGTTTAGCTCTGGAAATAAGCAAAGCTCAAGTTCACTTCCAACTAATTTCTACCCCCAGGATGTAAAGTTGGATCTAAAGTCTGAGCTTCCTCTTCTAAAACACTGAGAATAAATTCCCCTGAGGCATTTTTTTCCAGGAACAGTTCAACATATAATTCTCTACTTTCAGCTGGGAAATAAGTAAAACGTATGCTCTTCCAAGTAGACATCTGAAATTGCCTAATGCCACATAGTGAAACAAAGCCAGGGTGTTCATTCAACTTCCAGTGATGACTGAAGGACTCATGAAGGGTTTGAAGAAGACAGGCCCTAATTCAAGCACTTGCCTTTCCACCTACGATCTTGATTGAATCATGTATGCCTTTTGTCCTGTATCTGTAGTATGTATCTGTAGTACAGATCTGTGGTATCTGTAGTATAATTCCTGCCCTGTCAACCTCACCAATTTGAAGAAGATAAAAGTATGCTGAAAATAAAAAGCACTATACAAACAGGGCATCTTTTTATTAATTCTTATTATTTTTAGGTAGCAAGAAACCAATGATGCAAAAGGAGAATTATCAGGTACTGGCAATGACAGTGGGTTAATAACCAAATGAATTCTATAAGCCACACTGATTTACTTACAAAATAGTAAAGACATTAACCAGATAATCGCCAAGGTTCATTGCAGTCCTATTCCCTCCATAAAGCATTTACTGAACCTTTACTGTGTGTGAGGTGCAAAGCCAGATATAAGGAACCCAAAAATGGAGAAAGGCAGAGCTCTTTCATTATGGAAACTCTTGGCTCAATGTGGAAAATGTGCATGTAAATGCATGTTCATGAGCACATGTAATGAGCTCTATAAGAGTTACAAGTATAAAAAGAGAAACCCATATTTTCTGGTGAAGTCAAGTTACCAGAAATGAAGGCAGCAGAGATGAAGCTTCATAGAGATGGTAACTTCTGAACAAATTCCCGGGGAATCATTATCAATATTTTGGAAAACTGGAGAAACGGGTTCCACAAGAATGGGTTCCGCATTAGCAGCAGCATAAATGCGGGTTGGAAACCACTGACTTTCAAAGCGAAAATGGCAAATAGATGAATTAGGGAAGAGTGTTTCCATAGGCAAGAGTACATTATGGGGTCTGTAAGCCTTTCCCTGGGGTGGGAAAATCTTCAAGCGAGAGTGCCAGTGAACGTTGCTCAGCTGTGTCCGACTCTCTGCGGCCCCATGTGCTATACACACAGTCCATGGGATTCTCCAGTCCAAAATACTGGAGCGGGTAGCCTGTCCCCTCTCCAGAGGATCTTCCCAACCCAGGGATCGAACCCAGGTCTCCCGCATTGCAGGCAGATTCTTTACCAGCCGAGCCACCAGGGAAGCCCAAGAACACTGGAGTGGGTAGCCTATCCCTTCTCCAGTGGATCTTCCCGACCCAGGAATTGAACCAGGGTCTCCTGCATTGCAGGCGGATTCTTTAACAATTGAGCTATGAACATAACAAATTCTAGGAAGAAAATGGAGAGAACCCAGGGATGAACAAAAATAGGAGAGAAAAAAGGGTTAAGTCCCTATTTGCACATCCAACTTTTAGTATCTTGAATATACATTTTCAAGCTTTGGAATTAATCACAAGCAAACTAGCCATTCTAGAATATGTCAAAACTGCCTGTTGGTTTATGAAAACACTTAATACTCTGGCAATTTTAACGCTGTCAAGTGGGTCATAAAATTAAACCATAACAAAGGTTTCATATGCAATAAGTGATAAGGCGGCACAGAAGCGTATGCACTAATCCATAAGAAACTTCTCTATTAGGACAGGCAAAGACAACTTTTAAATTATGAAAACCTGTTAACTTTTGCTTAAAATATAAAGGTTTAGATTTTAAACCATGAATGAACATAACAGTTAATCATAGCTACCTTTCCAAAAGGGTTTAGAGAATTTGATCTTGGTCTTCCCTGTTTTGTGGATGTGTATGTAGATTTATAGTAAGTACTGAAAGACTTGAAGTAAAGAGTAGTTCAGTATAGTTGTTGAACGATGCCATTTTCTTTTTTGTTTGTTGTTGTTTTTTTTAATTTATTGATTTTTAAATGAAGGATAATTGCTTTACAGTATTGCATTAGTGTCTACGAAACATCAACATGAATCAGCCATAGGTTTACCAATGTCTCCTCCCACTTGAACATCCCTCCCACATCCCTCCCCATCTCACTCCTCTAGGCTGTCACCAAGCCCTGGTTTGAGTTCCCTGAATCATATAGCAAGTTCCCACTGGCTATCTATTTTACATATGATAATGCCTATGTTTCTCTATACCTCCCACCCTGTCCTTCCTCCCTCCCCCCAGCCATGTCCATAAGTCTAAATCAATCCAAATGTTTCTTTGAAAAAGCTGCAGAACTTGGAAAATAAGGAAAAACTACCCACTTATTCATATTTGTATTTTTCTCTCCAGGTCATTTAGCTCTACCACTTCCAGCAGCGAGACGGATGCTGAGCCATCAGTTTGTGCAGAAGCTGGGAGGAGGCCCCTGGAACTTCTTTCGTAATTTTCAAATGGTTAAAGTCTTACATTGGAGGTATTTCTGCAAATTAGGAGATCTATTAGCCAGCCCAGAAAATCGATAGTTAAGGGCATTCTTTAAGGCAATGTTGATGAGTTTATAAACGAAACAGCCACTGCACTTTCTGCAACTATCTTTTCAGAAAAGGAAGGATGGCGTTTCATTATTTCTGAATAAGCTCAATAAAGTAAAAAACAATTAGGGCAACCAAAAAATCATTGGCAACGATTGGCTTCAGTTGCCAGGTTAACGGTGCGACTGAAGCTGAAACTTTCAGTCGGGCGTTGGGCAGCCAGAACAAAGAAAACTGCTCCGAATGTGCCCTTCGGTTACTGAATAGCAGGGCCGACATTTTGCTATCAGCTTAACTGAATAGGAAGCAATGAAGACAGAGAAAGGACACATATTTGAGACCCTAAGATTTCCAGAAAAACCTAAGTCTTCCATATCTGAGTGTTATTCCATTTTACCATAAGTCCTGATTTAAGAAAACTAAGAAGTTCTTTCCTGCAGAGTACCATCTGGCAACAGAGCACCTTCTGTAAGAGAGCTGGGTCATTTTGCTGATATATAGCTCAAAAAATACAGCTGAGCAGCTGAGAAACTAGACGCTCAATAACCCCCCATCCTTTTTAACTGTCAAAACACTACGAGGGTCCATCTATAGGAAAAAAAGAAAAATATATATATTAAAGAATCTGCTATAACTCATCTGCCAGAGTGAATGCAGCCCGTGAAACACGCTAGCCAGTAGCAACATAAGTACCTTTTAGTATAAGCCATTAAACCTTAGAGCTAAGAAAAAGAAACCCAAGAAATGAAAACTCACTCTAATGGGTGGTAGAATCACAAGGTGAAATTCAGAAAGAGCAACTACAAGCAGTGCAAACTAAATTCTCCTTAAATGTTTTCTTTTTAACAAAAACAAATACGCATGTGTGTGTGTTTATCTTTGTATCCACAACCTAGATCAAATTCAAAACCTATACTGTACGAAGAGATATTTCCTCTGAAAGACTTTTACATGAGCATGAAATCCAGTAATTAATTTATATTTTTGAAAGCCATAGCACACTTGAGAAATACTGTCTTTCTCTAGTGACCAAAGGTAGTTGGCATTTGTCATCAAGACTTACAATCAATCTGATGTAGGTAGACATTCGTTACACAGAGTGATAGTGGTTGTAACTGTATCATTTAAAATCTCTCCACTATGTCCCTGAAAAAGGACAAGTTAAATTTATACTAAAGTCATAGCTTAGAAGATCGTTTGTAGAGCTGTAGGAGCCGATGGTCCCTCTCTTAGTAACATTTCATAGTCCTCATGCTTCTAAATTATGCAGCTCCCTACTGAGATAGTGATTTATTTATGGTATATTGGCTCTATTCTAGAATGAGCCTCACTTTGCCTATGTTATTATAAGAAACTTAGTGATGCGGAAGTTGAAAAGATCATCAAACACACCAGCCATAATAAAGCAGGTATTTCCCTCAAAAGAAATGAGACATTTTTAATTGAAGGGATCACAAAATGAACCCAAAGAGACCAAGAGAAGTGTGACGTTCTAGTGACTTTCCAGAGAGTTTATATGAAAGCAGTAAACAAAAATAGTGTGACCTGAGTGTTATTGAATATGCATGAGATGAGAACAAAGTGAATATGCCTAACTTAAGAAAAAAAAATCTCAGCAATCAAAGAAAGGCAAAAAAAAAAACAAAACACTTCACTGATATATTTTTAAGAACATATTTTAAACACATATCATTACCAGATAATAAAGAATTAATATTCTGAAGGAAAAATTAATAAATCACAGGTTAGCAGACCACCACCCCCCCATTCTAGAAATGGGAAGGGGTGAAGGCCACACACCAAATTCCTGGAGCTGTGCTTGAAGACACTGCCAATCTCTCCTGGCCAGACTGCTCTGAAAGGCAATGAATTTGATCCATTATGATGTGCTTTGTAAGCGTTAGGAACTACTTTAGCACCTCAGCTGGGTTTCGAGAATATACTGTATTGATGGCTCTATTACCTTTTTCATTGTCTCTGTAAGTTCCATTACCAAAAAGGAGGAAGTGGTAATGGAATAGAAATTCACCAGTAGCAGAGATGCAGAGCTGAACCAGAAGTAAATGTCTCCTTTCTCTCCCATCGGCCACCTCTAATGCTCTGACCCTCCTACTCTATTATTGCTCTCAGAGCTGGTTATCAATAATCTCCACTCAATCCTGTAAGGCAATTTGGAAAGCCAAGTCTTCTAGTCAAGGGAAAAGGAAAAAAATAGAATTTTCCTCTCTTATCTCCTCTCTCTTCTCCTCAACCAAATAAGTCCTATTTTTCCTCTGTTCATCACCTCCCCATCTCTCCTTAAACTTAACCTGTCCCTTACTACAGACTCAGGCATCAGGTGGAGAAAAGAAATGCCTGAATCTCCTTCTTTGCTGTTAAATCGCCCACTAGAATTACACAACCTCTCAAACTCTTGAAAATCACTAATAGTAAAAGCAAACAACAACAACAACAAAATCACTACTTTTGGGGTCTCTTTTCCCAAGAAAATCATTGCATACTCATATTTTATAGGAATAAATAATTAAATTTAAATGAATATCCCCAGCCTGGACTTTATCTAATGGGTCCAACATTTATCCCCATTGTTTTTTCTGATTGTAGACATGGGTGTTAATTGCTCAGTTGTGTCCGACTCTGCAACACCATGGACTGTAGCCCACCAGGCTCCTATGTCCCTGGAATTTTCCAGGCAAGAATACTGGAGTGGATAGCCATTCCCATCTCTAGGGGATCTTCCTGACCCAGGAATCAAGCCCTGGTCTCCTGCACTGCAGGCAGATTCTCTACTGTCTGAGCCATCAGGGAAGCCCATGTATTAATACATAATTTAGCATTATTCTGCGGTGATTTTCTTTTCATGAAAGGGAAAATAAGGAATTAAATATATATATATGCATATTGAAATGTATATGTAGTATATATTAAAGGCAGCATATATGTATTATATACACAGTTTATATGTATATATATTATATATGTGTTTGTGTGTGTGTGTGTGCGCTTATTTACTCAGTCATGTCCAACTTTTTGCAATCCCATGGGATTTTTCAGGTAAGAATACTAGAGTGGATAGCCACTTCTTCCTCCCAGGGATCTTCCTGAGCTAGGAATCAAACTCCAGTCTCCTGTGTCTCCTTCATTGCAAGAGGATTCTTAACCCCATGAGGCATCAGGAGGGAAGCCCCATATACAGCAATGATTAGACAGAAATATATGCTGCTTGTGGTAAATATGTTTGCTGCTCTGCTAAGTCGCTTCAGTCGTGTTCAACTCCGTGCGATCCCATAGACAGCAGCCCATCAGGCTCCACCGTCCCTGGGACTCTCCGGGCAAGACACTGGAGTAGGTTGCCATTGCCTTCTCCAGGTAAATATGCTATATATATAATGGCCTCCTAAACATATATATAGTGACTTCCTCACGGGCTCAGTGGGTAAAGAATAGGAGACAGAGGAGACAGGGGTTCAATCCCTTGGTCAGGAAGATCCCCTGGAGAAGGAAATGGCAACTCACTCTAGTATTCTTGCCTGGGAAATCGCATGGACAGAGGAGCCTGGTGGAGTACAGTCCATGGGGTTGCAAAGAGTAGGACATGACTGATCACACACGTACACACACACTCACTGCTGTGCCCAACACATTTGCCCACTTGTCTTCCTGCTACTTTCACCCTAGGATTTTTATTTTTTAGCTCTCATGTAGAACCCTGCTCAAGAGTAATCATAACCTTCACCTCACATCATCATACCAAGTGAGAATACTGCTGCTCAATAGATATTGCAATACCAACAGTCAAGCAATGTTTAGGGCTCACTGAAGTCCTATAATTTCCTCAAAATCAGCAAAGGCAAAAATAAGTAGGCATGAATCACTAGTTTAATCATGATGACAGGGAATGCTCACACACTCACTCAACCACACCATTTTACCATATTTGTAGCAAGCCCTTTCCTACATACTGAATACATAGAAGCAAAAAAGACAAAGTTGTTGCCTCCATGAATCATACAGTCTAATGAAAGGCAGAAAATAAAGGAATGAATAAACATGTTAAATGTGTCAAGCAGGGATATGGGGAGAGATGGAGGAGACACAGCAGACAGGAGGGATGGGAGTGTGAGAGGAGGCTGTGGACATTCAAGTGATGAGGAAGACATGCCATTTGAGTGTAAGGCCACCTTCCTATCTGGGAAACACACTGAGCTTGGCAAGATGCTCTGTTTACTCTGCTGGGTGATCTGCATCCAACAAATACTGCCTCTGGAAAGAGATGAAAGGGGAAAGATGTCTCAAGGCAAAAAAATCTCTGCCCCTCGCTCACTATCAGCTGCTAGTAGTTCAAGCTGCCTGCCAGAAGTTGGGACAGGCAATGTGACTCCCTTTTGCCTAACCATTGCCCTCTTCTCCAGTGAGCTCCCTGGCAGGGCACACTGAATCCAGCAAAAGATCTTGGATTTGGGAACACAGGCTCCAGGTGACACTGGGTTAACAGCAGATAAATCTACTGACCTCCTCCCAAACCCACAGTGGGCATTCTCGAGCGAAGCATTGGGCGGTGATCAAAAGCTTGCACCCTAGAGCCAGACAGACCTGAATTAGAAAACCAGTTCTTCTGCTGGCAAGTCATTGACCCGTCAATTCCATCATCTGTAAAACAGGAGCAATAATATCTACTCCAAAGGGTAGTTGTGATGCAAAATGCATAAAATAATGGATGAGTATCTGGGAGAGTTCTTATCCTATAGTAGAAACTATACAGGACTATGATGACCAGAACTGAGACTGAACAAAAATTGGTAATATAAATAGAACTGAAAGGCTAGAACTTTATATAAATATATACAAGGTAAACATTCCCCAAGCTAGAACCTAATTCCATGTCCAAGAAATAATACTTTGAGCCCAGTAAAATGAAAAAGTCATAAATGCAAATCATATTTTGAAATGAATTTCTTTCAAAGTCTCCTTTATGGGAGTTCAATTGAGCAAATTTTTAACATTTTACAATTAAAAGAAAATATTTCTTTGTTGAATTCTATTCTCTTATTAAAAATGTGTAGAGATGTTTTGCAATTTAATCTTCTGATAATTCTATGAATTAACTCTACTCCATTTTATTCTTGGAGCAAAGCAATGAGAATATGTTATTTTTATTGTTGATGAAAGTTGACAAAATTCAGATGAGAAAATAAAGATGCCAACTCACATGTCTTTGCTTTGTGTTCTGAGTCAGTGACTATAGTGGGTAGGAACACTGTCCCCTCAATTCAGGTCCACCAGGAACCTCAGGATATGATCTTATTTGGAAATAAGGCTTTTTGCAAATGAAATTAAGTTAAGGATGAAGCTGAGAAAATGCTATATTAAGGAGAGGCCTAAATCCAAGGAGAATGTTGTTATAAGAGACAGAAAGGATACACTAAGACTCAGGGAAAAAAGACAAGTGAAGACAGAGGCTGACAGTGAACTGATGCAGTCACATGCCAAGCATATAAGAAACAAGGAAGGATTGTTTCTTCTATGCATTGTTCTTCTAAGGATTGTTTCTAGAGCTGGAAGAAAAAAGGAAGGATTCTCTCTTAGAGACCTGAGAGGGAGCATGGCCATGCAGACACCTTGATTTTGAACTTCTGGCACCCAAAACTGTAAAAGCACAAATTTCTGTTGTTTTAAAATACTCGGTTTGCACAGCATTCACAGAAAAATAAAACAGTGATGTGCTGAAATACTCAGTTCTGTTATCATTATGATGGTGTCCACCAGCTCCAGCTTTAATCTCAGAATCCCAGGGTAGAGGATGGCAGACACTCTTTCTAGAACTTCTACCCTTTAGGCAGATGGGTAGATTTAATCATGTTTTCTGTAAGTTACTATTGACCTTCACTGTGTAAGTGCAGACACTAACACGAAACTAACATAAAACAGGGTTGGTTCCCATGGGCCACGCTTCTTCCATAAATTTTATTCCTGACAAGAGAGAAAAAAAGGCAGGATCACAATTATGAGTGTTAGATCAGTCTGGGGAGATGTAGTAGGAAACAATAAACAGCGTTTTAAAGGGCTCAAAGAGGAGAATTATCTGTATCGAAGCAGCACTGTTCCTGCAGTAATGTTTCTACCTTCCATTTAAAGACAGATAAATTTTCCATGACAGCTCTTAATAGCCTCCACAGTTATTCACTGAACTTGCCCTCAAAATTACAGAGTAATAAAAGGATAATAGCATTTGACTGACTACAGTGGAAAGGTGGACTTTTTCAGTAAAGGGGCCATTTCATTCTCCCCTTTATCCTGGATTACCCAGAGAGGGTGCTCTATGTGTCTACCGACTGAGGAATAACCATAATGCATCTTCCATCGCAGCAATGCCATCTGGACCCTTCATTTATTTATCCACAGAGAAGGAGAATATTTCTCTTACGAGGGACCACATTGACAGTAGACAAATGTTTCAATGAGAATAGTCAAACTCGGAGTCTTTTATGTTGAACCACATGAAATAGTTAATACTCAACTATTGTCACCCACAAAAATGGCAAATATGTAAATGACAGTCTAACAAAAAGTAGACTTATTACTATGTGAACTATAATTAAAATAGGGGAATTTCTCTTAGAATCAACAATCGGAAAACAAAAAAGTGTTAATTTTTGAAATGCACAACACGTTTTAGATGTTTAAAGAGGAGGAACCACAATAAGGAATATAGACTGTAAAATGTGTTCCGAAACATTCCTTTCTCTGTGTCTTTGAGATTGTTGAGTTAAAAATGAATGAATTTGGAATTGTGTTCAGCTTTGTCTATCCACACTGCCATTTGCGCCGCTTGGTTATCTAAATTTCTCCACTTTCTCCTCAGGTGTTCCTTCAATCCATTTTTCCACAGCAGTTGATTTTCAAAGCATAGATCAAATGGATCAAGTCACTCCTTGCTTAAAGCTTAGTAAGACCTCCCTTACTGGTGCACACGCTCCGAGGTCCCGGCCACGGCTTAGGACACCCTGAATGACATGGCCCTTGCCAACCTTTCCACTCTCATGCCCTTCCCCTCCCCAGTGCTCCAGCCACACTTGTCCAGCTCTCAGTTCCTGGATCATGTCAAACTCAAGAGCTACCCACACGGTCCAAGCTCTTTGTATAGCTGGTTCTATGCTCTTCAAATTTCTTTTGGACTGTGTGCCCACTCCTATCTCTCAGTATCATTTTTCCTTAAAGTTTTTCCCAATTTTTCATATAACAGTTTGGAGGTCTTGTTTATTTTCTGAGTGCCTCCAGTAGAATAGAATCTCCTTGGAGGCAATGATCTCAACACAGTATACCTAATGCCTAGCACTGTGCCTGGTCCAAGGTCAGTATTCAGCAAATATTTGAAGAATGAATAAATGGGTGAACATACGATTCAAATTTAGGAGAGCAGATGCTGAAGGAAAAAAAAAAAAAAAAAGCAGTCTTTCCAAACCACAGAAGGGTATCTCATTGCACAGGAAAAACACACCCAGCTTGTTCACTGTCTGTCTGGTGTCATGGGAAAGTTCATGGGCATATACATTTACAATTCATTCACCACTCAAAAGCTTCAAAAACTCAATATACAAATAAGAACTAATTTTGTATTGTCTAACATAATATGCAGACTTACTCAAACCAGTTCAATATCTTAAAGAATACATTTTTTTTCATCATTCTATTTTTCTGTGTAGATACCCTCAGAGATACTGGAGGAGCAGTTCCAGACCACCACAATAAAGTAAATATCACAGTAGAGTAAGTCACATGAATTTTTTGGTTTCCCCAGGCATATAAAAGTTATGTTCATAGTATTCTGTAGTCCATTAAGTGTGCAGCATTATGCCTTAAAACACACACACGCACACACACACACACACACGCAATGCACATACATTAATTCAGTTCAGTTCAGTCGCTCAGTTGTGTTCAACTCTTTGCAGCCCCATGGATTGCAGCACGCCAGGCCTCCTTGTCCATCATCAACTCCTGGAGATTACTCAAACTCAAGTCCATTGAGTTGGTGATGCCATCGAACCATCTCATCCTCTGTTGTCCCCTTCTCCTCCTGCCCTCAATCTTTCCCAGCATCAGGGTCTTTTCCAATCAGTCAGCTCTTTGCATCAGGTGGTCAAAGTATTGCAGTTTCAGCTTCAACTTCAGTCCTCCAATGAATACCCAGGACTGATCTCCTTTAGGATGGACTGGGTGGATCTCCTTGCAGTCCAGGGGACTCTCAATAGTCTTCTCCAACACCACAGTTCAAAAGCATCAATTCTTTGGCACTCAGCTTTCTTTACAATCCAACTCTCACATCCATACATGACTACTGGAAATATTTTATTGCTAAAGCAAAATACTTTTTTAGAAAGAGATACTTTTTTTTTTCTTTTTTGGCTAGTGGATGGGCTTGCCTCTATGTTGATGGCTGCAGACTGATCAAGTTGATGGGTACCGAAGGTGAGGGTGGCTGCAACAATTTCTTAAAATAAGACAACAATGAAGTTTGCTGCATCAATTGACTCCTCTTTTCACAATGTCTCTGTAGCATGCTCTAGTGCTGGATAATGTTCTACCCACAGTAGAACTTTTTCAAAATTGTAATCAATCCTCTCAAATTCTGCCTCTGCTTTATCAAATAAATATATAACATATTCTAAACCTTTTGTTCTCATTTCAACAATCTTCACAGCATCTTCACCAAGAGTAGAACCCAGCTCAAGAAACCACTTTTTTGAAACCCATAAGAAGCAGTTCCTCATAAGACATCCATGATGGTGAAACCAACTTCTTTCAAACTGCTATTAATGTTCTATTTTGACCTTTTCCTATGAATCACAAATATTCTTGGTGGCATCAGTAATGCTGAATTCTTTCCATAAAGCTTTTTATTTACTTTGCCCAGACCCATCAGAGAAATCACTATCTATGACAGATATAGCCTTACAAACTATTTCTTAAATAATAAGACATGAATGTCAAATTTACTTCTTGATCCCTGGACTGCATAATAGATGTTTTGTAGGTAGGCATGAAAACATTAACCTCATTGTACAAATCCAAACTCATAAAGAGTAAAATATCTAAAAGGAAAACATCCCCATTTATCTCAGAACAGAAACAAAGATGAATTAGATCCCAGCCCTTCACACAGGCCACTGACTTCCTTTCTCCTGGTCTCATTTCAGTCTCTAAAGCAAAATCATAGACACTTATAAGAACTCTCAAAGTTGCCTGAATGAATATCATCACCTGAAAATGTTTTAATACTATCAGTGAACCTAGAGAGTGCTTTGGTGTTAAAGCATGTTTCACATAAATTAACTTTTTTTAATTAATTAATTAATTTTTTTCTTTACATTATTATGTAGGTTTTGCCATACATTGACATGAATCCACCATGGGTATACATGTCTGGAAGGGGAATATAAATTAACTTTAATATCAATCTCTGTCTTTTTTTTCCCCTCAGTTAGTCGATGACTGAATCTAAGAAATGTCATAAAATAACTGGTACTTCCGTGTTATCCTTCCAGCCTTTTGTAAATGAGAGGAAACACCAAACCAAGATACACAATTGTTTGTCAGCATTAGTTTCTTAAGAGTAATGATTATATATATTGTTTACACATAAGCAGTAAAATAACCAAAAGGAAGACATGATGCTGGAGCATTCATAAAGCGTAAATTATAAGCATTCAGCATGATTAAATAAATATTTCCATCATAGGAAATATTAGTCTACGGCCATACCACCCTGAACGCGCCCGATCTCGTCTGATCTCTAGGAAATATTAAATCCCAAGGAAAAAATACTGGAAAGTTACTGAGTGAGTTCAGGTACTATATAAAAAGTACTCTTAGTCTGTACAATGCCTAGGGTAAAATCTACAAGACCAATAGGCAGATTTTTCTCAAAGTGGCATGACTGAGGAAATTCAATTTCCCAGCACTAGCCAAAAACACATTAAAAACAAATAGGTCATATATTCTTCAGAAGGTCACGGTTAAACTATACTATAGCAGGAAGAGGAAGGAGAAGCTGGCAGTCAACCATTCTCAATACATTAATAGAGATTTCTTTTTCAGATTAGTTAGTTGTCAAGATGTTAAACAGATACACCAAATATACTGGTGAGATGGTCACAGGACAGACATCACCATCTGATCATGACAATCTTTCCCACTGATTGGAGCTGTGATCTTGAGATCTTTGCCAACACATGAATCAGTTATGAATTGATGTGGAAATATGACACCAATATTAGTCTAGTATTAGAGAAATCCCACAGAGACACTATGTAGGTGAAGACAGGTTGAGTAAGGGTAAGATAATGAAGGAAATGGAATAATCCTTAAGATAAGCTTGCTTCATTAACCATTTCTTTTAACTAGTCCTAGACATAGAAACTGAATTTTCTAAGAAATACAAATAATATTCATATTAATAAAAGAAATAGCACAATATGGCAATTTTTCAGATATACAAATACATAGCACCATTTATGTCTTTAGTGGATGATTTTACTGGAAGCAAAGCTCAAGGAAACAAAAGATTCATAAATTGGTCAGTCATTCTAATTCTAACCCTTAAAAGTTTGTCATGCTTTCTCACTGTTGTTTTAATTGAATTTCCCTAAGGATTCATGGTGAGCAGTTTTCAAATATCCTTGCTATATAACTTTGGGAAAATGTCTGTTCATCTCTTATGCCTACTCTTCTACGAATTCTGTCCATTTTTTTTCTTTAACAAAGAACAATGAAACAATAAGGATAGGTGGAATTTCACACATTTTGTGACTTTTTGCTTTATGAAATAATTGTTCTCAATGCTGGAAAAAATTGGATTGGATTAGATTTTTCTTTTCCTTAGCACTATTTAATAAATTATGACAACGTAATTGCCAGTGACTTTTCCACAGAATCACAGGCTAGCTGATAATAATACAGACATTAAATGAATCTGTGGTACTAGATTCATTAATACCAAATATAGAAGATGTCTGTATTAAAGATCATGACGAATTACTTTAAATCAACTGAAAAAAGCTAAAAGTCAATTTTTAAGTTTAATTTGATTGTCTTAATTTGAAATAAAAAGTTTGAAACATTCATACTTGATCAATAATTAATCACAATATCCAATGAGGAATGAAAAAGAATGGCCCATTATATCATCTGTAGGATTCAAGCTAATTAGAAAACATTATAGTTGAGTGTCTATTACACTTCACTGAACAGACATGCCTGTTGATGTCAAGTTAGATTACAATGCTGGTCAACATCAGCATCAGTAAGAAATCAATCAAAACATCATTTGGAAGACTGCCTAAAAAGATTGTCCAAACAATGGAAAGTGAAATCTTTTCCTTCAATGTGACTTCATTAAACAAAGTTCTAAAATATATAATTACTGATCAAATAGATATATATATATAAACATATAATGTATATACACACATATATGCATGCATATGTATATCACATATATTTATGCACACACACACACAGTAAAGCACATTTAAGGTGGAAGGTAGGTCTTTGTTTCCCTAAAACTGAAGCATTTCAAGTATTTTCACTGAAGAATATCTAAGAAAGTAACGCCTTCTAAGTGATGAATTAAGCCCCTGGTACAACCTTCTACCTGGCAGTCATTAGCAAATAATAAGTACCAAAATCTATCAGTAGGTTGAATGGACAGATGAAAAAAGAATGAAGCAGTGTGATGTGGTGGAAAAAAAAATCCCAGGATTAGAAATTAGGATGTCTTCAGTCTGGTGCCGCCTCTATAATTAATCCCATGAAATGACACTGGGAAAATAACTGAAATCCATTAGACTTCAGTTTCTTCGACTATGAAATTAGAGAACTAAGGAGGAAGCAAGGAGAGGACAAAGGAAAAAAAGTAAAGAAGCACAGAGAACAGAGTATTATTGTCATCAACAATTTCCCCCATTGACATTTCTTTACAGCCATACTCAAGTTCCTCTTCTTTCAATTACTGCTGAGGGTTTCTTCAAAATCATCCCTGGTTATTGACTATCCTTAAGGCTTGCAACATTTAAGGCAAATCATAATTTTTGTTAAGTGTTCTGTTTTCTGTTAAATGTTCAACAAGATTGTCCTAGAAGTAAAAAAAAAAAAAAAAAAAAAAAAAAAAGAAAAAAAAATCCTACTTATTCTAGATCTTTGAGAACATGGGGAATAATTTAATGAGGACACTTAAATTTACACATCACCTTGGGATGTATTTAGGTACTTTTAAATGACTCTGCACATTCTTATATTGGTACCGGTATTTCTAAACATACAAAAAGAATCAGTCTATTCAGAATTTATCCCAAGTCAATTTTCCCGACACTCACTGGTTTTCAATGCACCTCAGTGCTCAGTTACAAAATTGATGTCTGGGTATTTAATGAAACCAGTTTTTATAATTCTCCTGCAATGGATTTTCCGCACAATTTTTTATGCTTCTAATTTAATTAGCTGGAATCATTTCTGTGATTTAAATTTATCTATTTTTCCCCCGTTTTTCTCATCATCAATTTTTAAGCTAAAGTTGATAAACTTAGGCAATAAACACAGCAGATTCTTGCTCCTGGATATCAAGAGCGTAAAGGATATGTAAATACTGACTGCAACACTTTCCCACTTAAATACCATTCAACCTTACCTTACTCTTGCTAGTTAATCAGTCAGTGTGAGTCGCTCAGTCAAGTCTGACTCTTTGCCACCCCATGGACTGTAGCTCACCAGGCTCCTCTGACCACAGAATTCCCCAGGCAAGAATACTGAAGTGGTTGTCATTCTCTTCTCTAGGGAATCTTCCTGACCCAGGGATTAAACCTGGCTGCCCTGCATAGAAGGCAGATCTTCACCATATGAGCCACCAGGGAAGTCCTATGCCTGCTAGGAAAGGAACAAAGGGAAACTTCCAATGCTCTGCATTAAGCTTTTTAAATTGGTCAAGTACTCTATCAGTTCAGTTCAGTTTAGTAGCTCAGTCGTGTCCAAATGTTTGCAACCCCATGGACTGCAGCACGCCAGCCTCCCTGTCCCTCACCAACTCCTGGAGTTTAACCAAACTCATGTCCATTTAGTCGGTAATGGCATCCAACCATCTCATCCTCTGTTATCCCCTTCTCCTCCTGCCTTCACTCTTTCCCAGCATCAGGGTCTTTTCAAGTGAGTCAGCTCTTCACATCAGGTGGCCAAAGTATTGGAGCTTCAGCATCAACATCAGTCCTTCCAATGAACACTCAGGACTGATCTACTTTAGGATGGACTGGTTGGATCTCCTTGTAGTACAAGGGACTCTCAAGAGGCTTCTCCAACACTACAATTCAAAAGCATCAATTCTTCAACGCTCAGCTTTCTTTATAGTCCAACTCTCACATCCATACATGACTACTAGAAAAACCATAGCTTTGATTAGACAGACCTTTGTTGGCAAAGTAATGTCTCTGCTTTTAATATGCTGTATAGGTTGGTCATAACTTTCCTTCCAAGGAGTAAGCATCTTTTAATTTCATGGCTGCAATCAACATCTGCAGTGATTTTGGAGCCCCACAAAGTAAAGTCAGCCACTGTTTCCCCATCTGTTTGCCATGAAGTGGTGAGTAAGTACTCTATAGCCCAAAGCAAACTTTCTTGGTTGCTTCTTTAATTATTTAGTCCTATTAACTTTAGAAACTATGACACTCTTTTGTTTCATTATTCAAGAATATACACCAAATTTTCATGATCTATAGGCAATAAATAGGATTAATAAAAGCTATATGTATCTTCCCACTGTTTAAAAATTGGGGGTATAACAGCATGGGAAAAAAAGCAACTGAACTAGAAAAACAATCCATTCGAATATTTTTAACAGTTTTATGGCATCCAATAACATTATGAAGGGTATCCTATCCCATATTTTAAGGAACTAAAAAATGGCTCAAAAAGATTGGATCCCAAGTTCTCTAAACCACAGGGTATACACATATATAGCAAACTCCAGAACATATATGTATATAATAATGACAATTCAACATGTGCATTTTAATTTTTTTCATTTATACCTGCCTTCTTTGAAAAGGCTAGAGATGCATATATAAGAAAAATAAATGGATTGAAATTCAGAAAACTAGTCATTTTCATGCATCCACTTATTTTAAGTTCTTAATAGATTTCTGATGTGTTTTAAGACATACTCACCTAAAACTAGTGAGTACTACACATGTGGGATACAAAATAATATAACATCTTAATTACTCATTTTCAGGTAACTCTCAGTGTAGTATTACAGACATAATCCTTTACTTACTGTATAGGTTGTGGGGTAAATGATAAACTATACAGATGTAGCCCAGGTTAACAGGGCTCAGTGTTCCTATCCCTGTTTCTTGGTATGGAAGATACTGTTCCCCAGGTTACAAGTTAAAATTTTGTAGGGGTCATTTCTACTTTGTAACAGAATTACTCTGTAGCTCTTATCATTGAAAACCTTGTTATCTAAGTATAATATAAAACAGCTTTATTTCCCATTACAGTTGGGGGATTATATGGATTTTAAAAAATTAATATGAATGGGTAGGTCATACATCTAAAGACTTCATGTAAAGATAATAATAGGGCACTATAAAATGACTGTTATTAAAAGGGGACTTATTCTGTAGGAGTGGGGGCTTCCCCAGTGGCTCAGTGGTAAAGAATCAGCCTGTATACAGGAGACTCAGGAGACTCAATCCCTGGATCAGAACGATCCTCTGAGAAGGGCATTACAACCTACACATGTTTTCTTGCCTAGAGAATCCTACGGACAGAGGAGCCTGGCAGCCTACAGTCCTTAGGCTCACAAAGAGTTGGACATGACTGAAGTGCCTTAACACACACACACGCCCATGCTATTGGAGTAAGAACCACAATCTACGAGGATTTGCAACCTATACAAGCATAATGTGAAATATACTACCTACTAAAACATCACTGCATACAAAGTGTCAAACAAACACTAAAAAATGGAGTGACTAATTGAGGGCTTAAGAGATGCATTACCAGACAGGTGATATTGAGACCGGGCTTTGACAATTAAATAGGGGTTTTCAGTTCGAGAAATGCCAAGGCTTGTCTCGGGTGGGGGAACAACAGCATAGGCCCCAAGCTGTAGTAGAAGAAACACGAAGAGCAAACAATTGAGTTGGATGATGAATTAAATTTGACTGAAGTGAGTACCTGTATTTCACACTAAGGAGTTTCAACCTTATCAAGTAGGCAGCAGGAAGCCATCAAATTGCAGATTAATTTTTCTGGTCATTTCTGATTTCAAAAATATATAATTATATGCAATCCTCTGGAGGAATAATTATTAGAACCATGATATTTATATTTTGTTTACTATATTATTTCAAAAGCTTAGTTATTCTGCTACAGGTTTTTAAAACACCTTAAAGTGTTCAAAGCGAGACCATGATTTTGAATGCAAATGAAAATCAGAAAAGGAATATTGAGTTTAAATCTACAGTGCTACTTCAAAAATATGCCTTTGAAAAAGCTATTCCACATGAAATTGCAACCAGTTTACTTAAATTAAAATATACATTCGCTTGATTAACTTTTCAATTTTGCCTGTTGCTTCCTTTGTAGCAAAATTTACTCCTTTAGAATTATATAGCCTTCATTCTTGAAATTTCCAGAGGAAATTATTTATTAAACATTTCATTTTAGTCAGCATAGATTTTTTTTTAATGTCTTATTTTGGACAGGAGAGTGGTGACGATGTCCCACTTCAAATCAAGTTCTTAATAACGAGATACACATGTAACAATTTATTTGTATCAAAGCAAATTGAAGTTAGAGAACTACAGTATGATCAGAAGACTTTCTTTTTTGCTTCACAGAATTTTATCTGGAGATATTGGAACACTGCTGCTAACAAAGGAAATTCTAAAGAGATGGATTCCTTTTGTTTTATCACTGTTTTCTCAAACCAGACCAATGAACTCTCCACCCCTGACCCTTTACACTAGACTGACCCTCCACAAACTAATCTCCGAAGGGCTCATAAAAGCGAGCTGTAAACTCCAACAGCTGTCCAGCAGAAAGAATAGTGCAGGACCCACCCTACCTTCTTGCCCCTTTGCTGACACTAAACACTTCCACATTCTTTCCTCATCTACCTTGGCGAGGACACAGAGCTTCCTCCTACCCTCCGTGATGCGGGTCATCACAAGTTTGCACTCCTGACTTCTTGAACTTTCATATAGATTCTGGCTTAGGAAGGAGGTCATGGGAGATTCACTTTCCAGCTCTGACGTTTCTACAGCCCATCCTGACTCTCAACGTAAAATGTCCTTTGACACTTCAGAGCTACTGAGAAAGACTCATTTGTCTTTTTTGCAGTTGTATGAATGAGGTTTGTAGATGACTTCTGTGTGTGTGTGAGTGCATATGTAAATATATTCATATGGCCATCTAGCTCAGCTATAAGGATTAAACCGATAGGATTAAACTGATCTGGAGGCTACATGTTGGAACAGAAATTATTTAAGTGGAAAAAATTCAGCAAAAAAAGAAATTAATACAAGATGTCCTTCTGAAGACATTCAATTATCTTATGTATATTCTTAATGATTGTTAGCACATTGAGCTATTTATTTTATAAGTATTTATTGAAATGAAACTGTAAAGAACCATTGTGTACATGAAAGTATTTGGAAATGCATAAAAAATGAGCATAGCCACAATATTACACATATATTTTATACAATAACATATTATATATACCCTATGTATTTTATATTATATAACATATATATAAGCTATAATCGCTAAATTGTGCCTGACTCCTTTGTGACCTCATGGACTATAACCCGTTTCATCTGCCCAGGGGAACTTCCCGACACAGGGATGGAACTTGCATCTCTTGCATTGCAAGCAAATTCTTTACCACTGAGCCACAAGAGAAGTCCACATACACTCTATTCTACCAGGATAAAAAATCAGAAAGAAACAAAGGAGTAAATGCAGAGGAGAAATAAAAGGATAGTTCAAACAGAAAAATAAATTTTCTTATGGAGAGTTACTGGCCATAGAATACAAAGCAAAATAATACAGCAGTTATATAATAAGATGTTCAATCAACATTTATAAAGTTGTCAGGGGCTTCCCAGGTGGCACTAGTGGTAAAGAAGCTGCCAGCCAGTATAGGAGACATAAAATATGTGGGTTTGATCCCTGGGGCAGGAAGATCCTCTGAAAGAGGGGATGGTAACCCACTCCAGTATCTTGCCTGTACAATCCCATAGACAGAGTCCATAGGATTGCACAGAGTAGGACACAATTGAAGTGACTTAACATGCATGCATAAAGATGTCAAGTGTTTTCTTTTGTCAAAGGTTATCTGCATTTCTGCTAGAATCCTATAGTATAATAGACTATATGATATATAAGGCACAAACAAAACAAAGGGCTTGACAGGAATAAAGTACTTCTGGTATTATCCATACAGACCAAGGCAGCTTTTGAGTAGAATGACTCTATTTGATGATAATTATGTAAATCTTGATTTTATTTCACCATGAAGTTGGGAAACCCAATCCTGAATGCATTTTTAAAATTAAAATTTTCAGTTCAGTACTTATGTGTGCTCAGTCGCTGAATCATGCTCAACTCTTTGCTGCCAAGCTCCTCTGTCCATGGAATTTCAGTTCAGTTCAGTTCAGTTGCTCAGTCATGTCCGACTCTTTGCGACCCCATGGGCTGTAGCACGCCAGGCCTCCCTGTCCATCACGAACTGGAATTTAACCAAACTCATGTCCATTGAGTCAGTGATGGCATCAAACCATTTCATCCTCTGTCGTCCCCTTCTCCTCCTGCCCTCAATCTTTCCCAGCATCAGGGTCTTTTCAAATGAGTCAGTTCTTTGCATCAGGTGGCCAAAGTATTGGAGTTTTATCTTCAACATCAGTCCTTCCAATGAACATTCAGGACTGATTTCCTTTAGGATGGACTGGTTGAATCCCCCTGCAGTCCAAGGGACTCTCAAAAATCTTCTTCAAAACCACAGTTCAAAAACATCAGTTCTTCGGTGCTCAGCTTTCTTTATAGTCCAACTCTCACATCCATACACGACCACTGGAAAAACCATAGCCTTGACTAGATGGATCTTTGGTGGCAAAGTAATGTCTCTGCTTTTTAATATGCTGTCTAGATGGTCATAACTTTTCTTCCAAAGAGTAAGCGTCTTTATTTCATGGCTGCAGTCACCATCTGCAGTGATTTTGGAGCCCCAAAAAATAAAGTCTGCCACTATTTCCACTGTTTCTCCATCTATTTTCCATGAAGTGATGCGACCAGATGCCATGATCTTAGCTTTCTAAATGTTGAGCTTTAAGCCAACTTTTTCACTCTCCATGGAATTTACCAGGCAAGAATACTGGAGTAGGTTGCCATTTTCTCCTCCAAGGGATCTCTCCAACCCAGGAATTGAACCTGAGTCTCCTGCGTCCCCTGCATTAACAGGCAGATTCTTTACCACTGAGCCACCTGGGAAGCCCATATCCAGTACTATATTCATTCAATTCTTTTTTAATGATTATATGCTTTATTCTACGGATATTATGTTTAAGAGAGGCTTGGTTACATGAATTCAATGAAAGCAGCCCATGCTATCTTGACACCGTGGCTGGTCCTAGCTCTAGAGCTCACAGTAGCAACCAAGACTGAGGCCAGTGTTCCAGGGAAGGGTCTCTGTTCTTATTACCTGTGTAGACAACATTTGCAAGCAGGACCAGGAAAGGCATTTTCTGTATTCTCTTCTCCTCACCATCCCCAGTCCATACCCCGCAAATGTATATCTCTTCCATAAATAATCAGAGATGCAGTCAGTCACACTCTGAGATAACCCACCACCTATTACAGATTCTAGCACATACAAACATTTTGTTGTTGTTTTTTTTTCCCACTTTTTCAAATGTTTTAATTTTCACTCTCAAGGGCAGGCAAGATTCCTAGATTCATCAGTTATACTTGCATGTTACTTTTGGGAAGTAACAAAGAGGGAAAGCCCACATTTCTGGCCCCTTCCCATTCTATCCAACGTTTGCTGTCCATTGCAGGGAAGTTTTAAAACAAATGGCTCTGGCACAGGAAGCTGTTGTGAAAGAGGGGTCAGGGGAAACAAACAGGACTTCCAAAGAACCCCTGAGCAGTTTCAGGTCCCTTCCACGTACAGGCTGTACAGCCAGGATGGCCATCAGGCCAAGGGGCCTCAGAAGCTGCCCTGGAAGAAGGGAGGATGAGAAAGACTCACTCTTCCCTGTGGTTGTAAAACAGAGGCAGGAGCACACTGGAGGATTTATGATGACCCACATTCCCCTTTTCCCTTGCATGTGTTGGAGGGGGATGAGGGCAGTGCACAGGAAGAGCCAGATACACTCAGACAGCCTTCTACTCGAGTGTAACCTCATCACTCCATCGAATATTTAAGTGCAGCTGCGGAAAAAAGAAATACTCTTTCTGCACATTGGAAAACACAAGTTCTTTAAGCAGTGCTCAATGTTAATGGAAAAATCTCTCTCCTTCTCGGAGATTGGTATTGTTATTACACTGCTATGCACACATACAGCCTTCGTACACCTCCATTATAGCCATTGTTTTGTCTGCTCATATGTGTTCCAGAAATAGAAATGTCATTTACATCAGAGTCAGAAGAATAATCAGGAAAATAATAATTTATGAATAATTAATTAGGCCTGATGCCATATTAGAGAGGAGCTATTTTTAATTGACAAAGGCCAGGATACCATGGGTTTCAAAGGAAGAAGGGGTACGTGGCAATTAAAGAGGCTTACTGATGGGAGAACTAATTGCTTATCAATAAGATCATCGCTGTCTGCATTCCACTGCGTGCTTCAAACATAAGGCAGTTAGAGATAAAATCATAGACCAAATATATCATAACATGTCTCTGGACACAGGCTTAGTTTTGAGTAAAAAATAATATTTTATTCATAGGATGATGAAAATGACACCTAAGCTTCATTTTAAGCTTAATATAGCAATAAAACCAAGATTTCATTTCCTTTGGCTCCAAAATCACTGCAGATGGTGACTGTAACCACAAAGTTAAAAGACACTTGCTCCTTGGAAGAAAAGCTATAACAAACCTAGACAACATATTAAAAAGCAGAAACATCACTTTGCCAACAAAGGGTGCATTAACTCAAAAGCAATCATTTTTCCTGGTGGCTGAGACTGTAAAGAATTCGCCTGCAATGCAGAAGACCTGGGTCTGATCCCTGAGTTGGGAAGATTCTCTGGAGAAGGAAATGGCAACCCACTTCAGTAATCTTGCCTGGAGATTTGCATGGAAAATGAAGCCTGGCAGGCCACAGTCCATGGGGTCGCAAAGAGTTGGACACGACTGAGCAAATAAGACATTCACTTTGGCTTTTCCAATAGTCATGTACAGATGTGAGTGTTGGACCATATAGAAGGCTGAGCACTGAAGAATTGATGCTTTCTAACTGTGGTGCTGGAGAAGACTCTTGAGAGTCCCATGGACTGCAAGGATATCAAACCAGTCAATCCTAAAGGTAATCAACCCTTTATATTCATTGGAAGGACTGATGCTAAAGCTGAAGCTCCAATATTTTTTGGCCACCTGATGCGAAGAGCCAATTCATTGGAAAAGATCTGATGCTGGGAAAGATTTAGGGCAAGAAGAGAAGGGTACAACAGAAAATGAGATGGTTGGATGACATAACCGACTCAATGGACATGTTTGAGAAAACTCCAGGAGATAGTGAAGGACAGGGAAGCCTGGTGTGCTAAAGTTCACGGAGTCACAAAGAGTTGGACACAACTTAGTGACTGAACAACAACAACCAATGAAACAAAAATGGGCTTACCATGTCCAAACTTAACTCATGAGGAAGATAGGAATCTAGGAATTACTACAGTAGTAATTTGCTAACTATTTTTATTTCATTATCTCTTTCTGTTTTTGTTATTTTTATTCAACCTGTTTCTAAAATAAAGGAGGGTAAGATTAAAAGAGGTTGAATTATGGCAGGGTTGTGACACTAACTACTACAAGTTTCCAAACAGCAGCAAAATCCATGCTAGTAATATATTTAAGTTACGCTTCATCTGAGCTTCTTCTCACCCTTCTTATCATCTTTTCCATGACTTAATATTACTGGTACTTATTCACTGATCTCTTGGGTCGCTTCCACTTCCAGCCCAAGGAAAAGACTTTCTGTTGAAGAAGAAGATGCCCTGGTCAGACATGTAGAGAAATAAGCACATCAATGACCTTATTACTCATCAACTTCCCAGCCTCTGCAGAGATGGAAACTGTGTTTGAATACAGGGAACATTCTTAATTGAGACTCATAATTCTAGCTAGTTCTGCCACCAGCTCTGTGATCTCTAGGCTTTCCATTACAGGGAAGGTGTTAGAATACATGTTCTCTAAGTTTCTTCCAGATATAAAATACTTTACTTATTTCAGAAGTCCCCAACTTTGTATTATAACTATTAGAAAGAAACAATAATTATGAAACATGATACAGACGTTAATTATTCTTATAACAGCAATGGTATTACAATATATAAATGTATCAAATTAACAGGTACAACTTAAATTTATAAAACATTACATGTTAAATGTTAAATTTCAATTTTTTAAAAAAAAAAATGCCAGTTCTGAACATTTATTGGAATCACTAGGGGACCTCTAGAAAAGTCTGACTTCTGAGCTTTAACTTGGACCCACTGGATCAGAATCTCCTGGTATAACCACTTCAAATTATTTTATAAAAGATCCCCCATGTGAATTTGCTGACATCACCAGAATGATGCTAAACATGTCAGGGATGCATTAGATCCCTACATTAGATTTAAACCCTTCTAGGGTAGCAACTGTATCTTGGGCATCTTGAAATCTCTGTACAGGACTTGGGGTGTTAGAGATGTTCAATAATTTAACTGCTTGATGATTAAATAACCGCTAAACAGAACTTGGACATTTTTTGTTGTTATTGGGTCATACTGAAAGAGGATATATTATGAAGGCAAATGGTATGTTTATCTAATGTTACCTAATTATAAACTCATAAAACCTGACCTCAGCTTTAACTAAAGTCAGAGATATAAATCATAAGTCAGGAATTAACTATGGAATTAAAATAAAATTTTTATTTGATACATTTTTCTGAATGGCTCATTCTTCTAGGCACTGGTTTTAGCATTCATTTTAATAATATTAATCTGACCTATATCTTTTGCTTACACAGAGTTCACTGTCATGGAGGATATACTAATCTAAACAAAATGGAGCATACATACAAGAGGTGGCTTCATGGATTCAACACTGGTAATTTTTTTCATTAAGGCATTTGTTTTTTTTTTTTTCTTGGCTTGTTTTTCAGTTGCCAGAGGAATTAAAAGTCAAAATATAAGCTGATGTTAATTTGTCTCTGAATTAGATCCCTGTTTAGAGTTTAGCAACAATGTCAAACATTCCCTACTAGGAAGCTATTAATACTGGAAGCAGAGGCTCAGAATGAAGAACAGAGGTTGAGTATTAATGTGTTTATTTTGTAATAATGTGAAATGTGCTCTTTTGCATTTAAATGGACAGAAAAACACCCAAGCATTAACTTGGGGGTCATTAAAAGTAAACATAAGCCTGTCCATTCATTACATTTCCCCCCAAAATCTCTTCTGGTAAAAACAAAATCTCCAGCACAAACAGCAGGGTTTGTGTCATGCCATGCTGCCTGAATACCATTGTTTGGTAGGTTTAATGTCACTTTCATACTATTATAAACCACAGAGAGAGATGTTGAGCTGCATCCAGCAGGGTGGCTAACATTCTGTAGCTAATTGCATGTAGCTCCACAACAGTACGAAGGAAGGACAGTCCTGCATATGTCTCAGGAGGGAATAGAAAGATATTTTCTTTATAGTCACCCATCTGTCTGGTCACAACAGAATTACATAAAAGTATCAGCCACAGTTCAGTGTGCCCTTCAAGAATGATTTTCCAATTATACGCATTCTATCACCTACCTCTCAGATATAGGCTGCTGGTCATCATGCCTATCTATTTCATGAACAATAATATATATGATATCCTAAGGCTTCAACCGAAGTGAAGTTCTTCTAATAGATTCCAAAATCGAACAGAGAATACTGTTTTGTTGGATAAAGGCTGAAGTCAAGAATAGAGAGGAAAAGTTTAGGAGAAGCAAAATGAAAAATCACATGTCTACATTTCAACGTATCTGTGCCTGTCTTTTTTGGTGTGTCTGTGTGTGTGTGGCTAAAATAATGGAGTGCATACTCAGTTGCATTGGAAAGGATCTAAAATAGTATCTACCCCATACTCCTCACTTTGTGGTCGAGTATGAGGTGCAGAGAGGTTAAATGACTTGTGGAAAGTCCAAAGAGTGAATGACAGAACCTACATTTCTTGAAACCTGGAGCTCAATATCAACATGCAGGCAACCCAATGGATAATTTTTTCAAGCATTTCTTCTCATAAACACTGAAGATCCAGAAAGAATGGGGGGAAAGAAAGAACAAGCAAAGTCACTGTAGACAAACCATCTCCTCTAAAGGAGCAGAATCTTGACATCTCTCAAGGGATCTGAAATGCTCTATCCTATTACTACAAACTACTATTTACATACTGTATCTTACCAATTAGAGGTCAGTGCTTCTGTCCAAATTATGTGTCTACCATAAAGCTTTTTATGTACAGTAGTGTTTGGCATACATGCAAATTGAAAGGATGAAAGGTGGCAGGGAGGTTCAAGAGGGAAGGGATATAGGGGATATATATAAATATACATGTATATACCTATGGCTGATTCATGTTGATGTTTGGCAGAAACCAACACAATTCTGTAAAGCAAGTATCCCTCAATTAAAATAATAAATTTACATTTCAAAACAAAGAATAAATGAATTAATGAAAGCAAAGTCTATCCAAGTTAACCAAGTACCATAATAGTAAGTCTTTACTGTCATCAATCCAGAAACAGGTCAACAAATAACACAATGGAATGCTTTATGAATGTAAGACCAATGTAGCCCATACACAGATGTGCTCCCATCAGCTTCTGATTTCCTCCTGGACTTCTTGCTATGTGATATTGCATTACACTTTTCTCCACCCGTGCATCCAGTCTCCCTCTTAGCCTTGTTACCTGATATTGGATTATATTTTTATGTGTTTACTGGTTCACTGCCTGCCACCCATCTACCACATGATCTTTGTAGAGCAAAGAGTTATCTGGTTCATTCTGTGCGCTCTGTTTTCACACAGGTATTGAGTTACTCAATCAGACTGAAATGATCCATTGATAGATTCAATCATAAAGAACTTTCAATTTTAAGATGTTACTTTCCCATCAATCTATTTCTTATACTTTATAATTGGTAAAACTTTTCATTAATTTGTTTCCCTATCACCCAAATCATAAAGTTTGACAGTAAAATATAATATTCTCTCTCATTATTGCACAAATACTTAGCCCAAAATCTAAGCTAATTAGATTTGGCTGATAAAATCCATTTAATATAATCCTTTGCAATTTGCCCGGTGTGTGTGGCAGGTTGTATGATGCCCACCCAAAGGCTGTTTCACAATCAATTCCCCACAAGCTTCTTTCTCAAACTAAATATATCCTAGGGAGGGAGGTTCAAAAGAGAGAGGACGTATGTATACCTATAGCTAATTCACATTGATGTATGACAGAAACCAAAATAGTATTGTAAAGCAATCATCCTGCAATTAAAAATAAATAAATTTATATATATTTATATATAAATTTATATATATATATACATACATACATACATATATATACATACATACATATATATATATATATCCTGAATCATTACATGCTCTAGCTATGAAACTGATTTTTTGTCATCCTTGGAATAGGTAATATAGACACTAAGAGTTATTTTAAATTTCAGCTTAAACTTGGAAAAATAGAATAAGAGCTGTTATGACCATCCACATTGCTGTAGATCTAGTTTATCAAAATTATGAGATCATCTATTATCCATCAGTGTTCCAATTTTCTTATTTTCACAGATCCTCTTTTCACTATATCAAAGTCAATGCAAACAGGAATAAAGGCCATTTCTCTAAACACTGAAGTGCACTGAGCCATTCTGAATTTTTTCTAAAGAGGGAATTAACAATCTAATGATATATATGTGTGAAATATTTTGTTAAACAATAACCAAGATTATCCTTGATTATTACATTAAAAATGTACCCAGTCATCTAAGCTAACCAGATTTGGCGGGTAAAATCCACTTAATGTAATCCTTGGTAATTTGCCTGATGCTTATGTCAGGCTGCAGGGCTTCCCTGGTGCCTCAGATGATAAAGAATCTGCCTCCAGTGCAGGAAACCCAGGTTTGGTCCCTGGGTTGAGAAGATTCCCTAGACAAAGGAATGGATACCCACTTCAGTATTCTTGCCTGGAGAATTCCATGGACAGAGGTGTCTAGCGGGCGACAGTCCATGGGGTCACAAAGAGTCAAGAGTCATGACTGACTAACACTAATTAACTAACTGTGTCAGGCTGTATGGATGCCCAACCAAAGGTTATCCCAATCACCCACGAGCCTCTTCCTCAACAACAGAAGCCTAATTTTAATAAAACCTGGTTCTTGAAGAAGTTCTACATGACTAACCCTAGAATGTCACTACATTTAAGTTTCTAATAATTGGACAATCAATCCCTTTACTGAGTTTGATCTTCTATAATTTTAACAGAAATTCTTGGCATTATTTTTCTCTTATTGAAACACTGTAACTATATTTAATCATTGTCTTTAATTAGGCATTATGACTTCAAATTATGTAATTATTTATAAGTTTGCTTTACTCAAAGAATAAAAGGGGGACTCTGAGCTGGAGGTGTATATGTTTGCCATAACAGTTCAGTTCAGTCGAGTCACTCAGTAGTGTCCAACTCTGCAACCCCATGGCCTGCAGCACGCCAGGCCTCCCTGTCCATCACCAACTCCCAGAGTTTACTCGAACTCATGTCCAAAAATCTTTATATTATCTAGAAAACAAAAGAGCATATCAATTCTGGAACTGTAATTAAAATTTTAAGAAGAGTTTTCATTTCAGTATGATGACAACTGTCTAGAATAATGAATGTAACATTGTACCCTGTCTCTTCCACAATTTAAAGCCATCTACCCATAGGTCTCTGGGCATGACTGAAGAACTGCCAGAGAAAGGCAGAATAATGTGCATCATTTAAGTGAATTTGAAAAGTAGTTCCTTGCTGCTTTGGAGAGAATGTCTATTGGCATTAAAAAAAAAATACAATAATGATACAATCTGCGTAATTACTTGTCAGTTAGCTTGGGTACAGCAGGCCATGGAGAATACTGATTGTTTGAAATACACTGTCTTCATAGATATGGATTTAATGAGGATAATGTTAAAGCTAGGAATATTAACAAAAGGGTTGATTGAAGCTTTTGAACATTTCTTTTTATATTCTGGTATTTTCATTCCTTTTTGTAAAATACTGACAGTTTTCTCAAGTGGCGAAAACGTTTAAACTATTGCTTAAAATGTCATTAAAATAATAGTAAATCTGAACAAAATCAGCATACTTTGGGGTTTATAATTCTGCTCAGACTAGAACATCCAAATATGATTATAATCAATTAGTATTTTATTTATTAATAACATTACATGATATCAATAATATTCCAATAAAAATAATAACCTATAATGAAAAAATGACATTTTTATTCCTGCTTTAGAAAAGTAAAATGTAATTTGAACCACAATATACTTTTTTTTAATGTTCCTTTGGTTGATACATTCACATTTAAATTTTCTATGCTTTTTCTGTTGGATTTATTCCTTAATATAGACACTCATGCTTCATTTTGATTAATGTTTGCATGATATATCTTTTTCCATCCTTTTACTTTTAACGTTTCTTCATCATTAAATTTGTAAATGCTTTTTTGCAGACAGCAAAAAAGTTGGAAAATGTTGTATAACCCATTCTACCAATCTCTATCTTTTAATTAGTATATTTAGACTATTTATATTTAATGTAACTATGATATGTTAGGGCCTAATCTGTGTTATCAGTGCAGAATATGTGACAAATCTGTCCTTCACCCTCATACACTAGTAACAGGTACTCCTTTCATTCCCCAGTGAGTGATGCCAGAGGAGATCTAGAAAGGAATAAGCACTCCACCACTGTCTAACAGCCTTACCTCCATAGTGCCAGTAGAGGCCACATAGGGAGCCAGAACTTCCTGTCATCATATATTGCCAAATGAAAGCTGGAGTATATATTTTAATATTGCATAGAATAGACTTCAGAGCAAAGAAAATTACCAAAGACAGAGAAAGACATTACATAATTATAGGTCACTCTACCAAGAAGGCATAACAATCTTAATTGTGTATACACCAAACAACAGAGCCACAAAACAAGAACAGAAAGGCACAATATACAACTTAGCAACCGCAGTTAAAAGACTTCAACAACTATTTCTCAACAAATGGTAGAACAACTAGAACTAGAAAAATCTTTGGAAAGACCAATAGAAAAGACAATCCTCTAGCAAGATTAAAAACAGAAATTTTCTGAGAGAACATGTAAGTTATTATTATCAACAGGGGGTATCGAGAGAGGATAGCATTTGTTTCTCTTTGTGATGTGTAATCGCTAGTATCAGGATAACTATTGCACAATTAATGCTGTTCCTTAGAAGTGCTGAATTTATTTCTGACAGTAGTTTAAAAGGTAAGCTTCTGCAGTAAAATTGTGAATGTACAGTTCTTTTTAAAACAAGATTCCACTACTGCAGCCTCAAATAAGCAATGAAATGCTTTTCAGTAATGATGAAATTTTAAGTCTGAAAAGTACAAATAACGAATAAGCTCCCGAAGGATTGGGACAGTGTTTCTTTTGTAATCACCAGCACATTCCCAGCATCAAGAACAGTGTCCACTGTATCTTAGAGACAGTAAATATTTGCTGAATGAATAAGTGAGGGAGTTAGAAATTGGAAAAGGTACAAACAGTATAAATTAGAAAACAGACTAGGAGTTTAAATAAATGTTTGATTTACTTGATTTTAGTAAAAAGAAATCCATAAATCAGAGCAAAAGTATGGGAGTGGCAGAAAATTGGGGAATGAAATTTGGCTTACAAATCAATATGATATAAATTCTTGCTCAAATTTTTCGGTGTCCCTGCTATATCTTAAACCCACTCAAATACATGGATTATAGATCACAGGCATTCTGCTCTGTTTGAATCAGAATTATTTTTTCCCCTAACATTTCCCAGCCAAATATTATAAGACTTACTGAGCAGTAAACAAATTAGTGAAAAATGCACAGGAATATAGAATAAAAAGCCTGGAGAAACACAGGTGGCTGATTTTAGAAAGTTAAGTGATTTAATTCAGTGATAATTTCTAAATAGGAAATTGAGCTTCAATGAAGCATGCATGCCCTCTTCTACATTATCCGCAACAGTGCATGTAATTTGCACACATTTAATTAACTAATAAAACCCCTATCTGTAACATCAGGTTTGGAAATGTCATTGTTGATGACATGCTGCTCCATCAGGTTTAGTTGATTGTTTTTTGTTTTGCTAACAGCAAATGACAACTTATCCAAATGTGTTGTCTAGCACTTCTATTTGCTTTCAAGTATTTCTGTTTTTGTGTTTGGGGCTTTCCAGGATATAAAACCCCTGGTAGGATTTTCTAGAATAGGATAGATTTTCTAGGTAGGATAGAATCCTGTAAGTACAAAGCTTTAACTAAATGGTGATCCAAAGAAAAACTGAGGCATGAAAGAGGCATCATCACAAGGGGATCCACGCAACCACAGATTGTGTTTTGCTGAAGACAAACCAGGTTGTCGATTTGACAAGAGATATATAGTGTTATCTCTTGCTCTACAACTTGGGTTGTTTTTTTTGCCTTGTCCTCTGATTCAGAACCCTAGTCAGAGCTTGTAAAATACTGCCAGGACACTAAAATCTTGAAGATAGGAGATAGAGTATAAATAATATGTTCCACCTATATTTTACACAGCATACTAAGACTTTATTATATATAGAATCATATTTTTCCCTGAAACTAAATGAATCAGAAGAAGAGCCATTCAGTCTCTATATTATCACATGGATATAGTATCAGCTTCGTCCAGGAAAAAAAAATTGTTAGAATCTGCCAGGTGAAGAAATCAAAAGCAATGCCACCTGTAGTCATCTGTTCTTTAACAGAGATCACTACTTCATTGCCAAGTAAAAAACACAATTGTTCTCATAAAATAATTAGGATAGATTTTCTAGGTAGGATAGAATCCTGTA
The DNA here is from genome assembly GCA_007570785.1 of Antilocapra americana. Taxonomy (NCBI): domain Eukaryota; kingdom Metazoa; phylum Chordata; class Mammalia; order Artiodactyla; family Antilocapridae; genus Antilocapra; species Antilocapra americana. Next base: position 1,837,159 of record ML663566.1, read on the forward strand.
AGTACAAAGCTTGAACTAAATGGTGATCCAAAGAAAAACTAAATTTTAAATTCTTTAAAATTTAGAGTCTATGTTTCATTAAAACACACACATGTACTTTAAGATGAGGGTATTCATACTATAACATAACAGTTCTCGGTATCATCATACTTGTGTGTAAAGTATTGTTGTTGATTTTTAAAGGCAAAATACTTGACTACTAGCATTGAAGTAATGAGACTGGGCTTGGAAATGAGGGATTGAGGATTAGACAGAGGATGCACAAAGCCAGATCAACAGAACTTGACACATGACCAGGCATGGGAAGGAACGTGCCAGGGGAATTCTGTTGCCAGTAACAGAGATTAGACAATCCCAAGAATTTATTTCCTGATAAGTATCAAGAAAGAACATCAAAGAGAGTGGAACAGAAATGACAAGTTCACCTTTGAAAGCCTGAACTTCAGGAAACTCTGGAAGTCCTAAGGAAAACGTGCTGCAGGATATCAAACGTGCTGGTCTAGGGTTTATTAATAAGGTCAGAAATGAGAGTTAACCACAGAGGAGCTTGTCATTGACCTCACTGTATGTGCCTGACCCCACTATGAGAAGTGAGATACAGGGAGTTGCTTTAAATTTCAGGAACATGTACTTCTTTTATTTCAAACAAGAATCACTTAATTCATAGTGTTTACTATCATATCACTGGCTAATGGAATAAAAAAAGGGGGGAAAACATTACTAAATGTCATATCACAGCAATGTGTAGCACCAATAATTAACCCTGAATAGCAGTTTTATTAATACAGTATTTCCTTCATGAGATGTGGAAAAATTAAGACTGTTTTAGTGTTTTTTTTTTAATTACTGACTTACCATGCATCACGGTGTTTTTTCTCACTACTGTAGCTATATGACATAAATTCCCCATGAACTTGATCTTTCTGTTCTAATTTCTGCACATGGTGATTAAGACAAAAATTATTTTTTCTTTATTCAGCAAGAGTTATCTCTTTGGCAACTTTATTAGTGATATTTACTAAAGCACAAAACCCACTGACATCATTTAGTACTTGTGAAATGTCTCAGTAGAGATGCTAATAAATTTTGAAGCCATTTAGGAAATAGCCATTCATCAGTGTCACTTAGACTTCTAACTGTCCTGACCTCTCTTTTCACCTAAAAATGAATACTTGCTCTGTTAGGCAGAAGTCAGTGGGGCGAGGGAATCTTGGAGACTTATATTTGTACTTGCTAAGCAAAAGCATTTATTTAAAAAGATGCAGGGCGCTTAAAATTTTAATAGCCACTTGAGTACTCCCTTGAGAAATATTTATTTAAGACAAAATGTACCGCAGGTTGCTTCCTGAAGATTAGTAAAGTAAGTTAGAATATTAGAAAAATCCCTTCTACATAAGACTGCAAACTGTACACTCTACTGATAAAGTAGGGATTCCCTAGTGGTTCAGGGGGTAAAGAATCTGCCTGCAATGCAGGAGACCAGGGTTCGATCCCTGGGTCAGGAAGATACCCCGGAGAAGGGAATGGCTACACACTGATAAAGTCACTTCCAAATTCCTATTCCCTCTCCATTTAGTCAATCCAATTCTACCCCTATGTACTTGGAATTTATTAAGAACCTAACAGTAGGCACAGCTGAACTCCATCATACAGTTTTTTGGTAAAACCATTCTGACAATATTTAACACATTTTATCCCCTTTCTCATGACATTATTCGGTTCTAATGCAGTCACAAATGCTTCCTTCCATCCTTCTGCTCTCCCCGTTGTCGGGTTTCTAGCTCTTGCTGATCAAAGAGATCCATTCACAGGTAATACCTCTTTCATGGCACAGATACCAAAGCAGATAGTATACCAGATCCAACATTTGGAAACTTAAAAGCAAAAGGGTTGGTTGAGAAGAACCGAAACATACTACTTAAACACGGGTAGCTCCAGTAGTTCTCTCTCAGAAGAGCTAAGCAGAGGTAACCTGCAATACAGAAGAGCTGGAGGCATCCAGTGAATTGACATAGCAAGCCCATGAGGCTCTCTTTGATTACTTATCCGAAGTGGTTTGTGGAAGCGAGTTAGCAGAGATATTACAGAATTAACTAATCCCCACAAATACCACCCCCAGCTGCACCCCCTAAACAGAAGTTGTGAAAGTCACCTTATTTCTAACAAAGTCAAGGCTCTTCTTTCGCTACTAATCCATCACTTATTGAGACATGGTATGATTCCCCCCGAATATTCATTGGAAAGACTGATACTTTAGCTCCAATACCTTGGCCACCTGATGCAGAGTCGACTCATTGAAAAAGACTCTGATGCTAGGAATGATTGGAGGCCGGAGGAGAAGGGGATGACAGAGGACAAGGTGGTTGGATGGCATCACTGACTCAATGGACATGAGTTTGAGCAAACTCCAGGAGATGGTGAAGGACAGGGAAACCTGCTGTGCTTCAGTCCATGGGGTCACAAAGAGTCGGACACGACTGAATGACTGAACAACAACAATGATTCTTTAGGTGGAAGAAAAACAATGGAGAGTAGACACAACATTCAGAGACACTCCTCCAAGTGAGTGATCTTTGTCTTCTCTTAGAATTCTACCAGTGGAGACTGTTTGCTTCGATGGGCAACATCTCTGAAAGAACAGTGACCTAAAGGCTGTGCAGTCCTTGGACACTTACTAAAGGTGGATTTTTAATGCCCAAGGTTTTCTGCTCAACCAGTACTGCTAGTCCTGTATGTTTCATCCATCTCAGTCTATTAGCATTTGCACGGTTTTACATTTCATAGTAGAAGAAGGGGTACTTCTATAAGCAGAAAAATGAAGATTTTTCTTTCAGTTATGTTCTGTGGAACTTTCAAATACTATTTTTTATTTTCTTAATATATGCAGCACCTGTTCATGGTAGAAGGTTTGGAAAATATTCCCAAAAAAAGTTAAGAAAAGAAAAAATATATTTAATCTCCTGTTGTCCCACAACCCAAGTCTGATCTGGATCTCATAAATATCTATGATATGATGTGTATTTCTTGGATGAGATTTCTATGTCAGAGGCCAAGTCTTCACAGCAGGAAATGATTTTTGTAACAGGAGCTTGTGGGAAGGAATTAGAAGAAAAGGTAGGAGAATCAGGCTGCCAGAATCTTCTTCACTTTGGCCTAATACCTTGGAAATGGGGTGGGAACAGACAAAGCCATGTTCTTTTTAACATTTTCCATGTTTAGAACTCTAGGAGGAAAATTCCTCCTGGCTCCTCCAGCCCATGCATGGCAGGAAAGCTTCAGAAGTCCAAGCAAGCAGAAAGGGAGGGCCCATGAGGTCTGAACCCTGGTGGGAAGCAAGGGCATTGAAGCCGAGGGTTAACGGATGGGCCACCTGAGTTGATGAACAAATATAGATCACAGCCGGATTTCAGAGGGAATCTATGTGACCAAGTCAGAGGTGGTCAGCAAGACAGGGACCCGATTTACAGATTTTAAGAAAAACACAAGCAAGATTTCAGAGGACAATTAGATCAAACTCTCCACAGTATACACAGCATTCACAACCCAGCAACTAACCCCACCTTGGGCAAGACCCAATCAAAAGACCTCCACATCCACTACCGCAGAGACCCCTAGGTCTTCCCCTGTGTATGGAAGGAAAGAGACAGAGGAGAAACTACTATGGGACGTAAAACTATGAACTTACTGGATAATTATCTGGTAGAAAGTGCTTGGAAATAAAAAAGGTATTTTGGAGAAGACTGATACAATGTGAATACATTAATCCAAAAATTTCCATCGCACTTCTACCATTTCTACCAAGTAGGGCAAGAGGAGATTAATATCAATTACAGAAAACAGAAGATTCTATTTTCCTGCATATCTAATGTGGAGGAGCTCCATTTTTATTCAGATATGCATACATACACTGCACACAGTAGTCTTCTATTTCATAAATCCATTACGTTACTTTATACGCACTCCTGTCCCCGAATGTACTGCCACTGGGCTATGATGAACTGCCCTCTCCTTCTGTGGTGCTCCGTATGTCTGCTTTGAGGGGGGTGGGCTTTTGTCATGCACTCACAAATCCACTATCAGGCTATAGATCCTTAAGAGCCATGTCCTGTATTACATCCCTGACTCCCGTTTTTGTTTTTGTTTTTTGGCCTACCACTATGGTTATATGGAGTCAGTTCAGTTCAGTTCAGTCACTCAGTCGTGTATGATTCTTTGGGACCCCATGGACTGCAGCACACCAGGCCTCCCTGTCCATCACCAACTCCCAGAGCTTGCCCAAACTCATGTCCATTGCGTCAGTGATGCCATCCAACCATCTCATCCTCTGTCGTCCCCTTCTCCTTCCCTCAATCTTTCCCAGCATCAGGGTCTTTTTCAATGAGTCAGTTCTTCACATTAGGTGGCCAAAGTATTGGAGCTTCAGCATCAGTCCCTCCAGTGAACATTAAGGACTGATTTCCTTTAGGATTGACATGGTTCCCATCCAGTCTCCAAATTCCCACCACACCCTTAGGCTTGACTAAACTGATTCTCTAAGCAGTTTTCGCTCTGAAGTTTCAGTAATCCTTCTGGTCTTCAGTTTCTTCTCAGTAGGAGACACTCTTTATCCTGCTCTGATGTTTTTAAACTGGAAACAATAACTTCTGGAATGATGTCCCTTCTCAGACTCTCTCAAGGAGAAAAAGATTTTCTGTATAATAGTGATTCAAAACTTCTCCTTGAAAGAATTTTCTTTTCTCCCAGTAACTCAGGGTAGGTGGTTTAAAATGTCTACGTTTAATCCAGGACCGGGGAAGAACAGCTTGCATTTGGATGGTTTCTCTTCCCGAAACATGTTTAAAGTTTTAAAATGTTTTTCTTGCCCAATTACCTACCGTTTACTCAAGACAGTAAAACAGAGACATCAAGAAATCAAGTGTTCAAAATGTCCAGCATCTATTCTGCATTGAACACAATGACATTCCGTAGGGAGACCCACATGCTCTCTGTGCGTCATATCCTCGGCTCACCCTACCTTCCTCCAGGTAAACCAGATCACCTCTTCTCAGACCCATGGCATTATCAGGGACTGTTTACTCAGATTAGTGATCAACTTTTGAATTCATGTCTCCAATACTCAGAAACATGCTCCAGATTTTAAAAGCACTTCAAAATATACCTAATGTTATTTAAACTCCAGGCTTAGTGATATCATTTTCACAGCTTGTGCACTCAAGTATTTTTTTCAAATATATATTTATTATAAATGCACATCCATATGTCCACATACACATGTACACGAAGTCATATATCTAACTTTACATTATCCACAGTCATACAATCAACCAACTGCATTTTCACAATTAAAACATTGGGACTGATTCAACATCTGTTACCTGGTAATGCACCGAAAACCACAGGGATGGGCAGAAACAACCAGAAAAATCAAAACCTCTGCTCTTAGGAAGTCTTCACACTTGGCTGAAACCATATGATATAAAATGAATAAACAGTTAAATTCATTTTCCCAGAAGTCATAGAAATAACAGGAGGTATCCACCTTCTAAAATGTTCTTTCTTTTGAGAAAAGACACAGATCAATTAGCGTTAGGACCTCAAGACATGTGTATTGGATGATGACTGCATATTCCTACATGACAAAATCAGTGGCTCAAATCGTTATTTACTGCTTTGAGGTGAGTTCTGTGCAGGCTCCGGAGCCAAGCTGCCACTACTTAAAACTGAACTGTGGGATCTTCTGAACTTCTCTCTGTCTCACTTTTCGCAGGCATTAAAACAAAAGGATGATAATATCGACTGTCTCATAGTCTTATAAAGGCCCCATGAGAGAATGCAAAGAAGCATTGCCAGCAGTGTCAGGTACGCTGTTAACACAATAAATGTTCACGATTACCATGAGGCTTATAATCATGGACATCTTTCTAGGAAGGAGAAGGTTTACTGGTGCCCAGTGTCCCATGAAAAAGCCACTCACAGGTCGCTTCCAACGAGTCAGTGCCTAGGTCTTCCAAGATATACGTGAGTAAGATCTCAGAGATTGTCAGATTATATTAACATATGTAAGTTCAAATTCTAGTGTGACTCAAAGAACTGTGGTGTTCAATTATGGAACTCCTTACATTTTTGAGATAAAATATTCATTTTGTCCAGAGAATACCGTGGTGCCAAAGCCATTATCTGTCAATAAAGACAGAGTCAAGCATGAAACAAACCGATGTTGTTAGGATTCTCTGGATTATTTTTGATCTCCTTTCTATTCACAGATAATGCAATAGCGGGTAATGAGAAACACATTTTATTATCATTCCAAAGGACTTAATAGAGAGGGGGGAGACGTAAAATAAAAACTACATTGATGCAATTACAAAACTGAACAGTTTCATTTACTGACAATGTCTATTTTGCATACAGCTTTCAATGTAGGCAGACACAACCCACAGCATCCAGAAACCACCAAAAAGCAATGTAAAACCCCTACTTGTCCCACTTGCAGAAATTCAGTACACAGTCAAGGTGATTCACTCTGTTTGAGGGAAAGAGAGTTTTCTAGCCACCACATTATCCTCCAAATGGAAGAAACAGGGTTATAAGCTACACATGCAAATAGGAGGGAGAAATTTACTTTCTTATTTCTTTCTGTTTTCTAAAAACAGAAATCTGCTTAGAGGATTCATCATATTCTCCTAATGGCACTTCCTGCTGTAGCCTAGCGACCCTGGATCTCCCGCCCAAACTCAGTTCTATATACTAATCAGATATACATTTCATCCTTGTACCTGTATCCATCTCCCAACAAGTCAATTCCATGTACTGGTCTCAACACGATTACATTATTGACATTTCTCAGCTGAAAGGCTCCTGCAAATACCATCCAATTTTCTAGCTCTTTCTGAAAAGATCAAAAGATACACCTTGCATAGTAGACAAGAATTTACACTGATGGCTGTCTTTGTCCTGAATACCAATGCTGCTGGTAGGGTCTGCCTGGAGCTCCCGGATGAGTCTCTATGATAACTAACGACGTTCAGTCAACTAGAGCGACTTTGACTGGACATAAAATATGTTTGTGCTTGTGAATGCTTTTTCAGCTTGAACAACCTTGAGGCAATGATCTTCAAGCCCTCCTAATTAGGGAGGTTGGCAATCAAATGAGAAAGCCATGCCCTTGGAAATCAAACGCGTGTCATACTTGAAAGGGAAATGCCTTCCTCACTGGATCACAGTTCACACTTACGGAAGAGTCTGCCTTTAGAGTTGCAAAGCTGTTTTCAACAGAGTTCTTGCAACAAGCCTCATTCAAGGAAATTATCTTGAATCCTTGCTCTACCGGAGACAAAAGGAAATGTGTTGTATTTCCGTATATTGCTTAGTTAAAATCTGAGCTTTCTTTTAATGAGCTGGAAGATTAATTATATAAATTTACCTAAAAGGATGCTAATATATCATCCAGTTTCATTTATTATCTTGCAACAAATAAGGGCCAGATCCCTCTCTGCACTTCTCCCAAGTCCAGGCCTATCTTTGCAGCTGGCTGTAGGGCATGTCCACCTGTACCTGCTTCAGAAACACGTGCAGAATGAAATTCACTTCCCTCCTCTTCACACCAACTCTTGCTCATGGCATCCTTAGTTCTACGTAAGACTCCCTCATTTTCTCAGTTCCCTATATTCTGTACCACTGCCCCAGAACACTTCCCTTGGGCTGACCTGTACCCCAATCACTATTCAGTCCTATTTTTCACATCCCAATATTCTGCTTCCCAATATTTCTATTTATCCATCCCCCACAAGCCCTTTTTATTTTCATCCCACTAAATAACCTCCACTATCCCCCTACCACTCAGGACCTCACCACTTCCAGACTGGACCAGTACCACTATCTCTCTGTTTCAAACTTTCATACCAGAATCCATTCTGTAAATTCTTCCCCATTTATCTTCTTAGACTATAGTTCTAATTACATCACTTCTCTGCTCAAAGACTTTCTAACAAGCCAGTCCCTGGAGTGAAGAACAACTCCACCTTAAGCTAACCTCCAGTGACACCCCTGTCTCCTACTCACATCCCAGGTACCGTGTCTCCTGTTGTCAGTTCACTGCTCATCCTACCCAGCCACCTGCATGCTCATCCCATTTATCCTTTGAGGCTAAACCAAAGACTGCCTCTCCCTGACTTGCCCAAAGTAACATGGCCGCCCTTCCGTGAGTCCATCACTCTGTTTACGTCACATCATATTTCACCTCGTGTCTTGCCCTATTGCCTCAGTATGGCCACCCACGTCATTTCTTTCCAAGTATCATCATTCTGTTGAAAATGGCTGTATATCCCCTGGAAATGCTTTTATCCTGAGAACAATAAGTGTTTATGCCAACTCAAACTGCGAAGGAGAGAAGAAAGGGAAAAGAAAAAATGGAAGAAGAAAGTTAATATTTATCAAGATATAAATACCAGTTGCTTATTTTTGGAAGACAACCAATCACTTCCACTTCCTGTAACCAGTCTGAGATCAGGGCTTATGATGAACAGCTCTTTATAGCACCTATGACATCCACAACTGTGTGAACAACTGTGTGATCAACAATTGTTTCTTTGAGTTTGTTGAATATAACTGTTATTATTAATGTTTTAATTGATCAAAACCAGGGAGGGATTAAGTTGCTCTTGGGTTCCTCTCTTACCTGAAAGTTCCCACTTGCCTCTTAAGGTTCCCCTCTGAGGCCCTCTTACTCTTCACGCAATTTCCACACACACACCAATAGCCGGACACGGAAGCGTCAGCGCAGCCTTCTTCCCAGTGGGGCTTCCCAGGTGGCACTAGCAGTAAAGAACCCGCCTGCCAATGCAGGAGACGTAAGAGACACGGCTTCGATCCCTGGGTCCGGAAGATCTCCTGGAGGAGGGCACAGCAATCCACTCCAGTATTCTTGCCTGGAGAATCCCATGAACAGAGGAGCCTGGCGGGCTACAGTTCACAGGGTCACAGACATGACTGAAGCAATTAAGATGCATTCAGGGAACCAGAACCAGTGTGAGAGATATGAAAGCAACTATATTTAAACTCTTTATTCTAAACCAAGCTTGGCCACTTAATACAGAGTACATGCTGGAATATGTTCTTCTAATTTAAATCCCACCAACAAGAGCCCTTGATTGCGACTTGCCTTTTACATGATATTAAGCTGATACTGACAAATAAAATCTAAGAGTTCCAGTTCTTTGACTACTCAGTTGATAAACCTCTATATCATCCAATATTCCTAATCACAGCCACCTTCCACCCTGCCACTCCATGTTCCCTGCAACCAAATGTGTCAGACCTCGGACCTTAAGCCTAAACCTCTGGGAAGGAAGTGAAAGTCGCTCAGTCAAGTCCGACTCTTTGCAACCCCATGGACTATACAGTCCATGGAATTCTCAGGCCAGAATACTGGAGTGGGTAGCTTTTCCCTTCTCCAGGGCATCCTCTAAAAAATCAAAGCAAATATGCGTCAAATAAAAGCCTACGGTTTGACTTATGAGTCTTCTAAGTTCTTGTCTGGTTCTTAGAAAAATAGATCACAATATAGTAAATGTGATTTCCCAAATCAGTTGTTTGCAAAACATCAAGAGTTCCACTCTTTGCTCCTCAGATTATCTATCAAGAAACATACCTTTGTGACTAAAAGCTATTAGGGGATAAAATATTCCTTCTTTGTAAAGATGTATGTGAATTTTGTCAGAGACAGATAAGAAAGTGCTGGAAGAAAGGGAGGATTGTGAATATTTACATCCAAACAGCAAAGGGGGAATGCTAAAGCAGTGAAACTAGCAGGGGACATTAAATATAATAGCAAAGGTTTCCACCCAAGTTACCGAGAGCACTTAGGTGAGTAATCATGTGCAAAAAACCAGATGACCCAGAGCCTGACGAGATTCGGAATCACATAAATCTGGGAGTTCTAAAAATGCCAAGTAATGTACTAACATAAAACAGGCGATCCTTCTTCACTTACCCAGTGGCTTATTTTTAACACCTTTCCAATGCTCGACATTATTCTGACACCGTTTTGAAGGGCTTAGAGTGTAATGGGGGAAATAAACAAGTAAGCCAATGATTTCATGAGCACTTCATAAGCTTCTGATGGTGTCTTTATCTGATGTTAGGAGCACCAAGATGCCAAATGTTCCTGATTATCATCCTATAACTTCACCCGGGATCCACTGTTAAATGTCGGGTTTTGAATATTTCTCTTCTTCCTGAGCCCAGTGTAGGACTGTTTCAGACCTCAGCCCTTGGACACCCTCTTCTCCAGCTACTCATTTTCTGGGTGATCTTTTCTAGTCTAATATATTTATACACCATCTCTATGCTGATAGATTCCCAATTTCTAGTTCTAGCCCCAGTCTCTACTCTCCAGGTACACATGGCCAACCTCTTCCTCGTATATCTAAAGCACCTCCGCCTAGATGCTTGATTTCCAATCCCTCCAAGAAATCTCGGACACTCTGTTTTCTTTTTTGCAATACAAGGCACACAGTTCACCCTTCTCTTATCGCACAACCACATACATCACATCAGCAAATCACAATTTTAGAATATACCCAGTATCCTACCACTGGTTAACACCTTTGCCTGGACAACCTTATCTCAAGCCAGCCTCATTTCTTGTCTAAATCCATTCTTTCCAAGCTTGAAAGTTTGAGATTCACCTGGGGATATGCTGCAGTAGGTCTAGGGTGGTACCAGAGAATCTTCTTTTCTAGGGAGGTCCCAAGTGATGTTGATACTGCTGGAGACAACTGCAAGATCTTCCTAATTGTGTTATTTCATCTCTGCCTCTCCATGTAACAATCAGAGCAATCACATTTATGATGTAAATCTGATTGACGCTCTCCTGCGCAAACACGCAGAAAGCTAGCTATATCACTTGGAATAAAATTGTAAGGTCCTATCAGGCCTGCAGGTTGTGTAAAATCTGGCACCTGCCTAGCTCTAGAAAGGTACTTCTTTCCATTCCTCCTTCCCTCACTCCAAAGCAGACAAAATGCCATTCAAATGTCAGTCTGTTGAAAATGCCAAGCACACTCCTACCTCAGGCCATTTGAATGTGATGTTCCCTCTGTCAGAAATGTGCTTTCCCCAGTGGCCCCATGAACTCTTTGGTCACTTTCTTCATGCCTCTGGCCAATCTCCTCTCAACAAGCTCTACTCTGAGCATACTGTCTAAAGCTCAGCAAGCAGCACAGATGTGTAATATGTATATTTTCCAGATCTTACCTTGCTATAGTTTTCTCATCACTATCTAATAGTATATTAAATATTTATTTATCATGTACTGCTCTGCTTAGTCACTCAGTTGTGTCTGACTCTTTGTGACCCCATGGACTGTAGCCTTCCAGGCTCCTCTGTTCATGGGATTCTTCAGGCAAAAATACTGGAGTTGGTTGCCATGCCCTCTTCCAGGGCATCTTCCTGACCTAGGGATCGAACCCTCATCTCTTAGTCTCCTGTGTTGGCAGGCAGGTTCTTTACCACCAGTGCCAACTGGGAAGCCCATTCAGTGTATTAGGACACTACAAATATGTATTGAATGAAAGAACATACTTTTGAATACAGTGTAGGCAGGTAAATTTTAAAAGATAGTCTCAAGTACTATGTTCTACCATTTTTGTCCAACTCCCTTGTATAGTTAATGTTTTAATTACAGTATAATCAGACTTTAACATAGTCCAACAAAACATGCCACTGAATCAACTTCAGTATGGTCCCTTCAGCAAACTCAGTAGCAAATACTTTGCCCCTGTGAAGAAACATCTTATTTTTCACTGTGCTGCTTTCGGAGCTAGAGTAGCAACACTGACTCTATTGATACTAATTCATCTTCGGGGGATATACTGGATTCCAGAAAAGCTAGTCTACTGGTTATAGAACAAGCTTTGGGATCAGTGCAGATCAATCGAATATTAACCTTGGTTTCCTCAGCTATCAAGTAGGTAAAATAGAATACTTCATAAAGCTGCTTTCAGGAATAAATTAGATAATTCATGCAAAGAAGTTGGCTCAGTACCAACCAGGATTAAACGCACAATAGCAAGCAAATGTATAGGAATATACACCGTGATCCTCCAACTAGGAGACTTCTCAAAGTCAACAAATTCTGACCAAAAAAGTCTGTAAAAGGTAAATTACCAGAATTCACTAAGCCAAATAATATTTCAATTGTTCAAAATGTTAGGGTTAGGGTTAGGTAGGAACTTTGTTTAAGAAATTATAAATTATTATAATCTAAATAACCTTCAATAATCCCCACGGGTGCTGCATATTAAGTTGCTTCAGTCATGTTTGACTCTTTGTGACCCTACGGACTCTATGCTGCATTATTAACTTATTAAGTGCACAGTCCTCTATTTTAAAGACAAACTGCTTGCAAGTAAAATGTTATTGGAATACTGCCACACCCATCGTTTTCTAATTTGAAGTGAAATTGAGATAACGTGAAACCAAGCATTTTAAAGCGGAAAATTCAGTAGCATTTAGTGCATTCACATGATTTATATTCGGTACATCTGTCTAGTTTCAAAATACTTTCATCACCCCAAAGGAAATCTCATGCTCATTGAGAGATTACTACCCATTTCCCCACCCCCAACCTTTAGCAACTCCACCAGTCTTCTTTCTGTATCTATGGCTTTACTTATTAATCCACATAGTGCATATAATTGGAATTACATAACATGTGATCTTTTGTGTCTGTCTTCTTTCACTTAGCATAATGTTTTCAAGGTTCATCCACATTTTAGTATGCATCAGTACTCCACTCTTTTGTACAGCCAAATAATATTCCATTGAATGAACGTATCACCATTGGTTTAGCCTTTCATCCACTGATGTACATCTGGGTTGTTTCCAGCTTTTGGCTAGTGTGAACTGTGCTGCTCTGAACATACATGTTCCTGTACTTGTTTAGAAACTTAAACCAAAAATACTTAATCAGTGATGGATATCAAGATACTGGAGGTATCTTTTATTTTAAAACCAAAAATGAAATCACTTATATTATAAATTATGTTCTGATTCATTAGACTCTGCCTATCTCCCCATCTATAAAGCAGTCAAATAGAATAAATATTACCTCATAAGGTTGTTGTTAAAATTAATTTTTTTCCTTAAAATTAAGTAAAAACACCATAACATTAAAAATTTCAGTGAAGTCAGCATATTTTATCTGTTCACGTTTAAACCAATACCTGACATAAATTATATATTTATCTAATGGCTTTCATTTATCTAATGAATTTGGTTTACTAATTAACACTCATTTTATATTAGCTTAAGTTCATGTAGCACAAAAATACTTGCATATATTAGCATAAGGGAGAAAAATTAAAACTAGTGTTTGACATAAGGAACATTAATTAAGATTAGAAGGAAAGAAAGGTCACTTTATTTAAAATATTTTTCTGTACAAAGTGAAGAAGCTTCTTTAGTACTTATGCAAGTATTCTTAGAAGACTGGTGTATTGCTTAGTATTTAACTTAAACTTTATAAACACTATCCTTTGAAAAATTTAAACATTGGCATATTTCCAGATCAGAAACATTGGTATACATAGTCTGCTTGGCAAATTAGTCATACACAGAATTTATACTAAAATAATCATCTTAGATACATTTTCTAGGGCATTATACATTTTTATCCTAGACACTTAGTGTAGCCTGCAGAGAAAGAACCAATCTGTTTAATGAATAAGGCTCTCTAGAGTTTGTGTACAAAGCAAAATCAATTTTTCTGCAACTAATTAGTATTAAAAACAGGATAGACTTTTGAAAATAACCTTGATATCATATTTGTCGATGGCACAATTTAGTAACTTCTTTGAACTTCCATGGTGGCTTGGATGGTAAAATACCACCCTGCAATGCAGGAGACCCAGGTTAGATCCTGGGTGGAAAAGATTCCCTGGAGAAGGGAATGGCTACTCACTCCAGTATCCTTGCCTGGAGAATACCATGGACAGAGGAGTCAGGTGGGCTACAGTCCATGGGGTTGCAAAGAGTCAGACCCAACTGAGTGACTAACACTACTTTCACAGGAAAAAAATCCTAATGTATTCTGAAAGTGAAAAAGTGAAAGTGCAAGTCACTCAGTCATGTCCGACTCTTTGTGACCCCATGGACTATACTGTCCATGGAATTCTACAGGCTGGAATACTGGAGTGGGTAGCCTTTCCCCTTCTTCAGGGGATCTTCCCAACCCAGGGATCGAACCCAGGTCTCCCACATTGCAGGCAGGTTCTTTACTAGCTGAGCCACAAGGGAAGCCCAAGAGTACTGGAGTGGGTAGCCTATCCCTTCTCCAGTGGATCTTCCCAATCTAGGAAATGAACTGGGGTCTCCTGTATTGCAGGCAGATTCTTTACCAATTGAGTGATAATATATTCTGGGAGAGTGCAAAGATCAAAACACCCCCTAAAGTTGGGCAAAAGATTCAAAGAACTTGTTAAATGCAGTCCTAAGTTCAGAGCAATTATCAATGCCTGTTAGCTAACACCTGATTCATCTCTCTTCTGAACTAATAAAGACCCGACTTCTGTTGAGGCCAGGAATATAACATAGGAAGCAAACATAATGTGACATCCGAGCACATTGCTCCACCAAGGACTCAGTCACTGCAAAACTGGGGCCAGTGCTTTGATGATGACTTACTGGAGGCATATTCAAGCACAATGCTACTTCAAACACAAAATGATGACATTAGTGACCTATACATTTTCTAAGGAAGAAAAAAAAATTCCCTGTGTGTCTCTACTCATTTAAAGTGAGCCTAAGGGAGAGAATAAAAGACCAAACTAAGAAGCAATGTAATTCCAACTTCTATTCATTAAATTTGTATGGGCTTCTTTACAGATAGTAGGGGGGAAAAAAGTGTATGACAGAATGTTTTATCCAAGATCTGGTTAACTTTGTATTGTCTGCTATCAAAAATATCACTAAAAGACAACACATTGTCTAAAGCATTTTGATCAAAAATGGAAGGAAAAGTTTTTGTTTCTGAAATTGTTTATGGGTGTCCCAGGGTAAAATGCATTCAATCCTATGAGCATGACTAATTTTAAGTTCCTGATGCTTTAATTGGAGGTAGGGTGACAGTTAACCTCATACTCTGAATCTGTGAGCAAAATCTTTACAACCAAATAAATAATGAAAGAAAGATGCCAGGAGGATTAGAAAGGTTAAAAAAAAATGAGATGGTGAAAATGAAGCATATGATGTCTTCCTAATTATAAAAGGATTTTTTTCCTATAAATTACTCAACAAAACATTGAAAAGGTTCTTCTTTTTCCATTCCAAAGCCTATCTTTCTCTAGTTTAAAAAGGCCTGTCTCTAATAGTATTGATATTTCATATTTACTTGCAATTAACTTGTAATTAGAGAACCAAAAATTGTTCATTATTGGTCAATCAGTATCTGTAAGTGAAGAATACATCATTGGAAATGTTTGCTCACTTTCTTGGGTTCATAATCCAAATTCCTTTTTTTGTATCTTCATGAGAGGTGTTCAGTTGTTAAGTCATGTCTAACTATTTGCAACCTCATGGACTACAGCACACCAAGCTCCTCTCTTCTTTACTATCTCCAGGAGATGCTAAACATCTCATCTTCTGTCACCCCTTTGTCCTTTTGCCTACTATCTTACCCAACATCAGGGTCTTTTCCAATGAGTTGGCATATTGCATCAGGTGGCAATATGAATATGAAGCCTCAGCTTCAGCACCAGTGCTTCCAATGACTATGTAGGGCTTTTGTCCTTTAGGATCAACTTGTCTGATCTCCTTGAAGTCCAAGAGACTCTCAAGAGTCTTTTCCAGCAGCACATTTATGATACATCAAAAAACATTAGGAAAACACACACACACACACACACACAGTTCCATGGTCAGTGAAGCTATGCAAAGTCTGGACTGAACAGTCAAGGGGTTTTTTTAACCAATGCAGGGCACCAAAGAACCTTGACTTGGGGAGGCTTCCCACACCCTGCAGAGAAGAACCTGCAGCTTTCCTCATACTGGTTTATTCATGGGCCCTCCCTCCTGCCTGGTGCATCTCAGTATGATTCATGTTTCATAAAAGCACTGGAAAGGCTGTTCTACTGCCCTCCCAGGGAAGCTTCTGGCAGGACTCAGTCACTCAGAGCATTCACAACTTTCATAGCATCATCTCTCTCTGGAGTGAGCCTGAAGAGCAACAGAGGACTTGAGTTAGGATCACAGAACTAAAAAATAAAAATCAAAGCTTCCAGCTGCGCAAGCCCATCATTTTTTTAAAAGAAGGAAAAATAAGACGAAGAAAGATAACCTACAAAGCCTAGCACTTTTTTTAGGGTGGCCACCATTATGGAGGCTTCCCCCGTGGCTTAGTGGTAAAGAATCCTACTGCAATGCAGGAGACGCAGGTTCCATCCCTGGGTTGGTACGATCCCTTAGAGAAGGAAATGGCAACCCACTCCAGTATTCCTGCCTGGAAAATCCCATGCACAGGCAGGTTACAGTCCATGGGGCCATAACGAATTAGACATGACTGAAATGACTGAGCACAATCATTATGGAGGAGTACCAGACCCAACACTGGGATGCCTCCAGTATTCAGTAAGCATTGACCCTCATCCCTCTCAAGACAAAGACAATGGAATTTTTCGGTTGCTATAATGCTAAATACACTGATAATCTTTTCTCTTACCACTCTTTTTATGGTGGGAATATGCATTCACACTGCAAGATATGTCTATTGTGTCTACAAGATCTAGAAGTATCAAGGAAACAAAACATCCTAAATGATATGTCAACATAGAACTTAAAAATGGTGAAGCACAAAGAAATTCTTTCTTCCTGACCTAGTTGTGTCAGCATAAATAAGTCCACACACAGGTCAGTTATTCCGTCTAATACAAAATAAGGCCATTTCCTAAACTGAGTGAGTGAAAAGTCCCTAAGTCATGTCAGACTCTTTGTGACCTAGTGGACTATACAGCCCATGGAATTCTCTGGGCCAGAATACTAGAGTGGGTAGCCTTTCCCTTCTCCAGGGGATTTTTCCAACCCAGGGATCAAACCCAAGTCTCCCGCATTGCAGGCAGATTCTTTACCAGCTGAGCCACCAGGGAAGTCCAAGAATACTGGAGTGGATAGCCTATCCTTTCTCCAGTGGATCTTCCTGACCCAGGAATCTAACCAGGGTCTCCTGCTTTGCAGGTGGATTCTTTACCAACTGAGCTATCAGGGAAGCCACATATTTTCAGAAAAACTTCATGTGAACTCCTTTCATTTATTTCATGCTTCTGTAAATTCTCTTCCCCATACATGCAGGAAGAAAGAATGTCACCATGGGAGTAATACTTGCTCTCTATGTCACTTGGTCCTTTTGTAGTCACTATACAAACAAACAAAGGGAGGATAATAAATTAATATTTATCTATCATTCAACTATGACTAGTGAGCCAAATGGAAAGATTGAAGGTGTTAACAATGGTGACGATAAGGTAAAATTATAGTAAAGGACCAATGGTATTGATCAGCTCTAGAAGAATCTATGATCAGTGATGGTCCTATTCTGGTTCTGTGGGGCAGGCTGCAGGTTTCTGGCTATAGCATGAGAATGGTGCCCAGATTTATGAATTTGGTTTCTAAGTTTAACAATGGTTTTCATTATGACCTTGAATGAGACATTTAGCATGTATTGGTTGATTTTAAAATCTGAAAGATCATTACTTACCAGTATATCAAATGAGCATTATAAAATGGGGCTTTTTACAAGTTGCCCTAGAAAAATGCTCATGTCCACTAAAATGCACGTGGCTAATGAGGAGTCCTTTCCAAAACTGCATTTTGTATACCACTAAATATACCTATATAATTTCTCCACTCTCCAGGAACAAATGTCAGTATAACAATGCCTAAACTTTTCACAGCAAGTATTTAAAATCGCAGCACAGAACTTGTGCAATTTGTATGGCAGATTCAATTTCCATTTTCAGTCCACCATTTCAGTCCTTTTTCCCTTATTTCTTTCTTCACCATCATCTGAGCCCAGCAAAATGTATCTTCGTACATGTATCTTATCCATTCAAACATATTCATACATGACTTCAGATGGTGGACACTGAGGAAGGATGAGATGCACATACTGCAGTTTGGTGGGAGGGGTACAAAGGACAGAAGACATTATTCTTTAGTACCTTTAAAATCACAGGGTAACACTTAATAGTCCTGTGTACACTCAAAGCCGATATGAATATGACAACAGGGACTTCACGCCATGGACAAGCCAGTAGATGCACTTCGTCAGTTTCCCTGGGAGCCATTGAAACCTTCTCTGTTCGCCTACTGATTCCAGAATGGCTAAAAAGGATCCCAGCAATTATAAATGGGAAACAAGTATTAATTGACATAACTCTACATTTATCCGTTTCTGCTTTGCTGCCCTCCTTGTCCAATCACTCAGATTAAACACTTAAAGTTCGCACGGATATAAATGGACATCATAGATGTCAAATTTAGTGTGTTTCATTCTTCAACCCTTCACCTTCTCTTTAAAACTTAATGAAAAAAAAAAAATTAACTGCAGGACTCTGACCACAAGGCACTTTGATCTATAGTGGTTTACTTAGCAACAATTCAGCTTCATTTGTATGACACTAAAAGCAGTCATCCCATAGGCTTTCTTAATCAACTAGCCCAGCAGCTTTCAATAAAGAGATTAACTATGGAATTTTAAAAGGCCATGCTGGTCAGTCTATTCTTATAAATTCCACATGAACCAGTCTTGCAAACTATGGTGAACTTTTCTTTACCTCACCAAAGAATTCTCTTATATCCTCAGATCTCAGCCAATATACCAGATAAATGCATACTAAGCATTTTATTTCTTAAGGCATCTTGTACCAGAATATCACCTTAAAACCATACACGATGTGGCAGCATTCAATAAAAGGCAGGTTTATCATAAATATTCTCCAAAAGAGTTTATTTCTAAAAGACCAAAGGAAATACATCATAAGATAACTGTATCAATAAAATGGCCCTATTGAATGGATTATGGATTCAGTGTTTTTCAAAGTTCCCAAATAATTACTTTGCTTTTCTTACAAAAGTTAGGTAAATATGGTACAAAATCCATTTTTATTATGCATTTTAAGGTAGGGTTAATGTGTGCATGCAGTTTTAAAAATTCTAAGTTTTATCATTCTCATTTTTAATGTGTATAGTATGAGACTTTTTTGACATGTAGAGTAGACTCAGTTCCTCCGCAATTACAAACAGTGAGCTATAGGACAAGGAAATAATAAAATAACACCAGCAATCATACTGGCAAACAGAGCTGAATAACCACAGTAACAAAAACACATTACATGGCATGAACTTGCTCACTGGTTGACATGCATTACTCCACCAAATCCACTCAACAACCCTGCAAAATGGTTTTCCTGTCAATTTTCAGATGAGGACCTCAAGACCAAAGAGACTAAAGAACAGATCCAAGGTTATACATGCAGTAAGGGGGCAGAAAAAGGAGCTGGAATCCAGGTCTGACTCCAGACTCAATGCTCTGAAAAGCAATGGTCCCCAAACATTTTGATCACACATCTTATCACTAAAACCATTTTCATGTAACATTGGTTGCATGTATTTTTATAAATTATGTTCCCATTCAATCAATACTCTGCCAATATACCCTGTATATTTATGTATACACTATTGATATTATATATAGAATAGATAGGGCTTCTGAGGTGGTGCTAGCGGTAAAGAACCCACCTGCCAATGCAGGAGACAGAAGAGATGCCCAGTCAATCTCTGGGTCCAGAAGATCCCCTGGAGGAGGGCATGGAAACCCAGTCTAGTATTATTGCCTTGAGAATCTCATGGACAGAGGAGCCTAGAGGGCTATATTCTAAAGGGTCACAAACAGTCAGACATGACTGAAGTGACTTAGCATGCATGCATAAAACAGATAACTAATGAGGACCTACTGTATAGCACAGGGAACTTTACTCAGTGCTCTGATTTAAAAAAGAAGGAAATCCAATAAAGAGGGAATATATACATACATGCATTCGTGTTAAGTCACTTCAGTTGTGTCCAACTCTTTGTGACCCTACAGACCGTAGCCTGCCAGGCTCCTCTGTCCATGGGATTCTCCAGGCAAGAATACTGGAGTGGGCTGCTGAGCCCTCCTCTAGGGAATCTTCCCTACCCAGGGATCTCTTACAAAGCCTATCTATCTATATATATATAGATATAGATATAGATATAGATAGATTAGATAGATAGATAGATAGATGATAGATAGATAGATAGATAGATAGATAGATAGATAGATAGATATCTGATTCACTTTGCTGTACAGCAGAAACTTGTACAACACTGTGAAGCAACTATGCTCCAAAAAACTTAATTTAAAAAATAAATAAAAACATAAAAATAAGAATTAAGAGACATAATATCAAAATAAATATAATGGGATATCCTATGCATTCCTCAGGCAGTGTACACTTCACTTTACAGATATTACCTCTAGTATTAAATAAGTAAGGGTCCTTGTAACTTTTCCCAAATTTCTATAAAATAAGCTTTTATGATAAATGAAAGAAATCTGTCAATCACTGATACTCTGAAAGTAAAGGTGGCAATTCATTAGTAATTCTGAGCAATGCTGTTGGTGAGCTCAAAGCCAGTGGTAGCAACTGGAAGAGTAACGAGGTGAAAACACCACACAAAAGGCTGTGAGATTGTCAGGCTTCTATAGTCCCGGCAATTATTGAATTAAATTGTCCCATTCACGGGTGGGAATTAGGAAGTGGGAACATAGCCAAAAATGGATGGGGCCAGCTGAATAAAGAATAAGCCACAATATGGATCAAGAAAACAAGGTTATGGAAGGAGGTAATGGAGCTCAAAAAAGATGTAACCTATTTTATTGATGAAACCAGAGACCTGGAAAATAGGGGCTGTCAGGCTAATCTTAGATTAACCGGAGGTACTCAAGGGAAAGAAGGAAGAAAACACCTGACAGGGTTTGGAGAATTCAAAGGGAAACAATGTAATCCAAGAGAAGCTTGCCTGGAATGTAACAAGTCCATTGGGCCCTCTAATGGCTTCTCTGCTGAAGATAAACCTGGCCTCTCCCTGGCCAGCCCACTCAGCAGGAACATTCCCCTCTTTTTAATTTATTTTCCACCACAAAATGAAAGAGCCTGGGTCACTTCTGAAAACTGAAGGACAATAAAGATTAAAGGTTCCAATGGCCTTGCTGGCAGACTGATCTCTTCCAGGATGGAAAGTGGGAACTAGAAAAGCGTGCCTCTGGCTGCATAATTTCAAAACTCTGCCTTGAAATGATATTTTTTTGTTGTTGCTTATAGTTAGACGATAATTAGATACTGAAAATTCAATTAAAGCCATCAAATTCTAATTGGCAGCATCCTATGTGTAAGGCAATGTGTTGGTACTAGAAAGCATTTGAAGGGTATGCAGGAACGAGGCAATAAAACCCTTACGATGCCCAGAGAGAACAAGAGGGAAGAGGTAACAGATCAAAAGAGAGGAACAAACAGATTATTGCGAGATCAAAGGATAGCGTATTAGGTAGGCATTTGAAATGATTATAATTTGTGACAGGCAGGGATGAAGGGGCTAAAAAGGTAATTTCAAACAGAAAGAACCCAAGGAATAGAGATGCAAAGGGTGGAAAGAGAGTTTGTGGAGGAAATGTCAGTCTAGCTCAATTGGCCTAGAGAGACCTTCTGGGAGATTAAAGGAGGATAAATCTACAGGCGGTCCTGGGAAGTCGCGATGAGGGTCTTGAAGGCTGAGCTGTGTAGTTTGGGGGAAATGGAGAAGGCATCTTTGAGTTATAAAAAAAAAGTCAAGAAAAAAAGACAAGGAAAAAGTGTGTTGGTTTTTGCAATCTTCTGGGTACATTAGTAACGAGAGGTCTCCTACTTCTAGAATAATGGCATTATATTAGTACTGATTAACAATGTTACTGGTGAGGATCTGGGGCACCCTAAACCAATTATGAAGCACTGGGCGTCTGCAGTCAGAAATTACAATGCTCACAGGCACAGTGGTCTCTGGCCAGGAGCCGAACAGATGGGACCCTCTGCAAGCACGAGGAACACAGGCATGGGAGGCAGCCAAGCTAAATGAATGTGTTAAACTTGATCCACACACTCTATCTCCTTGAGTTTGCCAGCCAAATTATTCCAAGTTATGTAAATGAACTGTCTTATCTTTGGAAAACCTTGCACTGTTTTGGAAAGCAAAGCAAATTTATATGTGTACAGGCTAACCCTAGCCAGTGGTAGAGAAGAGCTGTCGTTACTTCTCAGAATTAAGGAACAAAAAATATCAGATATATTTCCATTTCTAATGCATTAAGTAACAGGAAGGGAGAGCTGTGAAAGGGAAAAATTCAACCTGCCTCCCTGACCAATTGGTGTCGACGTTGTTCCTTCACACATATGCAGGAGGAGGCTACTAAGATTTAGGACTGGAAATGAGGAAAGGCTTTCACAGCATGTATTTTCAAGCTAACTTTCTGCATGATTGTACCTGAAAGTGGGAATATCAGTTCATGAACCCCAAAGTCCATTTATACAAGATAACTAATCATTCCAGGAACAGAATTTAGTGGCATTTGTTCTTCACGTCCTGCCATTACATGGTAAGTGACATTCGTACTTCCTCTCTTGCGCCTATATCATCCCCATCCCACCCTACAGTAAACCCGTCCGTACTACTTCCAATACCCACATCCAAATCCACCCGCTTGTCTTCGCGACCTTCAACAACTCTGCTAAATGCAGCCACTATCATTTCTCTCCCAGTCTACTCTCAACACCTTTTTGGATCTCATATCTTATCGTAGTTCCCTAGAATTCACTGGCCTCTCCACCACTGGGGTCCCCCTCTAAAATCTTTTAAAGTCCTCAGCATGGTCCAAAAGGACTTCATGATGAGAATGTAGGCCTCCAACTTCATCCAAACATCCCCACTGTCATTGTCCAGCTACAGCTCATGGAATTTTCTATTCCTTGAGTGCACCAAGCCCTCTCCTGCCTCAGGACCTTTGCTTCCCTGCCTACCACTGCAATGATAAGCACTTTCTCATCCCTCAGCTCTCAGCTCCCTGTACCACCTCCTCACTGTAGTTCTTCAGCACATTATTCATATATTTCCATATATTTCCTTCAGTTATCATTATCAAAAATTACCTTATCTCCATTATTATTTATTTAACCAAAAGTTGTCTTTTCTCAAGTAGAACCTAAGACCCATACAATTAGGGGTTTTGTTCTCAATATTATATCTCAAGAGCTTGGTAAATGTTCAATAAACATAACACATTTAAATAAATTTGGTTTTGAATGAATTATTTTTAACTAAATCACATATCACATTTACCCAATACACATTTTCACTTAAGTGACTAATTCTAATTTTCCAACAGATATTTTTAATCCACTTTTCTTTTGGGTTAATACTCCTTTTGGAAGGACTGATGTTGAAGCTGAAACTCCAATACTTTGGCCACCTGATGTGAAGAGCTGACTCATTTGAAAAGACTCTGATGCTGGGAAAGATTGAGGGCAGGAGAAGGGGATGACAGAGGAAGAAATGGTTGGATGGCATCACTGACTCAATGGACATGAGTTTGAGTAAACTCTGGAGCTGGTGATGGACAGGGAGGCCTGGCGTGCTATGGTCCATGGGGTCGCAAAGGGTCGGACAAGACTGAGTGACTGCACTGAACTGAACTCCTTTTACAAGAAATTTTTTTAAGTTCCTAATTCTCTCTCTATATATATACACATATGTGTGTGTATTTGTGTATATACACATGTGTGTGTATATAGTATTTGACTAAAACATGATTGCTTTGAGCATACAAGGCATTCTGATAGTTTAAGCCCAGGAAAAATCAGAAGCAACTAAAACAAACAAACAGTATAGACAAACACAAACTTGAAAGCTCTTTTACTGAGCATTATACAAAAGTGAATACTCTCCCAAGCTCTGAAACTTAATTCAATTCTGGCTGACAATTCAATTGCCAGTTTCCAACACCAGGGTGAGGAGTTAGGGTTCATTCATTCAACAATTAAGTCACTGCTGTGTACAAAGCACTGTGCATGGAGCTGGGATACAATTAAAAAAACAAGGATGTATGCTGCCTTCCTGGAGCTTCTGGTCTATTCAGGAGACGGACAAAAATGAATACACATTAGAGGTCCAGGTCTGCCCGGGTCATCCTGAGAATAAAACTAGAAAACACAAAAACCCCTATGCAGCACTGGGTACACCAGAAAGGGGTATGTATGCACGGATGAGGGTGGTGTCTCATTTTGGAATAAGTGTCCATTTTCATAGGGAACATAGAAGGAGAATCACAATCATGACAGATTTTCAAAGTATGGAAAATAAACAAATGCAGCATGATCCAATGTGATGAGAATAATCAGGGATATTAAGATGGCTCCAGACAGTCAAAAGACTATCAGGTGGAAAAAGAATAGAAGCGTTCTGCGTCTTCTTAAAAATTTGTACTAGGAATTACTGAATGTGTGATTTTCAAAGTATAAAGGGCTATTTCTAAAATACAGTGAAACTGTCCATCACTGGAAAAGTCCAAGATGAAAGCAAGCGTTCTCATTTTTAATGAAGTAAACTCTTTGAAAATCTCCTGGAAAGTTTAAACTATAAAATGGCACCAATTCTAAATCACTAAGTCTCCCTGTTGCTCTCTCCTTGCCCTCCCAAAACCACCTCCACACCAATTTGAGGACTGATGAGGGGAGCAGGGTTTTCCTCAACCACTGAAATAGAACAGACCTACAGTTAATATCATGCTTTTAAAAATATCCTGGAATAGTAAAATATTGGATGATATCTAGTCCCTAATGGGGAATGAAAAATGCATTAAATTCTAACATGCTTATAAAATTCAGAGAGGTAATCATTCATGGACAGCCACTAATGATGGTGATTAAGGAAGATGACTTTAGTTCAAACAAGCAAATGATTAAGCTTGAGAATACAAAATGTTAAAGGGCCCTAATTAATAAAGTAGCAAATTTTTCTTCTCAGCCCACTTTCTAGAACATAAATATGTGAACCATCCTTCCGGGATAGAAATGAATGACCTTCGTGTTCTAAAATTCAGCTCGGGCAGAAATCACTGCCTGGAAACCAAAGTGTGATTCCAAATGTCTACTAGAAACATGTCAGAGATCCATGAAAGAAGCCTTGTGTGTTCATGTGCTCAGCTGCTTCAGTCGTGTCTGACTCTTTGCGACTCCATGGACTGTCAACACTGGGCTCCTCTGCCCATGAGATTATCCAGGCAAGAGTATTGGAGTGGGTTGCCATGTCCTCCTCCAGGGGATCTTCCCAACACAGGAATGGAACCTGCATTTCCTGTGTCTCTTGCATTGCATGCAGATTCTTTACTTCTGAGCCACCAGGGAAGCCCTAAAGAAGCCTTAATGAGGGCACTAATCTGAAAAGGAAGCTGAGAAACTGATTAGAATGAAGAGAAAATCCAAATTTTTCGATTTCCTGGTCTGGCTTCCTGTCACACATTTCCATTTCATGCATACCTTATTGAAGAAATTACTACCGTTGTATATTTATCTTTAAAGTCTACCTTCCCATTCTTTCTTTAGATCCATTTGGTCATCAGCTACTGGTGAATTATAATGCCCATATTCAACTCACTGGGGTAATAACTTTGCAGAGTCACTCGTTTTGTTACTTGCTGATTTATATTTATAGAATTTTTAAAAAGGAAAAGAAAGCAGGAATCCCAATGCTTAAAATCAATTGCTTCCTCATAATATCATAAAATATTAATATTAAAGCTAGCAAAAGACAAACAAAAAGAATCTGTAGTGAGTCCTTCCTTTCCAAAGGGGTGAAAGTGTTAGCCCCTCAAGTCATGTCTGACCTTCTGCCACCCCATGGACTGTAGACCACCAGGCTTGTCTGTTCATGGGATTCTCCAGGCAAGAATACTGGAGGGGATACTCATTTCCTTCTCCAGGGGATCCTTCTGGAGATCAAACCCAGGTCTCCCACCCTGCAGGCAGATACTTTATCTTCTGAGCCATGGAAGCCCAAAGTGCCCTACAGTTATTTAGGGTAATTCAATTCTGTTGTAAATGATGCACCATCTGAGGTTTCAGACTACAGTAATGCTTTGGGAGAGGAAAGACCCAGGATAATGAGAAGGAAAATGGTATTCAGGAAAGTCCAGTCTTCCTGCTCCAACTACTCTCCATTTTCAGCCTTAGAAAATGTGACCAGAAGGGTAATCTAAACTTTGTAATCCTAAACTACATTTACAGAATATATCTGTCCTCTTTTTCAACTGTAAAAAGACATCTCCATCATACAGGAAGGCATTTAGTATATGTGCTCCCATTCAATGCCAAGAGTGTATCTGATGTCATTTCAGTCAATTCAATGTATTAATTTTGGTTAAGCGCACAAACTTTGGAACCAGAATATCTGGGTTCCAATAGTTTCCTCCATGCTCTGCCTATGGCCTCAGAAAAACTATTTGATCTCCTGTACCTTAGTCTTTTTTTGTAAAATCTGAAATGAGGACAATGATACCTAATGAATAAGTATGTTGTGAAAGTTAAATAAATACATATAAGTACTCAGAACAGCGCTGAGCATGGAATAACCACAATGCCTGTGTCAATCAGTAATCACCACAGTGGAACTGGTAAACTAGTATTAAACAGCCGTATAAACTTGAACCCTGAACCACATATGGGCATCTCATTTTTTACAAAAATCTTCAGAGAGTTATCATTCTCAGTTTGTACCTCAGTCTTGATGATAAATTCATGTCTAACATGATGCACCGAAAGTAAAACTCAACAACTTCACAGCAGGTGTCCTTCTTTCACTTCTGGGAGAAAGTGAATTGTTAAGAGTCAGCACAACTTCCCAGCTGTTAATTGAAGAATTTTGCCATTAATGGGTCACTGGAACGGGACAGTGAGAGTACTCCGTGGCTAATGGGATAGCTCCAGAGACCACACTGCCTGTTGAACAAACAACAACTGATGCATGTTTGGGCATCATTAAAATAAAAGTGAACATGTTAAATACAGTAGAAAATCTTTACATTGAAGGAGCTTTGACAGCATTTGTCAGATTGAACATTTTATGGCACCAGCGCAGCTTGTTAAGAGGCAATGAAAGACAGCACTATTAAGCTCAGGATGGTGCTGAAATGGTTTCAGACAGCCCTTACCCATTTTCCCTACCACCAAGCGGGGATGCCCAACGAGAAAGGCCATCATGTACAGGAGGTCTCCACAACTCATCGCTAGTGATTGTAATAAGGAAGACATTCTGTTGCCACCTGGAGTTACAGTCTACCTCGTAACCTACACAGCTGTTTTGATTAATACATGGACTTCCATTAAAAAGGACTTGTACAGCACTTTTCCCCAACAGAGCTTCCTCTAATAAATTCCAAATAAAACGGAGCTTCTGACAAACAAAGGATTACTCTTTCTTTAAAGAAACAATTCAGTTTTTTTAGAATTCAAAAGCCTACTTTGAAGGTGGAAATGGATGAAACCGATCTACCATTCTGGAGTTAACAGGGCATCGTTTTAGTCAATAGTTGCTTGTCTTAATTGTAGCTTGATTAATTTTGGGTGCTAAGTAAAACTGTGAACTACTGGAAAGCATTCAAATCTGGAGGAACAAGTATTGCATGGTAAAGACTGTAAGAGATGTCCTAAAAGGAGAAGACAAATAGAAACATCTACCCTTGGAGGAAAAGTAGCATCAGTATAATTATGCGGAGTGTCAAAACTGTCTTCTGCGAAGATGTTTCCAATGGCACTGGTTTTATACACCTCATCTGCCAATAGTAGCAGTATAGACCAAACCCTTCCTGATAAAATTCCATACAGTGCCAAACACAGCGCAGGTTTGATTTTATGAGATGATAAGCTTTTATCAGTTGAACTGAGCAACTTTCTCTCATGAGGGGAACTGACTATAACAAAATTAGGTTTTCAGAGATAACTTCAAGATCTTATCTTCAGGAAGATTTAAATCTTCCCTTTCATCAATCAGCATTTAGCAAGCACACATTGGGTGCAAGGTTCTCAGTGCACTCAAGGTATAGAATTAGGTCTTCTATGCCTATTCTTAGAAGGCTAATAATTTATCTCTCTTTTCATAATAGAGCTGCACAGCAGTCTAAAAGATTTGTCTAGTGGTAAGTAATCAGAAGAATTCAAGGAAGAAAAATACATAACCCTGCAATACAGAGCACCTGGTTTACCCTAGGGCAGAGGTCATAAACTCAAATACCCAGAAAAACTGGGAAGGCAAGTAAGTACACCTTAGCTGGGTATACAACGAGACAGAAGCAGGAAGCCTCCCAAGAACCATAGCTGCTAAGTCCCAACAAAGGCTGCCACATTAGATAAACTGAATAACAATTAAGAAAAAGATCAGAGGGTTTATTTGGCCTTTGCTCCCACAATCTCTACTACCACTACCCCTTCGATACAGAGGCAGGAATACTGGCTCTGAGTTCAGCAAACCTGAGTTTGATGCTCACCTCTACTGGAAACCAATGAGGCCATCTACAGCAAATTACTTAATCTTTCAGGTTTCAATTTCCTCCTCTTCAAAAATGAGGATAATAACTCATTCTTGGCCTTGATAATGTTATTGGAAGACCCCAAAGAAATGCCATGGATGGGAACCCTCAAAGAGATGTGATGGATATTATTTTGAAAATAAGCCAGATAATTATGTATAGTTCGCATCAGCTACATAAGCAATTTTGTATTTGCTATTGACAGCATTGTTCAATATGATGAGGTATCTGTCTTGCATATGACACACATGTTAGAAAGAATAACTGCCTACACAACTAATTATTACTAGCTGAAGGAACACCTGCCTTCTGCATAATTAGCCATATGACTGGCACTGGGAATGTGGACAATAATCAACTTGATGAATGAATCAGTAGTTGGAAGAAACATTTGCTCTGTAGGGTGAAGAGAAAAGACTCTCCCACTAATTCTCCATTCAGTCATTCTATTTACTTTACTGAGGGGGGAGGGTCAAATATCATTAAAATAAAATGTAACTTTTGAAGGTAGATAACTAAAAACATTAAGAGAAGCATAACTGATTTTAAGGGTTGGGATTAATTTTTTTTAATTTTTATTGGAGTAGAGTTGCTTTACAATGCTGTGTTAGTTTCTGCTACACAGCAAAGTGAATCAGTTGTATGTATACATATATCCCCTCCTTTTTAATTTCCTTTCCATTTAGGTCACAACAAAGCACTGAGTAGAGTTCTCTATGCTCTACAGTAGGTTCTCATTAGTTAGCCTATTTTATATATAGTAGTGTATATATGTTAATCTCCATATTCCAATTCATCCCACTCACTCTTCCCCCCTTCAGTATCTGTAAGTTTGTTCTCTACATCTTTGTTTTTATTTCTGCTTTGCAAATAAGTTCATTTGTACCATTATTCTAGATTTCACATATAAGCTATTTTACATATTTGTTTTTCTCTTTCTGACTTACTTCACTCTATTTTTTGTTCAAGTCTTTTATGAAAAAAAATTCATTGAAGGACATTAAAAATGTAAATCAATAATGATTAATATATGTTGATAGATAATAAGTTTCAGTATCAAAAAGATTTCTTTCCCCAAGACTGAGAGACTGGATACAATTCCAACCAAAATCTCATCAAGCATTTCATTAGCTGATACCCCAGCAATTTCATTAGCTGATTTCATAATGTCTATATCAGAGAGTAAAGGACCATGAAAAACTAGGAAACTCCAAAAGAACAAGGTGAATAGAATACTAAGATTTTTATGTACAAATACAATAATTAAAATGTATTTAATAATTTTTAAATAATTAAAAATTATTTAAAATTTTTGGTTTTGCTACACATTCAGATAAACAGACTAAAAGAAGAGAGTAAAATCCAGAAATAAACATAAACATATAGGAAAACTATTTATGACAGAGTAGGCATTGCAGATGGGTGAGAAATAGATGAGCTAATCAGTAAGTATTGATGCAAATTGGTTATACAGAAATAAATGAAATAGATCTCAACTTCACAATCAACATATGAAGTCACAATAGGATATCCTCATAAAGCTATGATAGAGAAAAATTTCTTAATCAATACACATGAAAAATAATACACAAGGAATAATCTGATGAATCCAATTACATTAAATTAAGGATATACTTTTTGTCAAAAATAAAGTCAAAAGAAAAGCCACAAACTGGGATATCTGTAGCCTAAAACACAAGCCAAAGACTCACACTTAGAATATATAAAAACTGCTACAAATCAATTTTAAAAGGTACCAGAAAGCAGAATGTTTAAACACACAAAAATCTTGCCGTAGAGTATATATAAATAATGCCCAAACACTTTGTAGCCAATATTTAGGCAAAATTTTTAAACTACATATGTGACTAGATGTTGTGCAAATTGGTACGGCCACTTGGAAAATAACTTGGCATTTTCTAACATGTTAAACACACACATGTCCTATGAGCAGCCATTTTAACCCACACATAAACTCTATACATAATCCCTGAATGCTTTAACCAGGAGACTTGAACAAGACTGTCCACAGAAGCAGTGTTGGTAATATCAAAAATGCAGGAATCATAACCCTAATGCCAACCAGCAATATGCTGGACAAATAAAGTGTGGTCTATTCATTCAAAACAATACTCTGGAGAGGAGAGTAAGAGATAACTGTTACAGGCATAAGCATGGACGAAGCTTGCAAATATAATAGTGAGTAATAAGTCTTCAGAGAAAATCATTAAATATCATTATATTGATATAAATTTCAAAACCAGGCAAAACTAACAGAATATTGCTTGCAGATACATATATAGGTGGGCTTTGCAGGTGGCACTAATAGTAAAGAAACTGTCTACCAACACAGGAGACAGAAGGCATGCTGGTTCAACCCCTGGGTCGGGAAGATCCTCTAGAGGAAGAAATGGCAACCCACTTGAGTATTCTTGCCTGGAGAATTTCATGGACAGAGGAGGCTGGCAGGCTACAGTGCATAGGGTCGCAAAGAGTTGGACACCACTGAAACGACTCAGCACTCAAGCATCACACAGATACATAAGTAGTAAAAGTATACGTAGAAGCACTGGAGTGATTTACACAGAATTCAGTACAGTTAGCCTCTGTGAAAAAGTGGAGAGAAAGGTGATCAGCGAGAGGATACAGGATGCTTTTAAGATTCTAATTGTTTTTGTTAACCTTCAGATGGTGAGCACAGAGTGTCTATCTTCTTATTATGTCAACCATAGATACACATTAAATAATCTATGTATATGATAAATATTGCTATAAATACTTTTCAGAAAAGAAATGATAAGTAAGTTTGCAAGAGATAATGAACTGACTACAACAAGTAGCTAAGTCTCAGCATATTTTGAAGCAGCAGAATAATGCAAAGGATAAATAAATTACAACTTTCTTCATGAAATTTCAATAATGAAAAGCAGAAAACTGAGAAAGGAGCAGTGCTTTTAGGGCTGGAGGAGATGATTTAAAATGTCTTCCATAATAGCAGAGAATTTATTATGC
Source organism: Antilocapra americana (assembly GCA_007570785.1). NCBI lineage: Eukaryota > Metazoa > Chordata > Mammalia > Artiodactyla > Antilocapridae > Antilocapra > Antilocapra americana. The sequence continues at coordinate 1,868,852 of ML663566.1, forward strand.
AAATTATCCAGATATTTATGTGCTTATATTAGGAGAGAAAGACAAATACATTTCAAAAGGTGATAAAAATCAACTGGCATTTCTCATGTAAATTATTTCCATAGCAAACCTTTCTCAATCTGATGATGAATCATACTTCACCAAGCTTCTTAAGAAAGAGAGCTAAAGGGCAAGATTTTTTTTTTAATACACATTTAAAAATAATAATAGGAGAAAAATTTAATTTGGGAAATGCCAATGAGAAAGGACAAAATTCCTTCCAAAACACAGAATTGATGGGTGTATTATTAAACTTAGGCTACTTGGGACCTGAAAAAAATGTAATATGTCAGCACTTCAGAAAGAAAGAAAAAATGACAGAGAAAAGGAAGGAAGGAAATTAGTTAAAAATATACCACTCATCATTAACAGACATCACATCCTAGAAAATAACAAACAAGAGTGAAACCAAAAACTCCAACCCCCAAAGAGCAGTCTGCAAGTCACCCTGAAAATACAATGAGCATGTGAATCTTATCCAACAGTTATTAGCGTTACGTTCATTTTCCCATTAAAAACAAACAGAACAAGCTCTCCTTTATATTTATTAAGAGACCTAAAAAAAAATAAGGCTAAGTCCCAGGATCTACAACCTAAAAAACTGATAGATGCATAAGAAGATAAAATTTTGAAAAACAAAATTTTGTTTGAATGTTAACTATTTTGTTTGAATTTATGTATGTTTATACAAATAAGATTGTCTATATGTTGACAGAAAGAAGCCAGTAGAGAAAGAAAAAAAAAAATGAATGATTCAAGAGAATCTTTAGATTCACTAAAGCAAGGCTTGGAATGAGGTTTGGGAAGGCAATGGTACTAAGATCAAGGGTGAAAGAAAAGAGCTGGGTACATGAGGGAGAAAATAATGGGTAACAAATTAAGTAAGAACAATTAAGCCTTATGATAAAGAAGCAATTTACAGTTAATGAAGTAGCAGTCCCACTGGGAGTGCCTAGAAATTTATGCAGGATTTTAATGATCACAATGAAAGGTGGGCTCCACTGCCATCCAAGGAGTGGGGACCTGAGATGCTGAACCACCCTACTAAGTACAAGACATTCTCGCACAATGAAGACTGTCAGTTAGTCAGTTCAGTTGCTCAGTCATGTCTGACTCTTTACGATCCCATGGACTGCAGCACGCCAGGCCTCCCTGTCCATCGCCAATGCCTGGAGTTTACACAAATTCATATCCATTGAATCGGTGAAGCCATCTAACCGTTTCATCCTCCATCATCCCCTTCTCCCATCTTCAATCTTTCCCAGCACCAGGGTCTTTTCAAATGAGTCCGTTCATTGCATCAGGTGGCCAAAGTACTGGAGCTTCAGCTTCAGCATCAGTCCTTCCAATGAATATTCAGGACTGATTTCCTTTAGGATGGACTGGTTGGATCTCCTTGCAGTCCAAGGGACTTTCAAGAGGCTTCTCCAACACCACAGTTCAAAGGCATCAGTTCTTTGGCACTCAGCTTTCTTTATAGTCCAACTCTCACATCCATACATGACTACTGGAAAAACTATAGCTTTGACTAGATAGACCTTTGTTGGTAAAGTAATGGCTCTGCTTTTTAATATGTTGTCTAGGTTGTTCACAACGTTTCTTCCACGGAGCAAGTGTCTTTTGATTTCATGGCTGCAGTTACCATCCGAAAGGTGAGCTTTAAGCCAACTTTTTCACTTTCCTCTTTCACTTTCATCAAAAGGCTCTTTAGTTCTTCTTCACTTTCTGCCATAAGGGTGGTGTCATCTGCATATCGTAGATTATTGATATTTCTCCCAGCAATCTTGATTCCAGCTTGTGCTTCTCCCAGACCAGCGTTTCTCATGATGTACTCTGCATATAAGTTAAATAAGCAAGGTGACAATATACAGCCTTGGCGTACTCCATTTCTTATTTGCAACCAGTCTGTTGTTCAATGTCCAGTTTTAACTGTTGCTTCCTGACCTGCACACAGATTTCTCAAGAGGCAGGTCACATGGTCTGGTATCCCTCTCTTTAAGAATTTTCCAGAGTTTGTTGTGGTTCACACAGTCAAAGGCTTTGGCATAGTCAATAAAGCAGAAGTAGATGTTTTTTTGGAACTCTCTTTCTTTCTCTATGAGCCAACAAATATTGGCAATTTGATTTTGGGTTCCTCTGCCTTTTCTAAAATGAAGAATGACTTTACTCCAAATGCAAAAAGCATCCATATTAAGACACACTATGAATCTTCGTCTTGTTTTATGCTTATACTGACTTTGGTCTTAATTATATGCAGCAAGATCATTAATTAGATCTTAATTATATGCAACAAGATCATTAAGAAGATCCTGAAGAAATGACAAACCACTCCATTACTCTTGCCTGGAAATCCCATGGACAGAGGAGCCTGGCTGGTTATACAGTCCATAGGACTACAAGAGTTGGACATGACTTAGTGACTAAACCACCAAGATCATTAGAGTACAACTTCCAAGACTCACCAAACTTCCAGTTGTAAAGCAGGTCATTTCAATGTTAATAAAATATGACCTAAGCCCTCTGGAATTTTTCTAAACAATGGATTTACTTATAATTTCATTATCTTACAAAGTTCAATGTTATGAAAACTTTGCAACAGAGATTTTATTTGTTCATTCCATTAATTGCTGAGTTTAAGGTAACCAGGAAAAAGGAAACACACTGATTCTGTTTGATGTGACTGTGTGCTCGGTTGCTCAGTCGTGTCTGACTTTTGCAACCCTATGGGACTGCAGACCACCAGGCTTCTCTCTTCATGGAATTCTCCATGGAAAAATTTTTTTCTCCACTGAGAAAGTCTAATCTAAGGAACTTAAGAAATAACATAAATCCCTATTAGCTGCCAAAACTAATTTAAATATGCAACTCAACCTTTTATATTGTTGGTGATCAACAGAGTCAGTAGTAGGGAAATATATACAGAGTCACCAACTCTGTTTTTAATTAAATTGCAAAGAAAATATTAATCATTTTTTACATAATTATGAACCTTTTAATCCATTTGTGATTTAAAATAGCTGCCAATAGTGACTAGTGAGTGGGCTTTTACTTTCTTATGTTAGTATCAAATGTTGTCTACCTGCCATAAATTGTATTGTTTGTAGTATCAGAATCAGATGGGAAATTAAGAAATTTTTCTCTGTGGGCACTTAGATTTACCACACAACTTAGGGAAACTGTGTCTGAGTTTTCCTGAGCTCAATATATTAAAGATAATAAACAGACACCTCAGTACTTATTTTAAGTTAGTAAGTTTCAGGACCCAAAATTTAATTGAGGTCACCAAGAGAGGAAATTTTATAGGCAATTTTAGCCAAGATAATTCTTACAAAGATTTCCTCTAATACTTGAAAACACACAGTCTACCTTGATCTTTCACCCATACACAGAATCAAAATCAGCAGCCCTGAGTTCTGATGACTATAACTAAATACAATTCCATTACATTTCCATACTATCAACAGGAAGCCCAGAGCTATTTGGTGAACTTCTGCAGGGAAATCTCTGATTTTTCCAGTAGTACCTAGTCTTCTGCAATATTAATTCATCACTTAAGGTAAATACATAGACATATCTCATATTTGCCATCACATTTTTTAGATTATAGCTAGTATGAGCCAAATTTTTTTTAGTAGAAGGATAGAAACAAACAAAATAATCTCTATAGACTCAAGCTAATTATTTTGTTTGGTTTCTTATACAAAATATAACACATTCACTTTAACCTTAGTGGAACACAAGGTAGCGTTTTCTTTTCTAGGATACCAAAAGGTAGAATGAGAGTGGTTCTAAGCTTTATGAATGTTAGTGCAGCTGGGACTTTGCTTTATGTCTTTATATATTCAGTTAAATAATTTTTAAGAAGCACCCAAGCAAAGAATGCCTCCTGAAAGAAAGGAACAGGAAAGTAAAATTTGTGGCAGCATGCTAGAAAAAGAAAAGAACGAAGATTTGGGGAGGATTATAATCAACAAAGTAAATAAAATGATACTGTGTGGTCAAAATGATCACTTTCAAAGACTTGTTTTTATACTTCACACAGTTTGTCAACATTTTGTATTATATGCTCCTGAATCCATTGATCATTCAGCTCTACACCTTTTGCATCAGAGAATTTGTTGCCAATTTCCATGCTAAACATTCAGAAACCTTAAAATATAAATTTGACTCTCTTTTTTTTTTGTAAAACTGTTTTATTCTTTTTTAATTAATTAATTTATTTTCATTGGAGGCTAATTACTTTACAATATTGTAGTAGTTTTTTGCCATATATTGACATGAAGCAGCCATGGGTGTACATGTGTTCCCCATCATGAAACCCCCTCCCATCTCTCTCCCCATCCCATCCCCAGGGTCATCCCAGTGCACCAGCCCTGAGTGCCCTGTTTCATGCATTGAACCTGGACTGGTGATCTGTTTCACATATGGCAATATACATGTTCAATGCTATTCTCCCAAATCATCCCACCCTCGCCTTCTCCCACAGAGACCAAAAGTCTGTTACTAACATCTGTGTCTCTTTTGCTGTCTCGCATACAGGGTCACCAATACCATCTTTCTAAATTTGACTCTTTTTAAAGATATTTTGTCTTCAATGCCGTTAGATGAGATATTTAAATACTTATCCTTTTACAAAACAGAGAATATAGCCAATATTTTGTAATAACTGTAAATGGAAAGTAATCTGTAAAAGCTGTACAAAAATTTAAAAAAAATTTAAATATGTGTTGTTCAATGTATTACTTACGTATTTTTCAATCAGAGACATTTCATTATTGAGAACTGCCCTCAAGAGATATTTTCTCCTGGCAGGCACACCTATCACTATATCATAAATATATCTTGCCTGTTCAGTATTCCATGCTGAGGAGAAAAGGCTTTGAAATGGTTCTTAAACTGGCCAGAAACTAAGCCAGGATTCGAATCCAGGTCTTCTGACATTAAGCACCTTTCATTACACAATAATTGTCTCCCTAATGAGGTTCTGGTCTATTAATGAAACTGAAACATCTCTATTACCCTCCATGCAATTGGCTTCTTCTTCCCTATTAAATAAGAGTAGAATCAAAGAACAAATGTAAGAGGAAATAAAACTACAAATCAAGGAGAGTAAAGTCTTACCCCTAGAATATCCTAAGTGTCACACAGACTATATCATCCTACAGACACAGTAAACAGAGGAATCCAAAGCAGAGAAATATTTCCATTGAAAAGGGGAGTGAAGATTTCCTTGTGTGGTCCAGTGGTTACGAGTCCACCTGCTAATGCCGGGGACACAGGTTCAATCCCTGGTCTGGGAAGACCCCACAAGCCACAGAGCAAATAAGCCCATGTGACCACAACTACTGAGCCCACGTGATGCAGCTCCTGAAGCCCACCCACCCGGAGCCCACGCTCCACAACGGAGAAGCCACTGCGATGAGAAGCCCGAGCATCACAGTGAAGAGAAGACCCTAGTTTTCTCTAGTCTTGCAGCAACTAGAGAAAAGCCCGTGCGGCAACAAAAACCCAGTACAGTCAAAAATAAATAAAACTGTTAACAACATAACCATTCTCAATGGGAAAAAAAGGGATTAACTCTTTTAAAAAAGGGAGTGATATTTACTCATTTCCCCCCAATCATGTATATGATCAATGCTCAGAGCAAAGACAACGTTCTCCAGCCACTGTAAGAATAACACTTATGAAAAGATAGATTTAAGTCAAGTGCCTCATTACTACCTAAACATTGACTGGCTTTCAACACATCAAAAACTCCTGGAAGGAATCCTCCCTTCTTGTTATTCTGTGTGTGTTAGAAAAGGTCTTTTCTGTCCTCTTGTCTGTGATCTTATCTATGATGCAGAAAATAAAAATCTGAAGATTCTTTCTCAACCGTTTTGCCTAGTGAGGCAACCAAAAATGAAAAGCCAATAACATCTACTGTTTCTAAGTGCAGGTTCAGAATATGACATGCAATTATATACCTTTATTCCACGAATGACATTTGCTATCTTCTTTTCCTGAGGCAAGAAACAGGAACACATTTCCTAAAAATGTTAGCTGGACATGCTGTTTTCTCTTCTTTACCGCCTTTCAGATTTTATGGATTAGAGTTGAAAAGTCAACACTTAAAAACAAAGTGTGGTTTGGAAATGGTTATCTGTAAATACGAGTTCATTATTCCCCTCTGACAACCCGAAGTAAAGTCAACAAAATATGTTCTGTCCATGTTTGACATAAAGAAATATTTTCCAGATGACCTGGAGATTATGGACTTTCTGCAAAAGCAATTTCATTGTAAATGAATGTGCACATACACATATGTAGGCATTCCCCAATCTGTGAGTGGATCTGCTCTTAAAGAGTTTGTTTATAGGTTTCTCCTAAACCTTTAAGTGTGTGTGTCTCTGTGTGTGTAGACAGGGAGAGACTAAGACAGAAGAAAATGATGTGGCTATTCTCCCAAAGCACACTGTTATCTATCCAATTTTTTTTTAACCATGTTAACAACATTTAATCAGTTTTAAAACTACAGTTCTACTGCTTCCAGTATGGTCCATGGACCAGTAGCATCAGCATCACCTAAGAGCTTTTTAGAACTGAAGAGTCTCAGGCTCCACCCAGTCGTATTGAAACAAGAGCAAGACCTATGGTCCTTGCCTGCAATGCGCTCTGTTTGCCTTTTGTCTGTGGAAAAACTAGCCAGAGAATAAGTTTAATCAGAGGAGTAGAAGATGCAGAAACAAAGGAAAGCAGTCAAAGGAGACCAAGTAATAATAATGTAGTATTATTATAATAAACATAGTCCAGGACCTTTAGTTCCTTCTCAAAGTCTACCGATAATATTCTGAGTCATATCCTATGAGCTGTGTTACAGATACCGAAACCCCCAGCAAGTCGACAAAGTTAACTAGACTGTAGCCATGACGTAAGCTGCCACAATGCTCAGAACTGGCCTCAAGGAAATAAAACTGAAGATTAACTGTACTTAAAACAATCAAGATGATGCTCGTCAGACCACTGATGATCAGTTTCAAGACAGCACTTTCTTCATGGAGGCCCGTCACTCAGCCCATAAAAGTTCTTGCCCATTGATCATCAGCAGGAGGGAGTCGGCCTTTGAACAGATATCCCCTCCTTCTCCACCCCCAGTTGCCAGCAACCGAAATAAAGTCAACTTTCCTTTCCACCAACCTGGCTTCTTTATGGGCTTTTAAGCAGTGAGCAGTCAGGCTCCACTTTCAATTACACTATCTCCATCAAAATTTGCATTTTCACAAGATGCCAGAAAGTGCCAGACACACCTTAAGATCTAAGAAGAAGCACCCCTCCAGACCTTTCAACCTTGAAGTTTCCCAACTACTTCCCACATGCTCTTGCTCATCTTTTTTTCAAAACTGAATGTCATCTGCAATTGCAGAGACTTACCTTCAACTACACACGTGAGCCTCTCCCTCTTCTCGTATTTCCTGGAGCTCTGAGTGTGTCAGTTTCCACCCAGTCACATGAGCAGAGCTCTGGAGGCTGGTTGAGTTCTCCCTCTACATTCCATGCAGGCAAAAACCATGTCTGTGTTGCTCTTCATTAAGTCCCTGCACCTGGTGACTTCATGACTGTTGAATGCAGAAAACAAGTAACCATGGAGACACCTCCCCACACCCCTCCTCTCAGTCACACTTCTAGAGTCTCTTAATCAGGCTCTGACTCCTCCTTTTCCAAATCAGGAAAGGAGTGCATCAAGGCTGTGTATTGTCACCCTGCTTATTTAACTTATATGCAGAGTATATCATGAGAAACGCTGGGCTGGAAGAAGCACAAGCTGGAATCAAGATTGCCGGGAGAAATATCAACAACCTCAGACATGCAGATGACACCACCCTTATGGCAGAAAGTGAAGAAGAACTAAAGAGCCTCTTGATGAAAGTGAAAGAGGAGAGTGAAAAAGTTGTCTTACAACTCAACATTCAGAAAACTAAGATCACAGCCTTCAGTTCCATCATTTCATGGCAAATAGATGGGGAAATAATGGAGACAGTGAGAGAATTTATTTTCTTGAGCTCCAAAATCACTGCAGATGGTGACTGCAGCCATGAAATTAAGATATTTGCTCCTTGAAAGAAAAGCAATGACCAACCTAGACAGCATATTAAAAAGCAGAGACATTACTTTGCCAACAAAGTCCATCTAGGCAAAGCTATGGTTTTTCCAGTAGTCACGTATGGATGTGAGAGTTGGACTATAAAGAAAGCTGAATGCTGAAGAATTGATGCTTTTGCACTGTGGCATTGGAGTCCCTTGGACTGCAAGAAGGTCAAACCAGTCCATCCTAAGGGAAACCAGTCCTGGATATTCATTGGAAGGACTGATTCTGAAGCTGAAACCCCAATACCTTGGCCACCTGATGCAAAGAACTGACTCATTTGAAAAGACTCTGATGCTGGGAAAGATAGAAGGCAGAAGAAGAAGGGGACAACAGAGGATGAGATGGCTGGATGGCATGACTGACTCAATGGACATGAGTTTGTGTAAACTCCAGGAGTTGGTGATGGACAGGCATGCTGCAGTCCATGGGGTCACAAAGAGTCAGATACAGCTAAGTGACTGGACTGAACAGAACCATGGGACTTCTCATTTCTCCAAAAATCTTCCTAAGTTTTTTAAAACAGAGCTATGTGTCTACAAAACTGTAATCGCCCACTGGCTGCACATGAGTCTTTCCAATATTTGTTTTCCAAGTACATACCACAGAGGTCAGGTTCTGTGCTGGTTCTAGTTGAGTCTCGAGGTTAAATACCACTTCTGGTTCTTAATATACGGGGTTTCCAAACAGCATAAAACCTGGAGCCACCACAAAAGCTGGATAAATTGAGGTGCCTGAACATGTAGCTCCAAAACCCAAATCTACCATTTTTCACATCTCAGTGGCCTGTTCACATTTATCTGGCCAAGAACACACTGCACACCCAAACTGCCCTCTCTGGAATACCCACACGCTCCACCACTGAAGTACCTTCACACAGTTTAACTGTGGCACTCTTGTCAAGTCTTTGACTTACGCCCAACATAAATAACCTGCTCCCTCTTTTATGTCCTCATCATGCCCTAGAGAGACTTCTAACAGAGTTTCTATTAACAAGCTATTGACATGTTTATCTCCTACTAAACTCCAAGCCCTGCCTTGGCCACAGGACCCATGTCTTCATCTGTTTTTTCCCAAACGCTTGGCGTGGTACTTCATAGTAACAAACTTTTTTCTTTTTTGGCCCTCCTGTACAGCACGTGGCATCTTAGCTGCCTGGTTAGGGAATGAACCCGCACTCTGCAGTAGAAGTGCAGACTTGTAACCACTGAAACCACCAGGGAATTCCCTAAGCAAACTTTTAATGTATACAAAGCTACACAAAGAGCCACAAATGTGCAGTTCTGTTGAGAAAATAAAACTTTCTGAGCCCTAAGGGTTCTGATTTAAAGTCAATAACTGAATCCATCTGGGAATTGAGATGAACACAAAATAGGGCTTGAATAACAGGTGGAAACTGACCACTGAGGCAATCCCCTGACAACATGGTGGAAAGGCTCACCAATGAAGTGAGAGAGAGGATGGCAGAGAAGGGAAAGGAAGAAAGGAAAAAAATGTCAGCCAAGATTGCTCAGTTATATCCAACTCTTTGCCACCCCTTGGACTGCGGCCCGCCAGGCTCCTCTGTCCATAGAATTCTCCAGGCAAGAATACTGGACTGGGTAGCCGTTCCCTTCTCCAGAGGATCTTTCCAACCCAGGGATCAAACCCTGGTCTCCGGCATTGCAGGCAGAGTCTTTGCCATCTGAGCCACCAGGGAAGCTCCGTTTTAACAAGAGGTCCTTGGTAACATAGGGGTGAAAAGTTGATAGTTGAAGCATACGTGTGTGTGTGATAGACATACAGCACATATTTTGGTCCATTACATAATAAGTTTGTCTACATTAATAAATCCTCAATAATGCTATCATACATCTCTTAAGTTTATGGTCACCATAATGGAAACATTAATAAGGCAACTGCTGATGAGTTACCTACTAAGAAATCTGTATGACAAAATCATTTCAACATTATATAATTTAGCATAAAAATGACAAAAATAATGTATCAAATAATTGTCATAAAAACTGATATAAAGATAGATCAACCTTTTGTACTGGACCAAACTTTAAGATCTATCCAATTCCAGCACAAAGAAAAATTGTAAATTTTTTACCCAGTATCAAGTCTAGGAGACCACAGCATTGATAGTCGAACTGAACAGCTTTATACCAGACCCTAATGAGATGAATACAAATAGTAGGGGCAAACAGAATTTTTTATTAGAAGTTGACAATGTCAATTGAATCTAACACTAATGTACTTGTATCTTTTAATTCATTGACAAATTAATTTTATTATATTTTATGAAAGAATCAATCAGCAATGGATTGGGAGGAGGAGGAGAAGGAAGAAGGAAAAAAGAAGAACTGGTCATTTATGGCAGACATTTTGAGAAGCACTGTTCTACTAGATGTAAACCCGTCAGAAGCCTGCCCAGTTAGTGGCTAACACTGGCCTCACGCTAGAACTTGCCATGGGCTGCCAATTCCAGGCAAAAGATCACAGGCAACTTGAATCTGGTTATTTAAGCTGCTCAAGACATGGAGCACCCTGGGCAGCACCTTAGTGATGTGACTTTTTGGGGAGCACTATTTTCTCAGGGGAAATGAAAATGTCCCTCTTCAAGAAAAATTGTCTTTAGTTTTAATAGATGGACATGGAGGAAATAATTTCTAGGGTTCATGTCAACCCTAAAAATTTCTCTGATCCTATTGTTGGCTTATTGCTGAAGTGTTACATGGATTTCTTTGTGGTTTGAAAAAATAGTTCATTTGACACTGGAATTAAGGAAGGTATTTTCAGTTAATCTGTATTATAAACAACATCAAATAATTTGGAGCTCTCAAATCCAAGAAATAAAAGAGACAGTCATTACTTGGGAAAGAGAAATCATTTCTCTACTGTAGGATAGTATTAAAGAAAGAAGAAAGGGAGGTAGGGAGGGAGAGAGGGAGACAGGGACGGAAGGACATAAGTAATGAAATGTGAGCTGCTAGTGATAAATTAAGCTGTGAGAAGGTTGAAGTTTTATTTCAGCAAAACACAGTCATAAAAGATGGGAAATTAGCAAACTCTAATGTGATATGATTCTGAGTAAGTGAGAGAGTGGCATTTGGTACTTCAGAGGCTTTAGACAGGGTGACCTCACCACAGTTTTAAATAGACTGTCCATTATAAGCATAAATTACCACCCCATGAAACTTTGATAGATTGGACACTGACCTGGAAATTAACAATCAAGCATACTGTAGAAAAAAATTTAAATGAACCTTTAGCTTATAATCAGCATGAGACTGATTAGAATAAAACAGTGAAATCATCACCATTTTTTTTAAAATTGCTATTGTTAAAATAGAAATTAGCTGAATGAGCAAAGAAAAATATAATGTTTCACCTGTCATAAAAAATCATTCCCTCTCCTGCCATGAAGATTTGTTCATGGAAACCAAATTCTTCTGAAAAGCATTAGTAGTTGAGCAGTAAAGAAAGCTATAGAATTTGGTGTAACAGCTTAATAAACTGCTCATTAATGTATTGCTATACCAAATAATATTGTGGAATGTTTCCCAAGCTGAATCCAGTGTTTTGTTCCAAACTATTACACGACATCAAAAGTATATCATCAGCTTTAGGTATAGGTACATCATTTTCCAAAATATTTTTCCAGTATGGAAAGTCACAGTATTTCCCCTTAAACCATTTCTTGGTCCATATATTTCAGTTCAGTCCAGTCGCTCAGTCGTGTCCAACTCTTTGCGACCCCATGGACTGCATGCAGCATGCCAGGCCTCCCTGTCCATCACCAGCTCCCAGAGTTGACTCAAACTCATGGGTGAGGCCATCCAACCACCTCATCCTCTGTGGTCCCCTTCCCCATATATTTAATGCCATTTAAAATTCTGAAATTTCTACCTGCTATAAAATTGTTTCCTCTCAAAAAAAAACAGATTCCAATTGTTTACTAGTATTATAAATTGTTCTCTCGTGATTTAAAGCCCTTTTTCTTTGAGGAAATATCTTCTTTAATATAGAGCTAAATTCAAATAAATTTAACACATTTACAGGAATCACTTCAAAATGTAATTAAAACTATGTTTGGTGATTTATTATTCTTAGGAAAAGGAAATGAATACACAGCTCTTGAGTCCATTTTTCTGGAATATATAAAAACTCTACTTTTGGTTAATGTGATGTGCCCTGTGCTGTGCTTTGCGAAGTCACTTCAGTCATGTCTGACTCTTCACGATGCTATGGACTGCAGCCCATCAGGTTCCCCTGTCCATGGGATTCTCCAGGCAAGGAGACTGGAGTGGATTGCCATGCCCTCCTCCAGGGGATCTTCCCCACCCAGGGATAGAACCCATGTCTCTTATGTCTCCTGCATTGGCAGGCAGATTCTTTACCACTAGGGCCACCTGGGAAGCCCAAGGTAATGTACAGTATTTGCATTATTTTAAGTCTATAGTTTCTCTGATGAGCCAAATAGTGTACTGATTTTTTTTAATTTCATTATTTTCCTGGATTTAATTGTTGCCTCTCTTTTTTTTTTTTCCTTTTGCTTAGACCCTTGCCAAATTCCCCAACACTAAAAGCAGTTAAGATACAGGCGTTCTATGGGCAAAGATATCAGGTAGTCCACAGTCTGGGACCCTCATTTCTCCTCCTCCAAACTGTGTTGGTTGATCCCTAGACCTGTCAAATAGCCATTGACCTGTGACCTCTCATTTACTACTTCTAGTTTCCATACTGCTGCAGGGGCATTCTGCATCAGTTGCATTCTTTTTTTTTTTTTTTTTTTTTAAGTTTTTGCTTATTCAAGTTGTGTGTTCATTCCAGAGAGAAAATCTTTATTTTTATTAATTTTTAGTGAAATCACTACTTACTTATTTCATATTCATTTACTTGACTGCATCAGGTCTTAGTTGCAGTACGTAGGATCTTCCTTGGCGTCCTGTAGGATCTTTCGTTGTGGCACATGGATTCTCTAGTTGAGGCCTGCAGGCTCCGTTGCTCTGTGCATGTAGGATCTTAGTTCCGTGACTAGGGATCGAAACAGAGTCCCCTGCATTGCAAGGTGGATTCTTAACCACTGGGCCACCAGGGGAGTCCCCATCACTTGCATTCTTAATCTACTGTATACAACACATATTTTTCTCATTTAAAAGCCTTTAGGATCTGGTCTTCAAACCTAAAGTTGTAAAATTTCATGATGATGTTCTTGGCTTTTTTTTTCCATGAAGGTTCTATAACAATTTTTTTTATTAGTTTGAAGATTAATTTTCTTTCACTTGGCTCTTTTAACAGAAACACTATCAGTTGTAGATTGTGTGGTCAACTTGTTATACTTTCCTGGATATTATTCCCTTTAATGGTCATACTGTTCTATTGATTAAATTTATTTCTGCTTTCAATTTTTTTCATTTTCATGAGGTCTCTCTTGTTCTTTAATTGTTCTGAATGTCACAGCATCACATTCCTTTTCATAGAAACAATGCCTTCTCTTATTTCCCTATGTTAATTTTCTCTTTTGTTTATTTGAATCATTCTTCCTGCTCCTCAACCAATATTAATTTAGTTTCTCCAAGCTTCTTTTTAGTAGTTCTTGCCCATGCACGACCTGTTTCTTTCTTGTTGGGGTGTACTCCAAATACTTGGTGAACTGTGGATATATTTAAGAGGGGGAAATTTTTTTAATGACTGGGAACACTGTGGGCAAGGGCTGTGGTTTATCAACTGATGATTTCACTCCAGGGTGGGCAGGCAGGCATCTGAGATTCTTCAAATATCAAAAATCTATAGCTCTTCTCTTTAGAGCTAGTTTCTCCAGAAAATAAATATTCACTCATTCAAGTGGTTCAGTGTTAAAGAATCCATCTGTCAATGCAGGCAACAGGGGGTTCAATCCCTGGGTTGGGAAGATCCCCTGCAGTACAAAATGGCAACCCACTCCAGTATTCTTACCTAGAAAATTCCATGGACAGAGGAGCCTGGTGGGCTACAGTCCATGGAGTCACTAAGAGTCAGACATGACTGAGTGACTAAGGGCCCAAAGGCACGTACACACACACACACACACACACACATTCCGTTTGGGAGTGACAGGACTGTCTGCCAATGCTACTGGCAAAAGATGGCAGGAGAGCTGGGGATCTCACTGCTAATTACACAGACTACCCTCAGCTGTGCAGAGTGTTCCCGTGTCTAGAATCACTCTAGCTCTTGGTCTCCACAGAATAAATCTCATTTCTGACTAAGAGTGAGAGCACACACCAGCAATTTGCTATCTGCACGTACAGGGGAAGGGGGCCTGGAGAGCTATAACATACCCAATTCAGACTTACAACAAATTTCCTGTTTTTGCCCTATATTTCACTCCCAGCTTCTGCAATATCTAATATGGCCCACTCCTGTCTTTTCCAGGGTTCTGAAGTGTAAATCTGTTCCTGCTCGTGGGGCCTTTCCTCCATAAGCACAAGGGATTCGACTCTCTCTCTGCTCTAGTAATCCCTCCTTCCAATTTATTTTACCCAGAAATTCAAGGCATTTCCAACCCATCATCTCCTCTCCAATTCTCTTTGCTCGGGTGTTTCCAGCCTTTTCACTCCTTTCATTCAGCAAGGTGTTCAGGAACTAGTGGAGGCAAATACATCTGCTCAAGTTGCTGTGTTTAACTAGAACCTTTTTTTCTAAGTCAGAAAATATGCCCCTCCTAATTGAATCAAGTTATCTGACACTGAATGCAGAAAAGAACCATATTAGTCATGTTATTCATTTACCCTCTGGATTTAAAATAAAACGAAAGTCGCTCAGTCATGCCTGACTCTTTGCAACCCTATGGACTGTAGCCTGCCAGGCTCCTCTGTCCATGAAATTCTCCAGGCCAGAATACTGGAATGGGTAGCCTTTCCCTTCACCAGGGGATCTTCCTGACCCAGTGACTGAATCCAGTCTCCTGCACTGCAGGTGGATTCTTTACCATCTGAGCCACCAGGGAAGCCCAGATTTAAAATAAGAGTCTGCCTTTGGGCGGGTACGGTTGACGAATTCATCAACATCAAAGGTAAAAATCGACATCAGTAAAAATGGACACATATTTACAAATGAAAAACTGTCACCTATTTACAAATGACGCAACTATCTAGAATGACTCTTAAAATGTATTTGGTTGTGGGGAAGGAGGGGAGCCTCAAACAGGCTGTTCTCTGTGAGTCCACTTTCCACAACTCAGGAGACCAAACCTATCAATCATCTGCAAAATACAGAGGGCTACTCCATCTTCTTGGCATCCATCAGAAATTTCTGGGCTAGTCCTCCTTTGTAAAATGACAATGCCACATAATAACGGTTGAACTCACTGGAGGAAAGGCATGTATGATGGGAGAAGAGGACATGACTATGACAGAAAGCATTGAGTCGGTGGTTTTCCTGGCCATTTATCATTCCTCCTGCCTTCTCCACACCATCATAAAGAAATCTCAGTCTCTACGCTGAAACAGCGGGGCTTATTATAGTACAATAACAGCCAAAAGAAAGTCCAAAATGAAAAAAGACTGACTTTAGAACAAGGGAAAAAAATACTTGAAGTTGGATTTCAATCAAGGTTCGAGCCCCCTCCATGCATTGAATTCTCCGCTGGAAATTTTAACAAAACCAATTGAGAATTCACCACAATCCCATCAGTTTTCTCTTAGAATCAATAATAAAAAAAAAAAAAAACAGTAAATATAGGGGCATAGAGGGTCAGCACTGATGCCACAGACATTTCTTTTCCTCCAAATTAAAAGCTGTTATAAATTCAACTCAAGAAAAAAGAAAAGAGAAAGAAAACAAACAAAACAGAAAAGCATGTCTCTCATGAAAACTCAGGGCTCAGGATGACCAAAGGAGGTGTGTGAGGTTTCCATTGATCACAGACTTCCTATGAGTGTTCAAAGTACAGCCTAGTTATGAAAAAAGTTAAGACAACCTTGACCAGCATACAGAGAGGCAGAGAGGGTATCCAGCTAATCAAAACATGATTTTCTCAAAACTTCTACTGATAGAAATTGTCATTTTTTTCTCTTTTTCTGTTCAGAAAACATCAAGATTACCCAATGAGCTTATCAAACAGTTTTAAATATAATGAATACTAAGGCAGAATTATATGACTTGGTACGTGCAAACTATGATTCTTTTAATGGAAAAAATGCTTTAAAAAAAAGAACTGTTAAAATCTGAATTTGATTTCTTAATGCAGGACCACATACAAACCATTCATTCCAGGAAGATATTAAAAGTCAGCCAATTTTTAGCAACATAAAGGAAAAAACAGGGACCACCTCTCCCATTACAGTTCTAAACCTCCCCTCACGTTTATAATACAGGTCTACAGACTTGGAAGTGCAGTTGAAATTGACTTGCTAATGAGAGTGGCTCAAAGTATTAAGATAGCTTGCTCCTAAAATGTAGATCAGATAATGAGAGCTTTAGCATTTTAGTGTATAAGCTGTAGAAATCAAATGAAAATAAGGTATGACACCTTCTCAGAATAGCCAAATGCATTAAAGTATATGCTGAGTAATGAAACAAACATTTAAGCCATGAGTTCCGGAAAATATCATAAGATTCTGAGTTACTGCTTTTGGGGAAACACTTGTAAGTCTGGTATAAGAAGGTAAAACATTTTAGTAGAATGCCAGGCTTAAAGAGATGTTCAAGAAATGTGGGCAGCACGTAATAAGGGATAAAACGATAGTTTTTCATTTTAAGTATTATTTCCTGATTGTTAAAGAAATAACCTGGTTTAAAAGTTACAGTTTTCCAAATGAAGACAGTGGTTCAGAGTACAGATATAGTCCAGCTGGTTCTTTCCTTCAATGCCTAGACCATGTTCTTTACACCATCCCTAACAGCACTCCTCCCATAGTATTATTCCAGGGCTTCCCAGGTGGCTCAGTGGTAAAGAATCCACCTGCCAATGCAGGAAATGCCTGAGACTCAGGTTCAATCCCTGGGTCAGGAAGATCCCCTGGGGGAGGAAAAGGCAACCCACCCCCGTATTCTTGCCTAGGAAATCCCTGAATGAAGGAGTCTAGTAGGATACAGTCCATGGGGTCCCAAAAGAGTAGGACACAAGTTAGTGTTTAAAGAACAACCTCCCGAAATGCCTGATCAGCAGCCCTTTGAGATCAGGGAAATATTAGGGCTTCTCAAATGTTTCTGAAGAAATATATTTAATTACTAATTAAATGACTGAATAGGCAAGCCTTATCTATTCATTGGTAATAATTATAATTTGTAGTAGCTAATAACGTACCAATTTTAAAAGCAAAATCAATAATGAACATAATTGCAATAACATTCAATAAGGACATTTAATATACCTCTTCTCTTCCAAGAATACATTTTATCATTTCCCTAGAAAATAGAACAATACTTAAAGACAATTTCTCCATAATATGACTACAATCAATTTGATGGCAAGAAAAAAGTTACAGTATTAAAGGCATTTAATTACATTTGAAAGAAAGTGTAAGTGTTAGTCGCTCTGTCATGTCTAAGTCTTTGGATCCCATGGACTGTAGCCCACCAGGTTCCTCTGTCCATAAAATTTTTCAAGCAAGAATACTGGAGTAGGTTGCCGTTCCCTTCTTCAGGGAATTTTCCCAACCCAGGGATCAAGCCCAGGTCTCTTGCATCACAGGCAGTTTCTTTACCATCTGAGCCACCAGGCATGCATGCTAAGTCACTTCAGTCCTGTCTGACTCTGTATGAATCAGACCCTCCTCTGACCCTATGGACTATAGCCCTCCAGGCTCCTCTCTCCATGGGATTCTCTAGGCAAGAATACTGGATTGTGTTGCCATGCCCTTCTCCAAGGGCTCTTTCCAACCCAGGGATACAACCCTTGTCTCTTACATCTCTTGCATTGGCAGGTGGGTTCTTTACCACTAGCGCCACCTGGGAAGCCACCAGGGAAGCCCACAATTACATTTATCATTTTAAATAAAAATTATAGTATTAAAGTTATATTTTAAAACTTGGATATCAAAATATTAAATATTTTACTGGGTTTTTTTTAAAGAACATAAATATTGGATAAAGAAGTCCCCTCCTTCTCACTTCTCAAAATAATCCGAAAATGAAAGTACCTTAATCATCCAGCAGAACTAACAGTAGGCTGGTTTTCAACTTTTAGTTCCAATGTTCTCAAACTCTTCTTTGTCTTTTTTTACTGTCACTACACATGAGTCGAGGTTCCCATCAACCTCAGACCAAGTTATCCCCTCAAAACGTTTAGCCATGTGACCCTTTGGGTTCACAGTCTATTCTCAGATAACCTTTTTATATGACATAATTTCCTGCACAGCATCATGAGAGCTTTCTCATTTCTCAGTACACACCGTTCCCTCCTCGTTTCCTATATAATAAGGTTCAGAGATCTTCCTTGAACTCCACAGCCTTGCAATATCCAATGCAGTCATGCCCATCCAGCTTAACTTCCAGCCCGTGTACATGTGCTTAGTCGCATCTGACTCTTTGCAACCCCATGGACTGTAGCCTGCCAGGCTCCTCTGTCCATCAAATTTTCCAGGCAAGAATACTGGAGTGGGTTGCCGTGTCCTCCTTCAGGGGATCTTCCTGATCCAGGGATCAAACCCACTTGTCATGCATCTCTTGCATTGGCAAGTGGTCTTCCCAGGTGGCACTAGTGATAAAGAACCTGCCGGCCAATTCAGGAGAAAGAAGAGATGAAGTTTCCATCCCTGGGTCGGGAAGATCTCCTTGAGGAGTGCATGGCAACCCACTCCAGTGTTCCTGCCTGGAGAATCACATGGACAAAGGAGCCTGGCAGACTACAGTCCAAGAGTCACAAAGAGTCAGAAATGACTGAAGCAACTTAGCACAAGGGTACAAAAGAACCAAGGCCTACTGAATTGCAGTCCAATTAGAATATCAAAAGCAAAACTGATAATCTAAATTAAATGCTTCTACTGTATATAGTGAGTCATGAAAAACACAAGAATGCATTGTGGGGACTGTAAGATACTAAGCTTATATCCCAAGCCGGGTCATCTATTCTGAATCCTCAATCCAACCATGTTTCACCCCTCAGACTCTTGAACTGCTATCATCTATGTTCAGGGTTAGAAAAACAGGTTAACGCATTTCATCAATTTGGTCATTTTGATTCTATGCAATTCATCTTGTCTTCAAATTTTCTTTGATCATCTCTGCTGACTTAAGATCTGAAGACAAGGGCCTTCTCTGGTAGTTCAGTGGTTAAGACTCTGAACTTCCACTGCAAGGGAAACGGGTTCAATCCCTAATTAGGGAACTAAGATCCCACATGCTGCGCTGCTTGGCCAAAATAAAGAAAGAACAGAACTGAAGATAAAAAGGCACACTTTAGAACAAGGAAAACTAGAATAGAGTTCTCCTGACAGCTCAAACTCAGGGGATGGTTTGGCTTCATGTAAATGCATCAAACTTACAAATAGAAAAACAATCCAGAACAATCTAAATTAAGCAGAGGATTCATACCTACAGTGTGAAATTGGGCATCCATTAAAAAAAAAAAAATGAGGTCTGTACCAACACAGAAAACTTCTCAGTGTACATGTGCTTGTAAGAAAGCAAGCTGGAGAATTACATATGCAGTCTCCTCTCATTTATTTAATTCCTATAGGATAAAATTCTACTACATGTATGTTTGTATATGAATAGAAGATATATAGAGGGTGAACACAACAAACTATTTACACTGGTTATGTTGGAGTAGATGAGAAACTCCTCTATTCACTTGGCAATGCTTTGACATATTAATTATTCAGTACAAGCACATTTTAAAAAGAGCACAAAAGTGCTGAAAGCCATGCTGTTGGTCATCTCAAGTGCTTTATGTTGTGGTCACACTTTGAAGTGATCTCTCAAGTTCCAACCAAATGCTGAGAAACTGATGAAAAATGCTCCCATCTTATTTCAAAGGACAGTATACCGACATTGCTAGCTATCTGATGCTCAAATAATGGATTGGTTTTACTTATCCAAGAAAAAGAAACACTACTTTCTGGGTTTCAAGCCTCAAAGGTTTTATCGGTTCTTCATTTCTGTTTGTGTTTGGTTTTGATGGGTTTTATTTTGGGGTTGCGTCAAATAAATGATCCTAGCAGCTATGATGTCAAAACTTCTAACAGATAGCTAAGTATATGGCCATTTTGGAATCATATTTACTTAGATCCAAGAAGGAATCTCTAAAACAGAATTAATGTGTGCTGACATGGCATGTTAGCTTTCTAACTTCATTACCTAGAACACATTGCTTCTCTATTAAATATAAAAATGGTTATGTCTCTAATATCTGCTTTCATTATCACCTAATATCATTATAGACTAAATTATATTATTAATTGCATGGCAAAGATGGCTTTTAGTACAGTTTATAGTGCCAAAGAGGATATCATTAAAATTACATTAAACCATCTCCTGGCATGGTAAATCTACTTGGGTACAATAGATTTTAGAGAAGACAAAGTCACACGCCAGCATGTGGAACAACTACAGAGTTCCTGCAGTATGCAGAAGTAGCTAAAGATTTCAAGGTGCTCAACTAAATAAATTATCCTTAATTTAATTGACCATGCTACTCACAGTGCATACCTCTTTAATAAATGGTTCAGTTTAGGGATACTGACTTAAGAACTTAAAGCAGGTTATCCAATTAGTGAAGGAAATTGATATCTAATGATGGAAGAATGCTGCAGGCTTGTAAAGGCAATCACTAGGCCCTATGAAATGAAAGGTGTAAAAAAGAAAAAGAAAGCAATAAGCTGTAGGCCTGTAAAATAATAATAATGGTGGTAATATAATATAAGCCACTGACGATTAATCAGTTTCGGTCTTTCTTGCTTAGACAGTTAAACTCTCAAAATAGGAAATGACAGGTAGACTTATATAACTCACAGTACAAAAGGAAATTGACCTGAGAGGTCAGACCTTTTGGCCATATACAGTATGAAGAGGAATAGGAATACACCCCATTCTCAGAATCTATTGACACTTTGATACGAACAAATAATGAGGGAATATGCTGAAAAGCGACAAGCACAAAAAAGTCAGTTTCAACAAGAGAAAAGAACTAAAATCTACCAGAGGGGGAAAATGATTATTTTCAAGAAACTGAAAAAAAAAAGAGAGAGAGAGAGAGAGAAACTATCTGATTTTGTAATGCTTTCTGAAGTACTGCCAATTTCATATGAGATAGATGTGAAATGACTATATAATTAGGATGCTTAGGTGTCTTCAAAGCTGCGGTAACTTTCTGAATGAATTGTTTATTACTCACCTACTACTGACTAGTACTGCATGTAACTTTCTTTGAGCAGTCTATGAGGGGACTCATTTTCTCCTTAGCTTCTCTTTCTTTTTACCCCAGATCACAGGCTAAAAATCATACTTCTGACTATCCCAGAAACCCTCCTGTCCCTGAACCCTCAATGGTTACCTGACATACAGGTGAGAATTTTAGAAGGGTTTTAATGGCTCCTGATTCACAAGTTAGATTTAGATTTGGATTCTGTCACAATTTCCACCTTCACTTTGTTAGCCTTCCAGTTAGACTGTGAGCGCTTTGTGTGGGTCAAAGATTGCATCGTCTTCTATTTAACTCATCATTTGTTTACAAAAGGACTAATCTCTACAGATTTTCATGAAGTTCTAAGCATCATAAGTTAGCCATGGTGTGAAGTTGTCAGGTGTGAAGTTGCTCAGTCGTGTCCGACTCTTTGCAACCGCATGGACTGTAGCCTCCCAGGTTCCTCCGTCCATGGGATTTTCTAGGCAAGAATACTGGAGTGGGTTGCTATTTCCTCCTCCAGGAGATCTTCCCGACCCAGGGGTTGAACCCAGGTCTCCTGCATTGTAGGCAGGCGCTTAACCGTCTGAGCCACCATAGCTTAGCCAAAGTAATTATAGACTTAGAAGGGCATAGCTGATTTCAATATCAGTGCCTATCAACACTATGGTGGTACTACCAGAAAAAAAATAAATACATACATGGTGCTATCTTTGCTTGAAATAGCAGAAATATACTGTCCTGTGTCTGAAAACATGGTCTCCCTCCATGACTGAAGATGTTCTTGAGCCTTGAAAACATTCAAAGGAAGACTGGTAGAAGACATTCAATATCACAATATTCAAATATCTAAAGAATCATCCATGAAAAGTAAGGGTTTCTCCTGCATGTCCCTGCAGGGAGAGTGTAAAATGAATGGGTAAAAGATGCCATTAGCCATATTTCTTTCTCTGCAAAAGAAGTTATCTGAAAATCAGAACTTTCCAGAGATAGAAAGGGTGTCAGAATTTCCTCCAAAGAAATTGCCAGGGTCAACTGACATTGCCCCACCCCATCTGATCCTGGAGGCCTAGGCTTAAGGGCCATGGTTAAGGTGATATCTGAATCCCTAAGACAGTAAGGATACCATGGTGCTTAATTCTCTGGGACTGAACAATTCTTTTTCATACCAGAAATGAAATTCATAGACCATATAGCCTAACTACTCAAATATTTTTCTAATCAGCAAAATGTTCTAACTATAATACAAAAGGATTTTGTAGTTTGTAAAAATCATTTGCAATAAAATAATAGTAGTTTGGTATGCAATGCTGAGGCTAGACTTCACAAGAAGACCGTTAAAATAATGAAAGGACAACTGGAACTGCCAATGAACAAAATGTGTCACATGAGTTATTCCAGTACTAAGAGCAGTTTAGCCTTCAATCATGTGAGTTTTACAACAGTGAATAATGCTTGGTAAAATATGGAACACAGTAAAGTATAACCCTTTCTCAGTTTACATGGCAGCTGCATTTCTGAAAAATTCGCTGTATAATAAAACACTGGTAAAATAATTTTTTAACATAGAGTTTCCAAACTCAGAATATTATACACAGGTTTTTCATTGACAGGAATGTCTTCAAGGGTACTTGAAAGTCTTGCAAGAAGGCAAGCTCTAGTCCCCAACCACTGCAAGCCAGTGGCAGGCACTCCACTGCTATGACACAGATATGTCATTTTCCCAAAGCACCCTTGTGAGCAACCCTGGTTTTGCTCATTATGTTGGCTAATCTTATATGTCAACATGATTGGGCTAAGGGACTCCAAGATAACTGATAAAACATTTTTTCTGTGTATATATATGAGGGTATTTCTGGAGAAGATCAGTATTTGAAGCTCTCTTTTTCCAGTGAGAAAGAGATTCACCTTCCCCAGGGCTGGTGGGTAGCAGCCAAATCTTAAGGATGTGACTAGAATAAGAAGGCTGAGGAAGGGCAAATGCCCTGAGATAGCCACCTTCCCCTTCCCTGGGACATCCCAAGCTCCTGGTTCTAATGCCTTCAGATTTCGACTAGGTTAAACCACTGGCTTTCCTGGAGCCCCAGTTTGCAGATGGTATACTGTGGGACTTCTCAGTCTCCATAAGCACATGAGCCAATTCCTATAATTAAACCCCTCTTCATGTCTATGTATCTATTTATCTATATCAACATGCTGTCTCTCCAAAGAACCCTGAATAATACACCCATCCCGTTGAGATAGATCTTTATCTGTAGATTCTTCAACGATAAAGGGAAGTCAAACCAAAGCTGAGGGAAATGGATGTAGAAGGAAGTAGGTGGAAGGAAGATGAAGCCTGGAAGAGTTCCTTCAATGAAAGGACAATTAGCTGCAACGGTGTTTATACGGTTTCTGCAGCTGCACCTCCATCCTGAGCATTCAAGGGTCAGTTCAGAAGCAGAAATTGCAAATCGCTCAGTCATGCCCAACTCTTTGCAACCCCATGGACTATAGAGTCCATGGAATTCTCCAGGCCAGAACAGTGGAGTGGGTAGCCGTTCTATTCTCCAGGGGATCTTCCCAACCCAGGGATCCAACCCAGGTCTCCCACACTGCAGGTGGATTCTTTACCATCTGAGCCACTGAGAAGCAGAGGGAGGTGATCATTTCCAGTTGGTGACAGATGGTGTCCAAGCAAAGTCTGGATGACCATTCACAAGGAAAACAGAAGTGGGGATTGGGACATCTATGATTCCCTGGGACTGTGTGAAATATTTACTCACACACTGGTTCAGTCAGACTTCAAAGGAGTCTAGGGTAGAACTGTCAGCTTTCACAGTGAGTTCACACATAACCCTTCCTACAACGTACCCATGGTTGCAGAGCCTTTAATAACTCACCAGCCAAATCAGATCACTCTGACAGTGCAAGTAGAAGCTGTTTTACTGAATCACCTGGCATAACACATACAAACCAGGACTGTCCCAGGCAAAACTGGACCTGTGATTACTCTGTCTACAGCACCCAGAGAAAAACCACCAAGGAACCGCAGCGTTAATAATAAATAATATTCCCACATGACTGTCTAACCATTCAAGGCTTTTTCCTCCTATATTTATTTTAAAAGTTAAAACACCAAAATTATGGAATCATGAAAATAATTATAGCTTATTATATTCCTATATATTTTCCCAAGTAATATATTTTCTAGATGCTTAGACTAAAGCATATATACTTTAGAAATTGCTTATACCAAGTATAGTTTAAAATGTTATATTATTAAATTAAAGGCTTCATTAATTTAAGAAAATGCATATATAAATATATCATATTGCACACTATAATGTCAACAGAGTGGTTTCAAAGTGATTTGATATATTCAATCTTATTAGAATCAGTCATCTAAAAATAAGAACAAGCATGAAGGGGTATATTCATACCAACCAAAATATTAGCAATACCATGAATTATCCTTATGTTTATATTTCAAGTCTAATGCTGAAATGCTATTTTTAAAGTCATTCTTTATGGAAAGCAGATCATTACATATTCAAATATTGGCTCTATGATTTTTTTTTAAGTCACAATCTACACCATTCAGATCCTTTAAATATTTTTGGGAAAACACATTATTTATATTTAAGATACAAATTATTTGTGTATAATTTGTATAGTCTTCTGAAAAAAATTAATACCTCTTTGAAGGGAGGGAAATATCTGAATCCACTCACTGTTCCAGTTTAGTATTTGGCTCACATATGGCCAGATAGTAAAGATTCGCCTACCAATGCAGAGATGTGGGTTCGATCTCTGGGTCAGAAAGATTCCCTGGGAGAAGGAAATGGCAACCAACTGCAGTATTCTCACCTGGAGAATACCATGGACAGAGCAACCTGGTGGGTTACAGTCCATGGGGTAGCAAAGAGTCAGACATGACTGAGTGACTGAGCAAGCAAGCAAGCACAATAGTTACCTAGTTAGTAAATGCTCATTAAACACGAGATGACTGATTCAATGAATGAACCAGCAATCTCACAGGGAAACGTTTAAGATGATAACTATTCAATGATCATCAATATTCTCAGTGGAAACTAACTGCATCTAAAACATAGTATTTACTGAATCTAAATCATAGTATTGGAATTTGCTATTTACATTTCTTAATCATATATCATATAGAAATATTAAAATTATAAATCAAAATTATAGGGTCATCTTATTTAGCTGTATCAAGGTTTCAGGAATTCAATTATATACATGCTGTGCTGAGCCGCTCAGTCATGACTGACTCTTTGCGACCGCATGGACTGCAGCCCATCAGGCTCCTCTGTCCATGGGATTCTCCAGGCAAGAATACTGGAGTGGGTTGCCATGGCCTCCTCCAGGGGATCTTCCTGACCCAGGTTTCCCACATTGCAGGCGGATTCTTTACCATCTGAGTCAGTTGAGGATTTCTCTGGAGGCACACTGGTTAAGATTCCGTACTTCCACTGCGAGAGGCATAGTTTCGACCTCTGGTCAGGAGCTAAGACACCACACGCCCCGTGAAGTGGCCAAAAGAAAAATTATATACAGTTATAGATCTATTTACTTAAATTTTGTTTAACCATTTCTACCAGGATCAGAGGATTTACTTCTTACTCCTTGTGGACATAAAAGAGTAAGTTAGGCCCTGAAGCAACTTTTTGTCTAACAATAACATTTCTAGATTAAAATAAGTATTCTTATAAAATTTTATCATATCAAATCCTCAGGATTCTTAATTATTGACCAGAAGTTAAGTTTGGTTTTTATAACATTTGTATAATGATTCCTAAAACCATCCTCAATCATATACATAATCATAAACTCTTCTGGGTTAATACAATAGAGCTAATAGAAAGAGCCCTTCACACTTCACCTAAGTCTCTCTTCATGCACAATTATGAATGATTTATAATTAGCATCTTTATTATAATGACAATTTTTAAAGTAATCTGAATATTTTTAACTTTTCCCCTTGAACTCTAAATAGCCACTGCCTGAACTTCCTATATGGTTAAGATTAATAAGCAAGGATAATTTCATCCTACTTCCCATTTGATTCATCATAAAATCTGAATTATTTGAAGAGGCAGACAATGATATATTAATGTATAATTGTGAAATAACAATGAGAGAACATAATCACTCATGTAAGTAGGATTTAAGTGGGTTAGGCAAACATATGACTATAATTCCACCCATATCATGAATTACACTTTCACTATTGCCAAATACGAGCTTGCCTGGTGGCTCAGATGGTAAAGAATCTGCATGCAATGCAGGAGACCCAGGTTTGATCCCTGGATTGGGAAGATCCCCTGGAGAAGGGAATGGCTATTCATCCCAATATTCTTGCCTGGATAATTCCATGGGGTCTTGACTGGAGCCTGGGGGTCTATAGTCCATGGGGTTGCAAAGAGCTGGACACAACTGAGCGGCTAACACTTTCACATTACCATATATATAACACGCTGTTTAAAAAATGAATGTTAAATATTTCTTTATCTGCAATTCAGAATAAATAATTAGGTTAAGTATAAGCAAACTTTTGGAGAAACAAATGGCAACCCACTCCAGTATTCTTTCCTGGGAAATCCCATGGAGTGGGGAGCCTGATGGGCTATAGTCCATGGGGTCGCACAGTCAAACACAACTTAGCGACTAAACCACAAATGACCACCACACAATAGGTAAAATTCTACAACTGATTATCAAGGGAAGCTAGGATACCTATTTCACTGGCAATATTTTAAAAGAGAAACCAAAATTCAAGAGGATCTATTGAGTTTCTAAGCTCCATTGATCTTATTAATTTCATTTATTGCTCTTCTAAGCTCTGGTATAAGCACTAAGGATACAAATATAGAACATGCTCCCTGCCCTTTTCAAACTTTGAGTTTGGTAGAGGGCATAATATTTAAAAAGAAAAACAAATATGCACTGTGGAAAATGTAACAAGAACCCAGTCCTATTGGATCACAAAGGATAACTTCTCAAATGTATGGTATGCTTTTGATGTGCAACTTCAAAAAATGGATAGACAAAACGACTTGACAAGATTCCTTTTAATTGCGTGATTCAGTGAATTTAGCTTCTGTAGAATATTAAGTAAATGAAGTTTTAAAATATCAGATAGTTTCATATGACTCCTTTGGAGATAGGACCTATTTGAAGTGAAATCTTAGACCAATCAATTATATGAAATATTTAACAACTTCGTTTCCTACGGTAAAGTATTAAATCTATTTACTTTTCCTCTTAAAATTTAGTTATTATATTCCATTTTTCTCTCTGAAATCTTTTGCAAAAAAAAGTCATTAGATCCATCAAGCAGTTAAATAAAATATTTGTCTGAATATATTCAAAGATCAGCTTAACAATGAGTAAACCAAGTTGGCCCTATTTTAATTATATACTGGCTAATAATAGAATTTCCCCACTCATAAACATCAGAAACCACCTCCCCAAAATTTAGGTCACTATAATAGCAAAACCTTTGAAATTCAGCATTTAGTTTCATCATCACTTTTCATCACGTACTTAACTCTTGATCATTAGTTTCTACCTTTCAACTTTTTATAAAATAAAGACTATATGGTTTTCACTTTGCACTCCTTAACAAAAGATATGCAATAACTCTGTATTGAAATGAGACTGTTCAATACCCACCTGCATTAGTTTGTTATGTACTATGAAGGTTGCTATGAATTCTATATTAATATTATAAACATCATTTGAACTGAATATACTACCTTCCATTCATTTATATAGGAAATGAGCACATTTATGACTATCTTAATCTTTTAGTGATCTCTACTTTCTGCTCTTTGGTTTTAATATTTTATTTTCTAATATAGTTCAGTGCATATGGGAAGCAGAAAGTTGATTGCTTGATAAGCACATTTAGAAAACTATGAGAAAAATAAAAACAAATCTGGAAAGTAGATTGCTTGATAAAGTCATTTAGGAAATATGAGAAAACTAAAATCAAATCTGGAGTGCTTTTCTATATGAAATGCAATAAAAAAAAGTTAAGAAAAATAAAGTTGTTAAGTCATCCATAACACATCTGTAGACCCTAATGTAAGATAACATGACAAGAAGGGAAAAAAAATATTTAAAAAGACATACTCATTTAGAATCAAATGATATACAAGAAATAAGAGACTTAATACTTTGTCTTCATGGCTCTGGACGTTAGGAAGAGAGAGTATCAGCTCACTCACTAATTTTTCACCTTGAGGAAATCACTTAACCCTTCCAATAATAATAGGATAATCATATCTCTCAAGGTTGTTGTGAAGATTAAATTAAATGATTTGCATCAATGAGCTCACATGATCTACAGTATACATGAGATACAGGACTTTATGTTCTGCTCCCTCCTCTAAGAGTTTAGGGACATGATTAATGCTACAATCACCTATAGGTTGACAAGCTAAGACTTCACTTGGCAGAGCAGCAGCCCCAAGCCCAGAAGGAATAAGGGATCTAACAGAGTGTCCTCATTAATTTGGGGACAGTTTCTCCTCATAACTTTTCTAACATAACCACCAGTCAGGGTCCCAGAATGACAAGAAACTGGGATTCCCATGAGACGCTGACTGGGTTTGGTTCTCAGCCCACGCTGTTCATCAGAATCAAGAGAAGCTTGACATGAAATACCAATGCTTGGACCCAACTCCAGAAATTCAGACTTCATTGGCCTTCTATGAAGCCAGATAGAGTTTCATTGTTTTGCATTTGCGGATTGGTTGTATTTAAGTGTCCCCAGATGTCTCTAATGAACAGTCATGTAAAGGACCACTGCTGTAAATCATCTAAATCCTGGTCCCCAGTGTCTACTCCAACCCCATGATCTTCAGGAGGAAGTTGGGACTGATCCTATTGTGGGGTTCAAGGATCTCAAGGTCAGAAATAGAGGCTTTAGGGTGGAATGAAGGGGTGAGGTGAGAAGTTCTCAGCCAGCACAAAGGTAAGTTGCCAAAACAGAGAGGATAGAGCCTCTCTGAAATGACAGTGACTCCTCCTTGACCAAGCTTTAGTCAGTCTCTTTCAAGCCCTCTTCTATAGTAGCCTTGTCCTTGTCCTGCTGAGCTCAGTGTAGCAGAAATCTGCCACCCATCCCTGATATCTAATCAAGTTCCTCTTAGTATATTTCCATCCACTAACCCCCTCACTCCGCCCATTAGCTATAAATCACAATCTGTCTTTGCTGTACTTGGAGTTGAACTTAGTTTTATACCTAAGGCTCTCTACTACAGTAGCTCTAATAAAATCTGTCTTGCTGTTTTAACAAGTATGAGAATTATTCTTTAAAAGTCCTTATATTCTCCAAAATACAGCCAAAACTACAGGAAACTCAACTCCATGTAGAAGTCTAAGGATGGTGTCACAGATTCTTTGAATCAGAGAACAGCCACAGAAAGCAAGACCAGATAAAAGGGAAAGGTTCTATAGAGATTTTCTACAGGAGTTGTGAGAAGGGTGTTGTGAAAGCCGAGAAGAGCGCCTCAAGCTGAGGCTACCAACTGTCAACTGCCATCAGACATGCCAGCAGGAACTCTTTGTAAGTCTCACACTGGTTGCAATGACTAATGCTTTGTAGCCCCATTACCCTTAGTCATACCCTGGATTTAAGTCCTATGACAGAGTTTTATTGATGGTAGTATTTTCTCTCCTCTGAATAAGTCCCAAGAAACACCTCCTCTTGCATTGTGCATTCTGTAATCTCTTTCAATAATTTCTTCCATATTTGCAAGCCCTTTTTTGTATGTAAAATCCATCAGTTACCTTAATTGCAAATCCTCATTGAATATTAAGTGCTATTCTTAAAGAATATCAAAAGATTGAGAAACGTGCTCCAGTCCATATGGACGTCCACTGAAGAAGGATAGAGTCAAAGGGTAACCAGATCACTTGAATGGCATTCCAGAAATAGACGGACTATGTGCTTTTTCATCTTTACCAGTACAAATTAAAGATATTTACAATCAAAAAGATTGAAGTCAAGTAATACACACTATCTCAGGCAGGAAACATACCAGATCCCACACATTTTAGAATTTAATACTTTAAATAGTAACATCCCATTAGCTAGAAAAGAAAGTGTTCCCACAGCATTCCCACACCCCATTCCCATTTATAAACAAGCCTTCATAACACTTTGCTTAACACTTTCTGTACTCACAGACAGAGGAAAATACACAGTGACCTAATTTTGATCTTCTTTTCAGAAGTCTGAATACATTTTATTTTATTTTTGTGTGACTAAACCAACTTCATAAGAGGAAGCTTGGCAGGGATGTTAAAATTGCAAAGATTATCTTGTTCATTACCCTAGAAAGCTCTAGTCACCTTGTCAACTGAACAATCTATTAGGACTAATATTAATGTGTTGCTCCAAAAATGGCTGCCCTTTGTAGACATCAAGGGAGATCCTACTTGGTTTTTGGACCTGGCTAGAAGAACCATCCCAACTGGCCAAAGAAGGATGTTCATTGGCTATGGCATGTCTCAGGATCTTTTTCTCCCTAAGGCTGCAATTGTGCTAGGGAAGGAGGAATCATTATTGTAACAATCTCCCAGCTGTCCATGAGCTCTAAGAAGTCATGACCCTGGAGCTGACAGGAACAAGGTTAAACAAGTCAGTTCTATAACTCTGCCAGTGAGAAGTGAGTGCAACTTATTCAAGGCTGTGAAAGAGGCAACAAACCCTTTCTATGCTTCCTGCCCTTCCTCATCCCTCTCCAATACAAGCTGCATAAATTAACTAACATCAGCAAGGACACCAAGCTCAGCTTAGCCTAATCACAAAGAAACCTCTAGAAACTATGAAGAGTAACATGCTGTTTCCACTCTCTAGAAAGTTCTTTATAGAATGAAATATACCAGTCATTCCAAATTGTGCTTTCTCTGTGAAACCTTCTCAAGGTCCCTTCAAGAGGACCAGTGACACATTTCCAACTATCACCACTACAGCATATAAACTGTTAAACTGTGATTATTTATCTACAGTTCAGTTCTCAGTCATTTCTGACTCTTTGCAACCCCATGGACTGAAGCACGCCAGACCTCCCAACCCATCACCAACTCCTGGAGTTTACTCAAAGTCATGTCATCGCGTCAGTGATGCCATCCAACCATCTCATCCTCTGTCGTCCCCTTCTCCCACCTTCAATCATTCCCAGCATCAGGGTCTTCTCCAATGAGTCGGTTCTCTGCATCAGCTGGCCAAAGTACTGGAGTTTCAGCTTCAGCATCAGTCCTTCCAATGAATATTCAGGACTGATTTCCTTTAGGATGGACTGGTTCGATCTCCTTGCAATCCAAGGGACTCTCAAGAGTCTTCTCCAACACCACAGTTCAAAAGCATAAATTCTTGGGCACTCAGCTTTCTTTATAGTCCAACTCTCACATCCATATATGACTACTGGAAAAACCATATTTGTCTACATACAGCACCAAATTGCAGACTCGGGGCTCTTTGAAATCACGACTTTTCGGTTTTGCATCACACCACCCAAGACAGTAACAGTTCGCTAGTGTGGCTTGCAGTAACATTTGTTGGGTCAGTGAATGAATGAATGAGTGAAGCTGAGAATAAGATGCATGCATGCATGCTAAGTCACTTAAGTCACGTCCGACTCTTTGTGACCCCATGAAATGTAGTCTTCCAGGCTCCTCTGCCCATGGGATTCTCCAGGCAAGAACCCTGGAGTGGCATGCCATTCCCTTCTCTGGAGAATAAAGTAATGTTTGCCAAGTGAGCAGGGTTGATCTTGACATAGGGACTTCTCAGGTGGCACAAGTGGTAAAGAATTTGCCTGCCAATGCAGGAGATGCAAGAGACATGAGTTTGAGCTCTTGACATGGAAATAAGAATGTAAGCAAGTAAAGATTTTCTTTGATTTTCTATAAATTTGAAGCTAAGAGTTGGTCTCTATATTCTCTCCCCTGCTGCCCTCCCTCCTATTCTTATGCCTCAATTTACAAAAATATCTTGCTGAATTTACAAATAATAAAGCAAAACTAAATAAATATGAATACTCACTTTCAGTAGTACAGCACTAAGACACAGAACCTCAATACATTGCTAAAATATAACCACCTGAAGAGTTATTAATGGTATCACTAAATGGCTTTGCAATCACTACACTTTCCTAGCTGTGCCCCTGCTTTAGAGCTATGCATTATGAACTGGCTCCATGTTGTCACTGGCATTATGTAAATGGTGACCTTGGTGCTTACACGGAGATAGACTCCCTCTCCTCTCTGCAGGCTCACTACCACATTTCATTGGGAATGATGGTTTTCCCAGGTGCGGCTATGCTGCAGCTTGGTGTAGCTGTTGATGTTAATTAATTTATGCAAATCAGCTAGATACCATCCCTGATTAATGTCTTCACTGCTTTATTAATTCTGAATACTTTAAGAGGCTGTTGGACATGTATGATGCAATATCTGCTTGGAGAATCACTGCTCACACGATTAATTGAGACCCTGAAGAACAGTACTTGATCTCTTCTGGTTGATACCACTAATTACACAAAATTTATAACTTTAAAAAAAGTAATTGTGCCAGAAATGAAGCTAGGTTTTACAAATTTTCTACGAGTGACATTGGCATATAGCACCCTTAAAAATAGCCGCCTGAAATTGCAATCTAAAATTAATAGCAGAGAAAATGCAATGAGGGCCTATTCTGTGCCAGGCTCTGCGCTAAGGGCTTCACATGCTTTCACCATCACAATAGAACAATCCAGCCAAGCAGACAAGAGTGGTAGTTCTGGGAGTCTAACCTTGACCACAGGCACCGGGGCCAAATTCTTAAGCTCTATGACATGTAGACCAAAATAGCTCACACATTCAATGAAATTCATATAGAATACATGGAAGTCATTTTAGTTATCACTGTTCCATTCAAATGTTCATGTTTTCTGACTTTATTTGCATCTGTTCCTCCACTAAGCACCAAGCTTCCATGAGAGCTGAAATCATAACCCACAGTGCTCCCCTTTACCCACAAACAGAAAAAACAGTGGCTTGTACTGAAACTGGTTTCACTGATTTAATTTTATGGTTGAAATCATTTTCTTTCAATTTGTTAACAGCGAAAATCATTTTATTCTCCTCCTTAGATATTTCTCTAAGTGGTAAATACTGGAAGGCATTTGTGGTATAAAAGGAAAATGTTCATTATTAGGGAATCCATGACTTTTTCAGAGAGGGGCAGAAAAAAGATGACAAAAGAAATGAACAATCTTTTTGT
>ML663566.1:1907604-2124716 GCA_007570785.1 Antilocapra americana
AGATTTCAATCAAATTGTTTGATTACTCTAAAATGAACCAATTTACTAGCTTTATTGTCTCCATTTTTCCCCTCACCATTAAAAAGAAAAAAAGGAATCTACCAGCTAATGGTTGCACAGTGCAGATTATTTCTGAACTCCTGGACAGATTGTGGAAATAGCTTTTAATTTATGGTGCCAGGTGTACAAGATCACATCTCAATTCTCTTGTTCATTTATGTTACTTTCCTCTGATTTCAACCCAGCAGCCACTGCCTGCCCTTTTCATTTTTGTGGTTTAAAATAAGTCACATGGAAATACTGCTTATTAGGGGGAAGCATTTAGATGACTTGACAAATTTGCACCTGGATCTTATCAAATCAGCAAACGGTTCTGCATGATTGCCAAGTCTGTTACACTGACCACCCCACTTCATTTAGAGTCCAGGCCAAACTCTATGAAACAAAAATGAATGACCCCACGTACTGACACCAGAAACCCTACCAGAGTCAGCTTCTTGCTAAGTACACGTTCAAATGATGATGCTTCTAAATAGAAAACGCTTCTGTACTTTGTGAGTCCGCACGACACCAAATGATGTCTCCCAAAAGAGGTGCTATTTTTTTCCATGAGATACCAGTGTTGCATGACCAACCAAAACGACAGATTCAGAAAATGAAAAAGAAACTTCAGTGTTTATTTTCAGACTGTGCTGCTCACCTCTTGATCCTGAAAGCAATGAAAGCTGTCCACATAAACAAATCCTTTTATACAGATTGGAATTAACATCAATTTGAAATGGCTCAAAAGTACCAAATAAAATCTGCCTGGACTCTGTTTGTAGAACCTGTTTACCTAAACTGAAAAGCAGAATTCTGCATACAAGTTTAATCAACAGAGTGTAGTTTTCCATATACATATATATATGTTTTTGTCTCTGTAAGTGGCTATATGGAGACAGATTTTTATCTGTATCCAGATGTTAGTAATTCAGGTGTATAAATATGTATGTACTATACACAGTGAGCACACATTGTTTTTATTTCTAAAAAAGGATCATTACCTTCCCTAAAAATACATATAAATATGTTTATTTCACCCTTTGGCTGTCAGTGTATTAAAAATAATCAATTTAATGACATTCTTATATCTACATGATATCTTTCAATGTTTCCTCATATTTTGAAACAGTGTTTGAGTTTCAAGGTAGATATTACTAACTGCATTTTACAAATGGGAATACTGACGTTAAGAAAGATTCAATGATTTGGGATAGAAGGGGACTCAAGCATTCTGCTGCCCAGCCAAGGGCTCCTCCCCTTGTCACCTGTTGTTATGTACGGAAGATGTTGTGCTGTGAGCATTATTAAAGCCCCTGGTATTCATTACACTAGGGTTTCAACATAGTACAAACAAATCCACTGAGCAAAATCATATAACATCACTATCTGGGAAGATTATCATTCCAACCTTGACATTTTTTATTTTCCATTTTAGACCAAAATGAGAAAATCCAAATAGTCAGAAGGCCATGTTCAATTCTCACTCTAGGGTCCTCAGCATCACAGCTCTTCTGTTGCTTATTTCATCAGCATAACTGCCTTGTGGTTATGGACTGTCCTATACAGATTGTATGAAGATTAACATTTGTCCATCAGGTGGTTTAACCACACTTTGTGGAAATCACCTCTAGAACCATCGATCACCTTAGCAGGCTAGGTATTTAGTGCTGAGCTTCTGTGCATGGAAAAGAAAAAAATGCCTACAGAAAATGGATATCATACGTCAAATTGTCTATTCTTCATTTTTCATATACATATTGTTTAAAATTCAGCAAAGCATTTTTAATCCATATAAAACAATTGTGTGATATCAGATGCTATTATAAAAGGCTATCCTTAAGGTAAATGCCATTGAATAGTGTTAATATTAACCTTTTTTTTTAATTTTATGAAGGCCCTTTTTAGGAAAACCAGTGAAAATTTTCATGTTATCCATATGCTAAATTGGAGAAGGCAAGGGCACCCCACTCCAGTACCCTTGCCTGGAAAAAATCCCACAGATGGAGGAGCCTGGTGGGCTGCAGCCCATGGTGTTGCTAAGAGTCAGACACGACTGAGTGACTTCACTTTCACTTTTCACTTTCATGCGTTGGAGAAGGAAATGGCAACCCACTCCAGTGTTCTTGCCTAGAGAATCCCAGGGACGGGGGAGCCTGGTGGGCTGCTGTCTATGGAATCGCACAGAGTCGGACATGACTGAAGTGACTTAGCAGCAGCATATACTAAATACCTCAAATGTCTGAAATAAAATCTGTCTCAAAGATATTCTTTCATCATCTTCACAGAATCCCTAGATTAGAACCCTTGATTAGCAAAACAAAAAAGAAAGTTTTTTTTAAAGATTTAGAGGAGATATTAATGTTAATTAAATCTCTTTTATCTGGATTGATTAATGCAATTCATTATTCACTATTCCTCTGGACAGATGTGTTAAATTACAGTTGATAGAGAATACTACTCATAGTTTATTTGATCACATTATTTCAGCCTTAAAAATATCCACACTTGAAATAAAGAGAAAGCACACAGATTTCTAAAGAGTTTTTCTTGCTCAATATTTTTGGAGAAGGATCAACCTCAAATGGTGTGACAGTCTTATTTTGAATATGTTTCTACTAATTATCCTTTGTAATTATTTCAATTTTACAAGTAGTATTACTTGGCAGCTTCAAAGTATGGGGATATGAGTATCTCTGATACCAAACAGCTTATTCCAAATAATTTACAGATGCATTTTATGAAGAAGGGCATTTCTGAAAATTTTACTCAAAATCAAAATTGATGACACTTAATGATAGTTTAATAAAATGCAATAAATTCAAGAGATTGCTTAAGACCAAATTAT
This sequence comes from Antilocapra americana, assembly GCA_007570785.1. Taxonomy (NCBI): domain Eukaryota; kingdom Metazoa; phylum Chordata; class Mammalia; order Artiodactyla; family Antilocapridae; genus Antilocapra; species Antilocapra americana. The sequence continues at coordinate 1,910,492 of ML663566.1, forward strand.
GATGATGGTATTCACTTGCCACCAGTGAAGAGTTTTTCCCATAGGGATATTTGAACAAAATTTGAACAAAATTCAAATTATAGGAAAACTTAAAAAAAAAATCATATCCTTTAAAATGTATTATTTTTAAATGAGAAGAAACTTTCAAAGCATTATCAAAGAGTCCTTTAAATATACCCTTTAATGAACTGTGCAAGTGAATCAAACATATGGATATCACTTTCCTTATAATGTGTATGGGTAAAAGTTACAGGAAATATCATTACTGAAATGTATTGCAAACTTGATTACACCTTTTAATATTTGAAAAATAGTTTGACGTGTTTTATAAAAGCAACATGTGCCATATTCCTAATTATTACTCAATTCCATATTTCCTCTGTCATATCTTTAGACTATGCTGAGGTGATGACAATGTTCTTGAAGATGAAAAGATGCATATTCAAGTAACAGATGAATCACCAGGCCTTTCCTTACATACTGGCTTTTATAAGAGCGAGAAAAGAGCTGGAAGCGCTGCTGGCTAGTTTGCTGGGTGAGGACAGATGCCAGACAGGGAGGCTTTCTGGGCGGTTCAGCCTCACCCTTGAACCAGTCTCCCCCCCAGGGGCTGCAAAGGCCTCTGCCTTTCATGTCACTGGCCCACTTATTGCCAAAATAGCCTTATGGGATTATTTTACATTCTCGTGGTGACTTTCTAATTACCGAGATCATATCACTAAGTTATAATTCAGCTTATTTTATATCACTAAACACTAAGTATTGGGAAGGAGGAAAGAAGGAAGGCAAGGAGAGAGGCAGGGAGGGAGAAAAAGAGGGAGAAAGTATTAATATAACCCTGCTTTCACCACCACTACCCATGTGCTCGGCAAGCAGGGAAGGAAGGCCAGCCTTCTACAATTTGGAAGGGAAAAACGTATTTACGAGAGGTGTCAGTAATTGGCATCATGAATAGTCTCTTGAGGACCAGGCTTTAGAAGATTCCAATATCCTCTGAGCTTTGTTCGACCTCCAACGGTGTTGGGACTGCCTCTCTGAGTGTATAGAATCACTGACTTTGAAATGTCCCTTGTGTTCTGTGCCTACATTTTTTAGGGCTATGTCTGTTTCCCTGATGGGTCTTCTGTGTACAGTTTTATGCCCTCTCCAAGCTGCCAACTTTTGGTATCTTCAAACATACCTGTTGTCTCCTAACATTTTTACCTTTCTCATATAGGTTTGATTTATGTAGTATGCATTTACACTGATAATACTAAAGGAGAAATATCTATACTTCAACCATTTTTTAAATGTCCTTAAAGGTAGCAGTTTTCACACTTATTAACATGGCCTAGAAAGAACCAACCCAAGCTTTGCAACTTTTTAATCAGGATTTTAAAGGATGTCATTATTGCTACTATTCTCTACTTATCATCAAACACGCTTGTGTTTGTGTTCACACACAAACATGAACACACACATATACAACTCATCTATCTACATACATATACATCCCTCAAGATAATTTCTCAATTTTGATGGAAAAACTAATTATACATATTGAATTTATAAAAACAGAGTAAAGTATGTCAAAGATGGTTTACAGTTTAGTTGCAAACTAAGACTATAGTATGCAAAAATATCATTGCTTAGCTTATGAAATTATTTCCTACTCCAAATATTAGTAATATAGCCTAGTAATAAGGATTGCATCTCCATTGAACAGTTCAACAAGAGTCAATGTTTACACATTTTTATCTATAAATAACTGGAAGGAAACTTTATTTTCAAATCAATAACTTTTAAACTTTTTCTAGGGTTCAGTTCAGCTCAGTCGCTCAGTCATGTCCAACTCTTTGTGACTCCATGAACTGCAGCACAACAGGCCTCCCTGTCCATCACCAACTCCCAGAGTCCACCCAAACCCATGTTCATCGAGTCAGTGATGCCATCCAGCCATCTCATCCTCTGTCATCCCCTTCTCCTCCTGCCCCCAATCCTTCCCAGAATCAGAGTCTTCTCCCAATGAGTCAACTCTTCACATGAGGTGGCCAAAGTACTGGAGTTTCAGTGTCAACATCAGTCCTTCCAGTGAACACCCAGGACTGATCTCCTTTAGGATGGACTGGTTGGATCATCTAGCAGTCCAAGGGACTCTCAATAGTCTTCTCCAACACCGCACTTCAAAAGCATCAATTCTTTGGCACTCAGCTTTCTTCAACCATCCATCTGTCAACCATACATGACTACTGGAAAAACCAGAGCCTTGACTAGTCGGACCTTTGTTGGCAAAGTAATGTCTCTGCTTTTAAAAATATGCTGTCTAGGTTGGTCGTAACTTTCCTTCCAAGGAATAAGTGTCTTTTAATTTCATAAAATTTTAATTTAAAAATATTAAGGCTAAGAGGCTATGGGTGATGGGATTATCAGTGATCTTAATTTTCTTCTCTGTATATTATAACAGTTACAAAATTCTTTGCAATAAGCATGTACTACCCAAAGATAAAGACTGAATCCTTAACATAGCTCACCTGACCCACTGGTCTTGAATCTCTCCCTGTACAATCCATGGAATCCATTCATTTTCTTAAAGAGGCCTCAGGGCCTCAGAAGCTGCTATTCCTTCTCATTGGAAGGTTTCCTCTCATTCCATCTTTAGTAAACACCTACTCAAACCTTCAGCTGAGTCCAGACATTTACTTTCACAAGTAAGTCTTTCCTCACTTCCCAGACCAGACAATGTCCCTCAGTAAAGACACTGCACCATCCTCTACTTCTCTGGGAGAGTATTACTGTAATTTATACTCATACATTCATTTCATTAGTATTTTATTTCTCAAAGTCATAAGCTCCATGAAGCTCAGTTTTGCTCAGCCTTGCATCTCCAGCACTTGGTATGTAAGAGGTATTTGCCAAGTATTTATTAGTAAAATGGAGTGAATGTTTTTATTACATTATATGTTAAAATAGCCATGAGATTTATGCATTTACTACATGATTCTTAGACAAATCTGAGGTTAGAAAAGTGTTAATTACACAAACACATTGTATAATGATTTCATCAGAAATCTGACAAATATATGAAATGCAGGGCCATATATCGAAAAGTGTCTCCTACTACCAACATTACTGCCAGTGAATAAAGAGAATGTCAAATGACTACAATGAATATACTAAAGAATTTCATTTGTTGAGACATTTCTGCTCATTAATCCTGATAAAAACTATTAAATATTCTCTGTAGCTCAGACAAAGCAGCTAACTACTGGTATAAATCTTCATAAGCCTCTAAAAGAACTTAAAGGACATAATAAACCCTATTTGTAAGACATACACATGATTTGAGGTTGGCTTAGTTTGGGTGTCCAATTAAAATTATTGCTAACTGCATTGCGACTGTACCCTGGGGGACTTACTCTGTGACTCCAGCTCAACGGTCTTGCTGTTTTCTTCCGCTGTAAAGTATACCCTTTTAAACATAAAATCAAACTTACTTGCTTAACAAAAGCACTAAACTATATGTTTTAATTTGCCATCTGCAAGAAGCTAAACTTTGTTATTTCAAATGCACAAAGCTAGTGAGCTAAGAACATTCAACACAAAAAGCATTACCTTCAGAGAATATGAACATCAATGTACAATTGTCAGTTCTTAATCATCCATTTCTGAGATTTTGTCTACTTTGTAAGTCTTCCAAAAGGAATCTGAAATTGCAGGTGGGCTTTCTGCAACCTATTTGCTGAGTTACAGACTCCCTCCAATTTGTTATAGGCATTAGGAGTACCAATTGAATATTAATCAAATGAAAGGAAATATCAGAAAGTGGATAAATGTAATAGAAGCAGTCATAGTTATCCAAACACATGAAGACATACGTCGTGCTCAATTGCTCAGTCGTGTCCAAATCTTTGCAACCCCAGAGACTGTAGCCCACCAGGCTCCTCTGTCCTTGGGACTATCTCAGCAGGAATAATGGAGTGAGTTGCCATTTTCTCCTCCAGAAGGTCTTCCCAACCCAGGGATTCAGCAATGCATATCCTGAGATTCCTGCATTGGCAGGGTTCTTTACCACAAAGCCTCCAGCCGAGACACAAAGACATATTGTTGTTCAGTCCCTAAGTCGTGTCCAACTCTTTCCGACCCCATGAACTGCAGCACTCCACTCTCTCCCTGAGTTTGTGCAAACCCACATCCACTGAGTTGGTTATATCAAGTATCAAATTAAAAGGCAGAGGCATCTAGTCAAAGCTATGGTTTTTCCAGGAGTCACGTATGAATGTGAGAGTTGGGCTATAAAGAAAACTGAACACCGAAGAACTGATGCTTTTGAACTGTGGTGTTGGAGAAGACTCTTGAAAGTCCCTTGGACTGCAAGGAGATCCAACCAGTCCATCCTAAAGGAAATCAGTCCTCAATATTCATTGGAAGGACTGATGCTGAAGCTGACACTCCAATCCTTTGGCCACCTGATGCAAAGAACTGACTCATTTGCAAAGATCCTTATGCTGGGAAAGATTGCAGGCGGGAGGAGAAAGGGACAACAGAGGTTGAGATTGTTGGACAGCATCACCGACTCACTGGACATGAGTTTGAGTAAGCTCCTGGAGTTGGTGATGGACAGGGAAGCCTGACGTTCTGCAGTCCATGGGGTTGCAAAGAGTTGGACGTGACTGAGCGACTAAACTGCTGAATTGCAAGTTCTTTATTACCTACCATTTGAGATTACCCATGACCACGTGGAGCTGAACAAAGACCACACACGTAATTTCTCACATGCAGTAAACTACTGACTTCTCCCTTTCAGCTTTTTACTGTTTTCTTTCATTCTCTGCAAATCATGAAAATTAACATCCCATCCTCCTGAACAAAACTATACATCATATCTGTTTGTATCAGCTGGTCCTTCGCCATTGGTCTATATCAGTGCTTCTATTTATTAAACTCTGTAATGAATTACTGATAGTAGAGGACAGCAGCTCACCCTTGGAAGATTAACCCATCCTTCATTTTCTGGAGAAAATTGAGACCACCTAGTGTTACCTTTCCTAACATTTTGTTTTCCTCAATCTCAAAATCTTACTTTCCTTTCTATTTTAGCTTATTTTCTATCAGCAAAACAAAACAATGACAACAACAAAATCTTCCTAGTTTGGGGCTAAAGATAGATAAAGTTAAGAAAAAAACAGAGTACCAAAGCCTCTTCCACCATAGTGGGCAATCAATTCAAAACATCTAAAATTTTAAAGTTAATTACCCAAAAAATTAAAATTATTGTCTCTGTGGAAAGAGATACAGGAATGACAGCAGGTGATTTTTCTGTGTAAAGTATTTTAATGTTTAAACTAAGTTATAATTTTCAAAAATATTTCTTCTGTCTAGCAAAAATTAATTTCCCCAGTCAGTATATTTAAGTTCAAGTACATGCTTATATTAAGTATTATATATATAAAGTATATTAAGGTTTCCCCAAAGGCTTAAGTGGTAAAGAGTCTGCAATTCAGGAGATGGAGGAGATGCAGGTTCAGTCCCAGGGTAGGGAAGATACCCTAGAGAAGGAAATGGCAACCCACTCCAGTATTCTCGCCTGGGAAATCCCATGGACAGAGGAGCCTGGAGGGCTATAGTCCAAGAGGTTGCAGAGAGTCAGACACAACTAGGCATGCATGCATTCTTTTAGTATATATTAAAAGTGTATATTAATATTTAAGTATAACTGTATATATAGATATACTTACATATAAGTATACAGCATATTTAAGGAGAGAGTCTAGAGACAAAATTGATTGGAAGCTTTTTTCACTCTAAACCATGAGTTAGATCAGCTGAGATGGGCGGGATGGGGAATTAGAATCATAAGAGGAATTTTCCATAGAACTCTCCCATCCCCTTTCTCCATAGGGCCTCAGAGGGCTATCAGAATCTGGCAATGGAAGATGATGCTTTTGGTTTGAAAACTGCCCAAAATGGTTCTGACAGAGTTTCCTGAGTTAAGAAGTTTCCTCACCACTATGCTGAAGATGATTTTCACAGAAAATTCATGGCTTTATCTCCTTAGTTCAAGGGAAAGAGATAAACCTATTCTCAGGAGGGACTTTTGTCTCTTTCATGCTTCCTCAAAAAAAATACTCAAAAATCTGATTGTCCTAGGAGAAAACAATGTAAAAATATTTCATTTTATTGAACATTGATCCCATTAAACAATGTATCTTAAACTTTTACCATCAGAGGTTATAAAAAGCTCATAGTAAATGCTCAGTTCAAAAATAACTTTATGGTAAATATTATCACTTCCTATTAATTCTATTTCACTCAGGGTGACTGTATATGCACAAATATATATATATGCAGGTATAAAAATGAAAGGCTAGATTGGCTCTATATAACCTACCTTTTTACCTTTCCACCCAGTACCCACTCACAAGAAACCACAGACTCTAATCCCACACTGTCCTTAACACTTGCCAGGCAAAGTGAAGAAAGTCACAGAGGAAATTCAGAATTGGTTCCACTGCAGGGAGCAGGAGAGCTCATTAGCTGATGTGGACTGAGCTAATGCCTGAAGAACAATCAATCACATCAGATGAAAACCACTGCACTGTTTGCATTTTCAAATGGAAGTATAAACCTGGGGGAAAGACCATAGTCATACACAACATACATACAGGACATGAGAAGACTGGGGACACAGTGAGGGCAGAGCGTGGGCCACTGACACAGTACTCTGTTTTCCTCCCATGGGCAGACTTCCCCCAACCACTTTCAGGAGTCGCTGCTCTGCAAAAGGGTCAACCTTTTGTCCAACCCATGGGATCTGCCTTGTGGAGTGATGACTGAAGAATCACTTGGGGTCCCCAAGAAATGATAGTCGATGCTTCTTCTTTTTTTGTGGTGAGAAAAAGAAAGCAGCAAAAAAGACTGGTTTCCAAAGGATGAAGTGAACTTTAGGAAACTTGTAGAAGATGGTGAGGGACAGGGAGGCCTGGCAGGCTGCAGTCCACAGGGTCACAAAGAGTCGGACGCAATGGGGCAACTGCACAACAACAGGAGTAAGCTAGCCGAGTGGGTGAACTGATTGGCTTAACCACTTAGAAAATCACATTTGTCCCCTAGAGTTAATAGATTTCTTACCATTTCTTTTCAAAGATTAGGTTGCTTCCTTTTAAAATACCTGAAACTTAATGGAAATAACTTCTATTTAATTGCTTGAAGCATGGTCTATAGTTTGACAGATCACCATTTTTCAACACTATTTCTACCATTCACCCACATTTCATTGTTTTCACATAAAGAATGTACTAGGGGCTTAAAATGACCTTAACAATGACAAGATACCTACAGGAAAGGGAAAAATAAGACTAAGAATTAATACCATTTTGAATACAAGAACACAGTCAATTTCTTATTCTTTTTTTAAGTTTCACTTCAGTTCAGTCACTCAGTCGTGTCTGATTCTTTGCAACCCCATGGACTGCAGCACACCAGTCTTCCCTGTCCATCACCAACTCCAGGAGCTTACTCAAACTCATGTCCATCCAGTCAGTGCTGCCATCCAACCATCTCATCCTCTGTCATCCCCTTCTCCTTCTGCCTTCTCCTTTTCAATCTTTCTCAGCATCAGGGTCTTTTCCAGTGAGCCAAGTTCTTTGCATCAAGTGGCCAAAGTATTGGAGTTTCAGCTTCAGCATCAGTCCTTCCAATGAATATTCAGGACTGATTTTCTTTAGGATGGACTGGTTGGATCTCCTTGAATGCAGGTCTCCCACACTGAAGGCTGATTCTTTACCAGCTGAGCCACAAGGGAAGTCCAAAATGAAAGTGAAAGTTGCTCAGTCCTGTCCAATTCTTTGCGACCCTATGGACTATACAGTCCATGGAGTTCTCCAGGCCAGAATACTGGAGTGTGTAGCTTTCTCCCTTCTCCAGCAGATCTTTCCAACCCAGGAATCGAACCAGGATCCCCTGCATTGCAAGGGGATTCTTTACCAACTGAGCTATCAGGGAAGACCTTTATAAAGTTTAGAGGTATCATGATGGCATTGTCGTCGACAAATAAATACAGAATAAATTCAATTCAGTGTTCATATCTTCTTTTTTCTTTTTGTACTCTATATACTGAACAGCACAATTTTCTAAGTCAGTGGCTTCAAAACAGCTGAATATTGAAGATTTTTCATTTAAAGCGCTTTCTTGACAAATTACCGTAAGCAGGTAGTATGGTGAGATTTAACACTGAGCTATTACAACTAATTATTTAGGGTTGCTTCTTTTGTATTTTAGTAATTCCTTTCAATGAGAGAGGAGCCTTTTCTCTGCTTTCAAAACTTCAGTCTGTCTTCCAGATAAGCCCCATGCTAGGCTTCGGTATTCTGGCCTTCTTTCCACCTAGCAAGTGGAAATGTGATGTGGAATTTGGAGACCGAATGCTGGGTCAAAACCTGTTCTGACTGTAGACAGGTCATACAGTCTTTCTGGATCTCCTTAAATGTTCAAATGAGGGTCATAACCTCTGTCTGAGAGAATTTGCTGAGTCACATGTGTGAAGCACACTTTGCCGCGCATTCCCGAACAGAGTCCACCAGGTTTGCAGTAATTACAGCATCTTAGACATTCAGCACAATATAAAAATATTAATACTACATATATTATGTGCCTGCATGCTTAGTCTCTTCAGTCGTGTCCGACTCTTTGCAACGCTATGACTGTAGTCTGCCAGGCTCCTGTGTCCATAGGATTCTCCAGGCAAGATTACTGGAGTTGACTGCCCTGCCCTTCTCCAGGGGAACTTCTCAACCCAAGCATCAAACCTGCATCTCTTATGTCTCCTATATTGGCAGGCAGCTTCTTTACCACTAGCACCATCTGGGGAGCCCATATATATTACATATATTTTAATTCAGTATATATTTCAGAATACATTTTGTGCCTACCCATGTACACCATTCATCCACGCGGGATGTGTAAATTCCAAAAGGATAAACATGGGGGAATAACCAATATGTCGTTAGGTGTCACTATTCATTTTGTTTATTTTGCGTCTTTGTAGGAATTCTTAGTGGAGAAGGAAATGGCAACCCACTCCAGTACTCTTGCCTGGAAAATCCCATGGATAGAGGAGCCTGGTAGGCTATAGTCCATGGGGTCGCGAAGAATCAGACATGACTGAGCGACTTCACTTTCACTTTTCGCTTTCATGCACTGGAGAAGGAAATGGCAACTCACTCCAGTGTTCTTGTCTGGAGAATCCCAGGGACAGAGGAGCCTGGTGGGCTCCTGTCTGTGGGGTTGCACAGAGTCAGACACGACTGAAGCAACTTAGCAGCAGCAGCAGGAATTCTTAGAGCCCTGGGCCAGTTCCACTATTTTGTCCCAGATAAAGAACAACAACACGAAAAAAATGTTTAAAAAATAAACCCACAGACAGGAGATTATCACACGCATACAAGGAATGGGATATCTGTGACACTAAGTTTACCTAAGAAATTAGCACTGGTCTAGGCCTGTTCTTGGCAGCAGGAACAGGGAGTGGGCGACTTTCTTTACACTTCCTAGAGACAGAGCTTTGTTCTGATACTTCTGCCTGAGAGTCTGAGAACTCTGGAGGATGCTAACCATGTGAAGAAGTCCCACCCCAGACACAGGGGTGAAAAGACGCATTCAGGTGACTCACAGGATAACCATGGGATGCTTTTAATCCCTTACTTAGCGCCACCGTCCAGCGCAGGCCACCTGGTGCACTTCAGACTCAAGCAGGTGTCATTATGCTTCTCGAGTCTTCCAGTCAGGCTAGGCATTTGCTTCAATATTCATGCATGCAACCAATTGGTGTGTGTCAATCATTGTGAAACTGACACAGATCATAATCAAAGTCAAACAATGCATTTAAGATACTAGTAATGATAGAACTTTTCAGCTACAAACCTCAAACAATGAATATAGGAAACAAAGTTTTTATTTCCATTATTTACTATCTCTGAAGAAACAAAATACTGGATTTAGCAACTTCTTTCTTCTCCTCTCTACACTAGGAAATAGAGTGAAATCATCTGAAACATAAAGTGAGATGAATAACCCACTGCCCTGGCTCATGGTGATTTTTATAACCCTATACTCTCAATCACACACTGAAACCTTATACTTTGCTCATTGTTTATTCTAAAAAGCACTTTTCAAGTTACACAACAGAATATCAGTGTCCCTAAAAAGATAATATTTGTATGTTAGTTAAAAGATGGCTATGTATTCATTCCAATCCCAAAGAAAGGCAATGCCAAAGAATGCTTGAACTACTGCACAACTGCACTCATCTCAGACACTAGGAAAGTGATGCTCAAAATTCTCCAAGCCAGGCTTCAGCAATATGTGAACCATGAACTTCCAGATGTTCAAACTGGTTTTAGAAAATGCAGAGGAACCAGAGATCAAATTGCCAACATCCGCTGGATCATCGAAAAAGCAAGAGAGTTCCAAAAAACATCTACTTCTGCTTTATTGACTATGCCAAAGCCTTTGATTGTGTGGATCACTATAAACTGTGGAAAATTCTGAAAGAGATGGAAATACCAAATCATCTGACCTGTCTCTTCAGAAACCTGTATGCAGGTCAGGAAGCAACAGTTAAAACTGGACATGGAACAACAGACTGGTTACAAATAGGAAAAGGAGTACATCAAAGCTGTATATTGTCACCCTGCTTATTTAACTTACATGCAGAGTGAAATGTGAAATGTGAAATGCTGGGCTGAAAGAAGCACAAGCTGGAATCAAGATTGCCAGGAGAAATATCAATAACCTCAGATATGCAGATGACACCACCCTTATGGCAGGAAGTGAAGAGGAACTAAAAAGCCTCTTGCTGAAAGGGAAAGAGGAGGGTGAAAATGTTGGCTTAAAGCTCAACATTCAGAAAACAAAGATCATGGCATCCGATCCCATCACTTCATGGCAAATAGATGGGGAAACAGTGAAAACAGTGTCAGACTTAATTTTTTTGGGCTCCAAAATTACTGCAGATGGTGATTGCAGCCATGAAATTAAAAGACACTTACTCCTTGGAAGGAAAGTTATGACCAACCTAGACAGCATATTGAAAAGCAGAGACATTACTTTGCCAACAAAGGTCAGTCTAATCAAGGCTCTGGTTTTTCCAGTAGTCATGTATGGATGTGAGAGTTGGACAGTGAAGAAAGTTGAGCCCCGAAGAACTGATGCTTTTGAAGTGTGGTGTTGGAGAAGACTCTTGAGAGTCCCTTGGACTGCAAGGAGATCCAACAAGTCCCTCCTAAAGGAGATCAGTCCTAGGTATTCATTGGAAGGACTGATGTTGAAGCTGAAACTCCAATACTTTGGCCACCTGATGCAAGGAGTTGACTCACTGGAAAAGACCCCGATGCTGGGAAGGATTGGGGGCAGGAGAAGAAGTGGATGACAGAGGATGAGATGGCTGGATGGCATCACCGACTCAATGGACATGGGTTTGGGTAGACTTTGGGAGTTGGTAATGGACAAGGAGGCCTGGCGTGCTGCAATTCATGGGGTCGCAAAATGACGGACACAACTGAGCAACTGAACTGAACTGTAATCAAATGAACTGAGGAAATTTTATGAAATAAAGGAGACCAGACTAATGAGGTTATTGCATGGCAGCATCACAAGAAGCCTTTCACGTGTACAGGGAACAATGACTCCCTAAAAAGACAACTTCTAAACCTACTGGATAGTTCTTAAGAAATTTCCTCTACTCATAACTCGGTCGGTAATGAATCCGCCTGCAATAGCAGGCAACCTGGATTCAGTTCCTGAGTTGGGAAGATCCCCTGGAGAAGGAAATGGCAACCCACTCCAGTATTCTTATCTGGGAAATCCTCTGGACAGAGGAGCCCAGCGAGCTATAGTCCATGGGGTCGCAAGAGTCGGAAATGACTTAGCGACTAAACCATGACCAACTACTTTAAAAAGTATCTTGGGAAGTTCTGCTCCAGACCAATAGTTCTCAACGTGTGGTCCCCAGGTCCAGAGCATCATCAGTATCACCTGGAAACTTGTTAACAAGACAAATCCTGAAGTATCTCTCTTAACCTACTGAGTCAGCAGCTCTGGAGGTCTGGCCCAGCATTCTGGATCAAGAAGCTCTCCAGGTGATTCTGATACACACTTGAGTTTTAGAACCACTAAGGCAGGGAGACCATTCTTCTCCACAAAAGTGAAAACACGATTTCTACAATCATCTTAGAAAAGAAAGGGTTTTAAAATTAAAGTCAATCTTTAGTAACAAGCACTTTTTAAAAATATATTGCTTCTTTTCTTTCTTAAACCTAGCTTGATTCAGCCAAGTATCTACCACTTTACAAATTATAAAAAATGTTTTCATTTGCCCTCTCACGGTTTTACTGTTTTCCTTTAGTTAAGGCACAATTCCTGACCTATATTTAAAGAAAATTTGTACCTGGTTTGGTTGTATAGAAATCAAAATGAAAATGTTACTTAGTATTACATGACCCAGATTTCATATATGACTCTAATTGACATAAATAAAAGCAGAAATAAAAACTAATGTATCAAGGACTTCCTTGATAAGCCATTGGTTAAGACCCCGCGCTTCCACTGCAGGGGGTACAGATTCAATACCTGGTGGGGAGCCTCAGATCCCACATGCCTCACAGTATGGCAAAAAAAAAAAAAAGAAATTCTAATGTATCAATACATCTTTTTAAAAATATTTGTCTATGAAGTATCTGAAGTAGTCAATCACAAAAACAGAATGTAGAAAGAATTTGAGTTTTACGAGATGAAAACATTCCAGCAGTCTATTGAACAGCTATGTGCATATACCTAATGCTGCTGAGCTATACACGTTAAAAATGTTTAAGACGGAAAATGTAATGTTATGTGATTGAAACCACAATTAAAAATAAACAAACATTTTTTGAAAAACACGCCTCTATTCAACTCATCCACTGAAACTGAATCATTATGAAACTTCCTAACTGTTAGAAACAGCATTATTACAGTATCAATATACTCTACCCAGGAACTACAGTACTGAAGGAAAAGATTTAATTCACTGGAACACAATATAAACTTATTTTCAAAATAAGCAGTGATTAAAAAGTGAAGAGCACAGCATGGAGGGGCTAAACTCTAATATTATGTTAGAAACACAAACATGAAAACCGTTAATGTGAATAAAAGAAACTTTTCCTACTCCACATTTCTCCCACAAGCTTCTATTGAATGCCAGGCACTGAGCTTACCAATGGCTGGGGGAGACAAAAACCAAAGAGATAAAAGATTCCTGCCTTTTGGAAGCTTCTAGTACTTTGGAAAGATACATACAAATACTTACAAAAAGTTCTCCCAAAACCACAGTTGAACGATTATTTCTTAAAATACGGTGAAAGACCATCCAAAAAGTAAATATTTAAAAAACAATTTAACCATAGTCTTTGCCAATATATGCTTCCACAGTATAGCTAGAACTCATTTATGTTCTAGGACTCTGAACATTTCAAGTTCAAGCTCAGACCGGGATTTGAAGGACTGAATTATAATCAAGACACCTTGGTTTAGCCTAAACATACAAGATTTTTGAAAAGTAAAATCACTTATTATAAGCTTCTAATGCCTCCAGAGTACTTTCACAATTCTCTACCAGTATTCATCATTGCTATTTGTATAGTGCCTGACAGTTTATAAAGCGCTTTCTTTGATGTTATTTCACTTGATCCTTACAACTGTTAATTAGGCTGACAGACACTACCTTCATCATTTTAGAGATGAGATGCTGAGACAGAGGGAGATGAAGCAACTTACCGCTAACAGTCACCAGGCTATTGCTTGCAAAACCAGCACTGAAAACCAGGCCTTCTTGTCATTGCGTTACTATATTTTATTTGGGAATTTCTTTGCTCACAGTAAAATTACGGAACAACTTTTGCAAAAGATCATAGCTCAACTAATAATTAACCTAAAATTATGTAATTAGAGTCTGTATAGGGTGGCATACAGTATAAGGTTACAGGCTGTGTCACAGGGAGAAACTTTCGGGGAAAAATTTCCCTCCCTCAGTTTCTCTTCTCTCCACAGAACCATGTAATAAGCATGGTTATAAGTATTTTAGACACATTGACTATCATCTTTTTTGCCTTAAAAATGTTGAAATGTAGGTGTGATTTGTATGAAGCAGAGTATAAGGGACATAAAATAGAAAGTCTTCATCGAAAACCACCTAGGAGGCTGGCAGAAAAAAATGATAAGCTAGAAAGACACAAGAACTTGTGTCTTGCCCAAGAAATCACAGAGTGGACATTGCCATTATATGATAACAGAAACCCCATCCGTGCAGTGAGGCTTTCATTAGACCTTGGGCTCCACATCCCAGGTTCTCCCACAGAAGATGTAAGAGCTGGCTGCAAGCCCTGAGCTCCATGAGTGGCCATTGGCACTCCATCTATATCCTTCAGAGGAGCCTTGACATCCAGGCATTTCCATGACCAGAGTTTTCTTCCTCCATCCATTCTAGGGAAGCTCATCCCGACATCTCCTTCTCCACGACCAACCCCCAACGTGTGCATAAGCTTGAATGTGTGTGGTTGCACATGGCATATTCCCTGAATTCAAGGCCTAACAGAAAAAAGATCCGTAAACTCACTGCTGAAAAAGCCAAAGCTTCGTGCATTTTCTAAGTTGTAAGCTCCTGACTAACCTCAGGGTAAAACAGTCTCATATATCAATGGTAAAAAGGATCTCAGTTACTTTATTTGACTTTTCACAACCCAAAATGAGAAAGCTTAAGCATAAAGTTACCTCTGGTGTCAGGAAGAAACTCAAGGACCTACTTTCTCATCTTCCCAGACCATCCTTGGCTCTTGCTTGGCTAAAAATAAATGTTTTCACCTTGGTCATTATAAAGTACTTAACAATGTTCCTATCTGTTATGGGCCGTATTGTTCCTCTCCCAGAAAAACTCATGTGTTAAAGCTCTAACTCCTAGGGCCTCAGAAAGTGACCGGATTTGGAGAAGGTCCTTTAGAAAGGTGACTAAGCAAAACTGTGGCCAGTAGCTGGGCCCTGATCCAATATGAAAGGTGTCCTTATAAAATGAAATGGACATGCAGAGAGACACCAGGGATGCGTGGACACAGAAATATAGACCATACGGGGACACAGCAAGAAGGTGGCCCTCTGCAAGCCAAGGAGACAAGCCTTAGAAGAAACCAACCTGCCCAGGACAGACTAGATCATGAACTTCCAGCCTCCAGAACAGTGAGAAAACACAATTCTGCTGCATACAGCAACCACTCCAGTATTTTGCAGTAGAAGCCTTAGCAAACTAATATACCAACTGAGTCCTGTGTTCCCGCTTGTATCACGGTAGAGGTCTGCTGACTTCCTCTTTGCTCTCTAGTCAGAGTTTCTAAAGAATGAAGCTCTCTTCTCATTTCTATGCCTCATAAAACTGTGTAATGTTTAAGACAAAGGGATCCTTGGGTACATGTTGCAAATGTGCACGTACCAGAATCAATGACAGAAGAAACCATTTCATGTACCCAATTAAGGTCTTAAATGAACCATTTTTAGAAAAATAACCATTAGGAACTTTAAAACAGTCTTTCCCCTGATGAGATGAAAAGAGTTTCAATGTATTACTGCATCTGTTTGCAACATGTCAGAGTTGGCAGACAGGTTAGTCTCTAATCAGAAGAGGCTTGCAGTTGGAAAGCAGGACGTGTAATATTCCTCAATATTTTGCCTGATTAAGTGCTTCAATTCGGAAGGTTTGAACAGACAATCAAAATCTGTGAATAACTGATCTTGTGATTAAATCTCCCCAGTATCTAACCCCAAATCCTCACTAATTCCCTATACAACATTTTCCCTTAGTCTTTTATGAAGTCTTAGATAAGACTGTAATTTGGGAGGCAAGATTTATATGTTAAAGTACTCTGTTATATCAAAATTATAAATAACTACATTACTAATTCTAACCATGGTTACATTGTTTACTTGTGTTGACCAATTTCTAGTCATATGCTTTACTGTCAAATCCCCATGTCAGAGTTTATGTATATACTCTGAAGCTATATTTGATGCACCTCAAGCTTCCATTTTGTCAATGGCTTTAGGAATTATCTGGATTGCAATGTTTATATCAAAGGTTTCTAAATGCTTTTACCTAAAGCCCTAGCTGTTTCAGAAGGAGAAAGTTATCAATCAGTGTTTTCCAGACAATACCTTCATTGTCTTAGGGGAGAGCAGCTGAGACAGGGAGACACACCAAATTGATCATTAAATCAATTTCACGTAACTTAACAGAGTTAAAAATTGAGTAAAACAGAGGATAACATAGAGCAATTCAAGGTCTACAGTGCGAGTACAAGTCTCTCCCCTGTAGCATTAAAGCGTTCCGACTCCAGGCATCTCTTGACCCCGTGGGCACAACTACCCAGGGAAGGAGGAAGTATTGTCACCACTGGTGATGGATGGACAAGGAATCCAGCTTGCAGTGCAAACTCTCACCTTTCCCTTGAATGAATCTGCTTTCTGTTCAGCATTCTGCCCAGAGGGAAAAAATAGCAGAGACCTCCAGTCGTCCAGATGTGCCATTAAGGACAGGGGCAAGTCTATTAAATTCTGCTGGGAATTGGCAGCAAGCCCTTTTGACCTGAGATCTAAATGCAGATTTACAATCAGCTTTAATCTCCATTTGTCACTTTAATCTCCGTTTATCTGTCTTCTCTATACTGTTTGTCATTTGGTCTGAAACTATGGAAGCAAAGGAAAAGGGAGTGTTAGCTTTGAGTCTCTAAAACCTCCAGATTTATAGAAGACATGGAGTGGGGGTAGGGAGTAATGTCCACTGGGATTTTACTCCATTTTGAGGGAAATGAACACACAAATTTTAAGAGGTGACACGCTAGGATGCTATGATGGACATTCCAAATATAGGAAGCTAGTCATTCTGGAAAGGTTTCCATGAGAATGTTAAGGTGGACTTGAAAGTATTTTGAACTTCAAAGGTAATTTATAGAGAGGAGGAAGGAAAATACCTCAGGTGTACAGAAACAAAATGAGTCGTAATGCTTTGTTAAGTGGAATCAGGAGGAAAAAAACCACACTGGGGACTTCCCTGGTGGTCCAGTGGTTATTAAGACTCTGTGCTTCCACTGCAGGGAGTCAGGGTTTGATCTCTGATCAGGGAACTAAGATTCCACATGCCACACGCAGCATGGTCAAAAAAAAAAGAAAACATACTCATTTATAATGTATACTATCCAATCTCCAGACATGCTATAAATGTTAGCTACATGTCTATAAAGATAAGCATATAATATTGTGTGTGTACTCATATGTGTAAAACTCTCAGAGAAAACTGATGAATAACATTAACTGAGAAGAAACTTGAGATTCCAGGTGGCCATGAGGACTTCTACTGACACCTCCAGTATCAGAATATGTGTACCATATACTTCTGTTTATTGGCCTTCTGCTCGTGTTCCACATATTTAACTGAAAAAAAGGACAACAGAGACAGACAGAAAAGAAGGAAGAAAAAGAAGGGCGGAAGGAAGAGAGAAGTACTGTGAGAAACACATGATAATAGAATTACACAAGCCTTAATTGTTTATTTAGAAGGTACTCTAGGACTGTAAAAGGTCAGTGGAAGACTTTAATGACACCAATATTCATTACATTGATGAATGCAAAAGTAGAAACCAATACTCAAATTTTCAACTGATAGAATGAGAAGTAAATGTCACAAGGAAACTCATTTGTAAAAGTATAGGCTTTACATGTCTGTCTTAATAAATCAAAAGTTAATTACATAATCTTTTCATTGATGGAACCCTCAGTCAATATTCTATGAGATTATTTCCAAATTGGTGACAGGCCTCCAATTATTCATCAAGTACACCGTCACTCAGAAGCAAATATTCCTGGCAAAAAGCATTTTTTTTCCTAGAGTAAACTGTTGCACTCTAAATGTATCCTCAACCCACTACTTCTCTGTTTCCATGATTAAATAATTAGCTTATTCTATACATTTTGTAAATTTAACCACCATCATCTATTTTTTGCCACTAAGTTGAATTATGACAACTCTTACAAGTGCACTCCAAAGACATCAGAAGGGGGAAGAAAGAGAGTCTGACCTTGACAAGGAGATCAAGGCAGGCTTCCCAAAGGCATGAAACCTGGGCTGAAATCTGAAGGATGCACAGGAGGTCATTTGTTGGGTGGGGGGCAGGCAGAGAAGAAAGCATGTGGGTCCTAGAGGAAGCCTGACGTCTGGTCAATGTGCTGGCAGTGGAGAGCATCAGGCTACAAGGGTTTGGGGAGTCAGATAAGTAATTGAGTCTTCTTTCTAAAAGCAGTGGAAGACACTGCAGTGCTTGGACTAGAGGACTGCCATTTTGAAAAGACCTCTCTGGCTTCAGTGAGCAAATATTCCCAAAAAACTACATACTCATGTTCTTCCAAGTAAGACTGACTTGGCTGCAGCAAATGGCATTGACACTAAGATTGCCAGCATGCTTAGTAGATGGGGCATTCCATTGTTTGCATCTAGAACTGGTCTTCACATAGCCAGATATGCTACATCCATCTGCATCACTCCCACTACACCTTATAGGCAGGAACCCAGCTTGTCTATTCATAGCTCTGTCCCCCAGCATCTAAAGTTGTGTCAGGCACACTCTTATGTAGGTTTTCTCAATGACTGAGGACCTTAATATTCAGATTTTAATATTCTAAATGGAAATTAATCCAAGACTTGCCTCTGCAACTCTAGTTGGTATATAAACTTGGTATAAGAGCTGACCCACTGGAAAAAACACTGAAGATTGGAAAGATTGAAGGCAGGAAGAGAAGGGGACAGAGGATGAGATGGTTAGGTGGCATCACTGACTCAATGGATATGAGTTTGAGCAAGCTCCAGGAGATGGTGAAGGACAGGGATGTCAGGCATGTTGCATTCCATGATGTCACAGTCAGGCACAACTGAGCAACTAACAACAACATAATATTTGATACAGGTCAACACACCTGCAAATATATGGGCAGAACCAGCTTAGGGTAGGTGGTATTATAGAGTCTGTCCTCTAAAAACTACATATTGATTTTTCAAGGAACTCTCGGTGTATGTTAAGACCATGTATGAATGTATTGTGCAAATAATCCTCTTATAATGCTTTTTTCCTACCAAAATGCACATAACCCACTTTAAAACACCTTTTATAATACATAACATGCTAAAAATGAGCCCTGAGAAAGCTATGCAAATATAGATCATTTATTTTTAGGTCAAAATGAATACAATCTAAATTAAGGGGCTAGTTACTAAGGTTACAAAGAATGACTGAATAAAGTAAAGCAGTATCTCAGTCAGTCTTATCAACAAGTACCAAAAAAAAACACACTTAACAATACATATCTCTTCAGAGAAAGCTATGCAAATGCGTTCTCTCCCCTGCCCCACCCCAGCCACAGTTCAGTTTAGTTCAGCCACTTAGTCGTGTCCAACTCTTTGCGACCCCATGAACCGCAGCACGCCAGGCCTCCCTGTCCATCACCAACTCCCAGAGTCCACCCAAACCCATGTCCATCAAGTTGGTGATGCCATCCAGCCATCTCACCCTCTGTCTTCCCCTTCTCCTCCTGCCCCCAATCCTTCCCAGCATTAGGGTCTTTTCCAATGAGTCAACTCTTTGCATCACGTGGCCAAAGTAATGGAGTTTCAGCTTCAACATCAGCGCTTCCAATGAACATACAGGACTGATCTCCTTTAGGATGGACTGGTTGGATCTCCTTGCAGTCCAAGAGACTCTCAAGAGTCTTCTCCAACACCACAGTTCAAAAGCATCAATTCTTTGGCACTCAGCTTTCTTCACAGTCCAACTCTCACATCCATACATGACCACTGGAAAAACCATAGCCTTGACTAGTCGGACCTTTGTTGGCAAAGTAATGTCTCTGCTTTTCAATATGCTATCCAGGTTGGCCATAACTTTCCTTACAAGGAGTAGGCATCTTTTAATTTCATGGCTGCAATCACCATTGGCAGTGATTTTAGAGCCCAGAAAAGTAAAGTCTCTCACTGTTTCCACTGTTTCCCCATCTATTTGCCATGAAGTGATGGGACCGGATGCCATGATCTTAGTTTTTTGAATGTTGAGCTTTAAGTCAACTTTTTCAGTCTCCTCTCTCACTTTCATCAAGAGGCTTTTTAGTTCCTCTTCACTTCCTGCCATAAGGGTGGTATCATCTGAATATCTGAGGTTATTGATATTTCTCCTGGCAATCTTGATTCCAGCTTGTGCTTCTTCCAGCCCAGTGTTGCTCATGATGTACTCTGCATATAAGTTAAATAAGCAGGGTGACAATATACAGCCTTGACGTACTCCTTTTCCTATTTGAAACCAGTCTGTTGTTCCATGTCCAGTTCTAACTGTTGCTTCCTGACCTGTACACAGTTTTCTCATGAGACAGGTCAGGTGGTCTGGTATTCCCATCTCTTCAAGAATTTTCCACAGTTTATAGTGATCTACACAATCAAAATCTTTGGCATAGTCAATAAAGCAGAAATAGATGTTTTTCTGGAATGCTCTTGCTTTTTTGAAGAATGTTGGCATCAGATGTTGGCAATTTGATCTCTGGTTCCTCTGCCTTCTCTAAAACCAGTTTGAACATCTGGAAGTTCACAGTTCACATATTGCTGAAGCCTGGCTTGGAGAATTTTGAGCATTACTTTACTAGCATGTGAGATGACTGCAATTGTGCAGTAGTTTGAGCGTTCTTTGGCACTGCCTTTCTTTTTGATTGGAATGAAAACTGACCTTTTCCAGTCCTGTGGCCACTGCTGAGTTTTCCAAATTTGCTGGCATATTGAGTGCAGCACTTTCACAGCATCATCTTTCAGGATTTGAAATAGCTCAACTGGAATTCCATCATCTCCTCTAGCTTTGTTTGTAGTGATGCTTTCTAAGGCCCACTTGACTTCATATTTCAGGATGTCTGGCTCTAGGTGAGTGATCACACCATCGTGATTATCTGGGTTGTCAAGATCTTTATTGTACAGTGCTTCTGTGTATTCTTGCTACCTCTTCTTAGTATCTTCTGCCTCTGTTAGGTCCATACCATTTCTGTCCTTTATCAAGCCCATCTTTGCATGAAATGTTCCCTTGGTATCTCTAATTTCCTTGAAGAGATCTCTAATCTTTCCCATTCTGTTGTTTTCCTCTATTTCTTTGCATTGATCGCTGAGAAAGGCTTTCTTATCTTTCCTTGCTATTCTTTGGAACTGAATGCCAACTAATCTAAGAACATCCTTTCTTTTCTTCTTTTTCATCTGTTACATAAAAACTGTATTCCTAGACATATATATAAACCCTTGGCTCAACAAGCTGATGACAATTTAGGTGCAAAATCTAACAAACTATAAATTTGTCCAGGTCACATTTGGCTTTTAAATAAAAACAGTGAATACTGTTCTAATGTGATATGGCTTTCTCCAGATTCCAAAGACCATGAAAAATGCTCCAGCCCTAAAATTCTCAAGTCTGGCCTTGAAAAATATATATAGCGATTGAAAATATTGTACATTGTTGTAGTGCTTTACAATCTGCAGTGTTCTCATTAGATCATTTAGAAATTAAAAAAAAATTACAGACAAATGTGTAGGAATTAGTGTTATTATCCTAGGATAAAGAAGAGTAGATGTAAGTCTATCTGAATCTCCAAATATACAGGCATACCTCACTTAATTGTGCTTTGCTTCACTGCGCTTCCCAGATACTGAGTTCCTAACAAATTGAAGGCTTGTGGCCGTCCGGCATTGTCAGGTGATGGTTAGCATTTTTAGCAATAAAGTGTTTTTTAACTAAGGTATGCACAACGCTTTCTTAGACACAATGCAACAGCACACTTAACGGACTACAGTGTAGTACAGACATACACTGGGGTATATTTGTTCTAAAATGTTGTGTTGGTTTCTGCTGTATAACAAAGTGACTCCGCTGTATGTATACATCTATCTCTCCCCCCAAGCCCCATCCCACCCTAGGTCACCACAGCACACGGAGCTGAGCTTCCTGGACGGTGCAGCAGGCTCCCACTAGCTATCCATTTACACATAGTCGTGTATATATGCATAAACATAAGTTTTCTTTGTACTGGGAAACTAAAAAGTTGATAAGAATTGCTTTATTGTGGTATTCACTTTATTGGGTGGTCTGGAACCAAACCGGCAATATCTTCCAGGTCTGCCTGTATAAAGAGATTTTTCAAAAACCCTTACCAGAAATAAAATGATAGAGGAAGGAAACTGGCATAAATTACTTCCTGAAGAATGGAAGTCTATATTAAAAAATTCACCTGGTTGGAAAAGTCTGCTAAAAACTCTAAATGGGAGTGATCTAAGAGGTCAAAGGAGAAACTGCAAAGCCTTCAACCAATCTGACCTCTTATCTTCTTGGAGGGACCTGTATGAATCCAAACTTAAATTCCCATCTCAGCGAAAATCACAATCTTAAATATTTTCATTCTTAAAACTGGAATGAAATAGGTCATAACAAATTGCCATTCCTCAGTGAAAGTGAAAATGTTAGTCGCTCAGTCATGTCCAACTCTTTGTGACCCCTGGACTGTAGCCCACCAGGTTCCTCTGTTCATGGAATTCTCCAGGCAAGAACACTGCCGTGGGTCACCATTCCTTTCTCCAGGGGATCTTTCTGACTCAGGGATCAATCCCTGGTCTCCTGCACTACAGACCATTCTTTACCATCTGAGCTACCAGGGAAGCCCTTTGAATTTCTCCGGACCCAATGACATAAGTCTTCCTCAAATTTTCAAAAGGATGAGCATGCAAACCACATTTTACTGGTATGATATTACTATTTGTCGACTACAAATTGGCGCGTGTGGCATTTGCCGTCTGCCTCTGCGGAGACCGAACCCGTGCTGCTGCAGCTGCCGACCTTCAACGCCCCGAGGGGGACTCAGGGCGGAGCGCGAGGCACTCTGTGCCCCAGGGAAACTGGCGGATGGGCCTTTGGGCAGTCAGATATTTTCAAGAGCTGATTTCATGACCCCAATCCCCGCATCTCCCCATATCTAGAAAAGCACTAAATCCCTTCATGGTGATATCAGCTCTTCAGGAATAGCAGAAAACCTTCTGGAAGTGAGTTTGCACCGAACTCCCCTTTCATCAGAACCTTATGTATTGACCTTGCCCCACCGCCTCTTTGGAGCGGTCTCTGAGACCTATCTGAGGTGCTGCCTCAAGGGCTGCAGTCCTCCTTTTGCCCCAGATCAAACTTAACTTGGAGTTCTCACACTGTGCATCTTTTTAGTTGACATATTAAAAGAAATGAGCAGAGCTGGCTTTCATTATTAGGAAATCATCCCTATTCCTGCTTAATTTGGGTTTTACAAGTTATTTTCTTTATAGATCAGTAAGTCATAAACTAAAATAGGTGTCAGAGTCTGCTTATAATCTCTTTTGCATCTAGAAAACATGAGCCTCCAAGTTCATTTTTATGCAGGATTTCTAAGTCATCATTTCTTTGTGCCTCTTGAGTAATACATGACAGAGTACAGAATAATAAATCACATTTTACTACTTATAGAATGGCAAAAGCCGCAAGGCTATATACGACTGTCTATTACTCCTGCCTTCCATAAATGATATTTACCAGCAGAGCCCTAACTCTGACATTTAATCTCCTTAAATTCTGATCAAGTTATTAACATTACCTGTATTTGACTGGATAAAAGTCATTCTTCCCTATTTCAACACTGAGGGAAAATTAACAACACAACCTGTATAGGTTACTCATCTGCATGCCCTAAAGCCCTCAGCTTCTATATTCACAGTCAAAGCACTGAAACCTGGGGCTCTGCTGGATGGGACAATTCAAATACTAACCCATATGACTCCCACTAGCATTAATTCCCATTCTTCTTTCTATTTATATAAGAGTGACTGCATCACAGGAATTCCAACCATCCTTTCAACTTTAAAGTGTTTCTTTTTTTCCATAGCAGCCCTTCATTCCATACTCAGCCCCTGTCTGACTCTTCGTGACCCCACGGACTATAGCCTGCCAGGATCCTCTGTCCTGTTCCCTAGTAGCAAGTATAAGGAAACCTTTTGGTTTGTTACAGTGTTAACCTCCCACCATGAATCTTGGTAAATCATGCTCTTAAAATGTTTATAATGTATTATTTGCAAGAGATTCCACTGGTATAAAAACATTAAAAAGCAACCAGAAATTATACATAAATTAAAAGTAAACTGTAATGGTACATATGTACATTATTTGTACATATAAAAAGTAACAGTGATCCATAAAGCATTACTAAGGTTTTGTTAGTAATTCAGAAAAACAGTAATCCAGAATCCAGAAAAACATCTACTTCTGCTTTATTGATTATGCCAAAGCCTTTGACTGTGTGTATCACAACAAACTGGAAAATTCTTCAAGAGATGGGAATACCAGACCACTTGACCTGCCTCCTGAGAAATCTACATGCAGGTCACGAAGCAACACTTAGAACTGAATATGGAACAACAGAATGGTTCCACATCAGGAAAGGAGTACGTCAAGGCTGTATATTGTCACCCTGCTTATTTAACTTATATGCAGAGTACATCATGTGAAATGCAGGGCTGGATGAAGCACAAGCTGGAATCAAGAATGCCGGGAGAAATATCAATAACTTCAGATATGCAGGTGACATCACCCTTATGGCAGAAAGTGAAGAACTAAGGAGCCTCTTGATGAACGTGAAAGAGGAAGGTGAAAAAGTTGGCTTAAAACTCAACATTCAGAAAACTAAGATTGTGGCATCCAGTCCCATCACTTAATGGCAAATAGATGGGGGAACAATGGAAACAGTGAGAGACTTTTTCTGGGGGGGAGAGGGACGCTCCAAAATCACTGTAGATGGTGACTGCAGCCATGAAATTAGAAGATGCTTGCTCCTTGGAAGAAAAGCTTTGACTAACCTAGACAGCATATTAAAAAGCAAAGACCTACCTTTGCCAACAAAGTCCCATCTAGTCAAAGCTATGGCTTTTCCAGTAGTCATGTATGGATGTGAGAGTTGGACTACAAAGAAAGCTGAGCAACAAGGAATTGATGCTTTTGAACTGTAGTGTTGGAGAAGACTCTTGAGAGTCCCTTGGACTGCAAGGAGATCCAACCAGTCCATCCTAAAGGAGATCAGTCCTCAATATTCATTGGAAGGACTGATGCTGTAGCTGAAGCTCCAATACTTTGGCCACCTGATGTGAAAAACTGACCCTTTTGAAAAGACTCTGGTGCTGGGCAAGACTGAAGGCAGGAGGAGAAGGGGACGATAGAGGATGAGATGGTTGAATGGCATCACCAACTCAATGAACATGAGTTTTAGTAAGCTCTGGGAGTTGGTGATGGACAGGGAAGCCTGATGTGCTGCAGTCCATGTGGTCACAAAGTTGGACATGACTGAGTGACTGAACTGAACCAAACTGAAGGTTTTATTGAGAAAAGTACAATAGAACTAAGTTCTATTTTTTCCTGCTTACTGAAAATCAGACATGGCAAACAAATAGCCTTGTCATAGTTCTGAAGGTTGATTCATCTTGGACAGAGTATCAGTTATACTTACATGTATACACTGGTACCAACCAGCTTTCTGGGAACTGAGGCCCAATTTTTACAGTTTGCCAATTTCTATAGTATAAATAGTCTGCAGTACTCAATACTCATCACAAAATATTTGAAAAGTTACCAATTAGTCTTTATGGCCCAATATGAAGTGGCTTCATCACACATCTGTGTGTATATTTGAAAGATAAATATATATACATACATATACATACCCACATATACGTGTTTATGTTGCTATACATTAGACACACAAAAGAGGAAAGAAATATCACTGTTAACAAACCAATTTTTTCAAAGTTTACAGCAGTTCTTTCTAAAGGTCAGGATTTCACTTTACATCTCATGTCTTTCTAACACATATCGTATTATCACAGCCTCAGAGGCCCTTATAGAGAAACAACAAGGGTTTTGAAATGCATCAGCATTAAGCAAATAATTAGCTATAGCCATATGTTTGGTATCTAAACTGAAGCAAGCTAGATTTAAAAATCTCAGCAAACCTCTAAGTAATTTCATGACTTTATCTTCTTAACATCCTTCATGAAGCTCTTATCTAAATGCATACTGGTAAATGAATATTGGATTCACTTGGACACCATTCACCCCACACATTTAATTGGTTTATTTTTATTTGCACAACTTTCTTCTGCAATGGTACAGAATTCTAAATGCTGCCTGAAGGGAATCCAAAATCTCCATCCATCCATCTACTCCATCTGAAGACACACCATAGCTCCACCCACATATACCACCCTGTGAAGAGTGGTACAACCTCCTCTGGGGCTGTGCAACTTGGCGACTGAGTGCTCCTGCTACATCAGAATAAACTGGCAAAACTAACAGAGAGAGAACTGTAGCACCATCAATCAAAATGTTCAGACCTATGACTTTTTCCCCAGCAATGTCACGTTCCAGAATTTATTTGTGAGATAAACCCCTTCTGTGTGAAAATGTGTACATGTGAGGACATTCACTATGACAGGGTTTGTAACAGCAAAAATGAAACCACCTAGATGTCCATGAATGGCACATAAGTTAAATAAAGTAGGGGAAGTCTGTATGGGGCTTCCCAGGTGGCACTAGTGTTAAAGAACTCCCCTGCTAATACAGGAGACCTAAGAGTCTCAGGTTCAATCACTGGGTTGGGAAGATCCCCTGGAGGAAGTCTTGGCAATCCACTCCTCTATTCTTGCCTGGAGAATCCCCATGGTCAGAAGAGCCTAGCAGGCTACCGTCCATGGGGTCGCACAGAGTCAGACATGACTAAGGCAACTCAGCAGACAAATTGTACAGTGGGATAAAAATGCAACCTCCAGTGAGATGGGCAGAAAAAAAGAAGCAAGTCTTTATGCACTGAGATGAAACAAGTGTCAAGATAAGGTATTACATGGGGAAAAATACCTGCATAAAGATGTACCTAGTGTCTCACCACTTGAGTAAATAGATATACTTATGAATATTTGAATATGCATAAAACACCGACTAAAGCATCACAGATGCCTAAAAGAATGATTGTCCCTGAAGAGATCAATCCTTTGGTATTATTTAAATATTTTTATGGTACTAATTCATGCATTTTTAGAAATTAAAAACACCTGGAAGAATTTGTCATGCTATGCCAATCGTTCAAGTTTTAAAGGACTGTGGCCCCTCATTCTTCTTTTGGAAACTTCCTCCTGTTCTTTACCCAGGCAACATTTGAAGTCAATGTTCCCAAGTTTACTGTCAGTACAATTATCTTTAGTGAAAAAGGTCAAGGTTATTTTGGGCTTAAGGAAACTTCTAGAAATCAAGAAAAAGAATGGAAGGAGCTATAATATATTGTTCATACAATATGTTACCATTTTAGACTCAGAATATATGTATCCTGATTCTAACACTGGCACTCTTGTTAATGACTTTCCATTAAAAAATATATGGGACTTCCCTGGTGGGGAAGTGATTAGAACTTCAGTGGTTAGAACTTCACTGTTCCACTGCAGGGGGCATGGGTTTGATCCCCGGTCGGGGGACAATGACTCCACATGCCACACAGCACAGCCAAAATACACACACGTGTGTGTGTGTATAACATACATGTGTATGATGTATGTATATACATATGTGTGTGTGTGTGTGTGTGTGTGTGTGTGTGTGTGTGTGTGTGTGTGTATGGGGGGAAAAGGGTAAATGTGAATGATGCCAAACTATGGAATTCACTTCATCTTTATCCTCTTTTTCCACTCAGTACTTGCCTCTCTTCCAATTTTTCACAAAACCCCAGATTCGCACCTCAAAAGTAAACAGATAGTCAGTTAAATCCACCAGTTAAGAAGCTTATCTGTTTGTCCAACCCTAGGCAAAGTACCTATGAAACAAATGAAACTGCATAAACATAGCCCTAGAGGAACTTCAAACCTTCAAACAGCTACCACAGTTCTCAGACAATCTTGGAGTGGTGGATTTACACTCAATTTCCCTAAAATCAGGAAAGCTCTTTTTTCTTTTCTTAAGTTACAGACCTTATTTATCTACAAGTGGCATTTATATACTACATTCTTCTTATACCTTAGAAGGCTTTAAAGTGCGACATAGATAGTATATCTCAACAGAGCTATTTCAAATCAAATACAACAGAAATAATTTTTTTATTCATTCTTTTTATTTATTTATTTTTACTTTACAATATTGTATTGGTTTTGCCATACACTGACATGAATCTGCCATGGGTGTACATGTGTTCCCCTTACAGAACCCCGTTCCCACCTCCCTCCCCATTCCATCCCTCTGGGTCATCCCAGTGCACCAGCCCCGAGCACCCTGTATCATGCATTGAACCTGGCCTGGCAATTCGTTTCACATATGATAATTACATGCTTCAGTGTCATTCTCCCATATCATCCCACCCTCACCCTCTCCCATAGAGTCCAACAGACTGTTCTATACATCTGTGTCTTTTTTGCTGTCTCACATTCAGGGTTCTCATTACCATCTTTCTAAATTCCATATATATGCGTTAGTATACTGTATTGTTGTTTTTCCTTCTGGCTTACTTCACTCTATATAATAGGCTCCAGTTTCATCCACCTTGTTAGAACTGATTCGAATGTATTCTTTTTAATGGCTGAGTAATATTCCATTGTGTATATGTACCACAGCTTTCTTATCCATTCGTCAGTTGATGGGCATCTAGGTTGCTTCCATGTCCTGGCTATTATAAACAGTGCTGCGATGAACATTGGGGTACATGTGTCTCTTTCAATTCTGGTTTCCTCGGTGTGTATGCCCAGCAGTGGGATTGCTGGGTCATATGGTAGTTCTATTTCCAGTTTTTTAAGGAATCTCCACACTGTTCTCCATAGTGGCTGTACCAGTTTGCATTCCCACTAACAGTGTAATAGGGTTCCCTTTTCTCCACACCCTCTCCAGCGTTTATTGCTTGTAGACTTTTGGATAGTAAGCATTCTGACTGGCATGAAATCATACCTCATTGTGGTTTTGATTTGCATTTCTCTGGTAATGAGTGATGTTGAGGATCTTTTCATGTGTTTGTTAGCCATCTATATGTCTTCTTTGGAGAAATGTCTGTTTAGTTCTTTGGCCCACTTTTTGATTGTGTCGTTTATTTTTCTGGAATTGAGCTGCAGGAGTTGTTTGTATATTTTTGAGATTAATTCTTTGTCCATTGCTTCATTTGCTATTATATTCTCCCTTTCTGAAGGCTGTCTTTTCACCTTGCTTATAGTTTCCTATGTTGTGCAGAAGCTTTTAATTTTAATTTGTCCCATTTGTTTATTTTTGCTTTTATTTCCAATATTCTTGGAGGCGGGTCATAGAGGATCCTGCTATGGATTATGTTGGAGAGAGTTTTGCCTATGTTTGCCTCTAGGAGTTTTATAGTTTCTGGTCTTATGTTTAGATCTTTAATCCATTTTGAGTTTATTTTTGTGTATGGCATTAGAAAGTGTTCTAGTTTCATTCTTTTACAAGTGGTTGACCAGTTTTCCCAGCACCACTTGTTATAGATATTGTCTTTTCTCCATTGTATATTCTTGCCTCCTTTGTCAAAAATAAGGTGTCCATAGGTACGTGGATTTATCTCTGGGCTTTCTATTTTGTTCCATTGGCCTATATTTCTGTCTTTGTGCCAGTACCATACTGTCTTGATGACTGTGGCTTTGTAGTATAGCCTAAAGTCAGGCAGGTTGATTCCTCCAGTTCCATTCTTCTTTCTCAAGATTGCTTTGGCTCTTCGAGGTTTTTTGTATTTCCATACAAATTGTGAAATTATTTGTCCTAGTTCTCTGAAAAATACCATTGGTAGCTTGATAGGGATTGTATTGAATCTATAGATTGCTTTGGGTAGTATACTCATTTTCTCTATATTGATTCTTCCAATCCATGAACACAGTATATTTCTCCATCTATTTGTGTCCTCTTTGATTTCTTTCATCAGTGTTTTATAGTTTTCTATAAAAAGGTCTTTTGTTTCTTTAGGTAGATATATTCCTAAGTATTTTATGCTTTTCATTGCGATGGTGAATGGAATTCTTTCCTTAATTTCTCTCTCTGTTTTTTCATTGTTAGTGTACAGGAATGCAAGAGATTTCTTGGGTTTGTCATATATAGCTTTTATTATGTTGAGGTATGTTCCTTCTATTCCTGCTTTTTGGAGGGTTTTTATCATAAATGGATGTTGAATTTTGTCAAAGGCTTTCTCTGCATCTATTGAAATAATCATGTGGTTTTTATTTTTCAATTTGTTAATGTGTTGTATTACGTAATTATTAGTATAGAAGCTAGAGTTGTCAAACCACAGTGGATCCTATTATCACTCTACAAAATTAATTGCTGAGAACTATAATGCTTAGAAATGGGAAGCTTGAGAAAAACCTTAAAAACAGATGATTCTCTGGAATACTTATTTTGAAAAATCTCGGTGTTTTCTATCATAAAATTTCTATCATGTCTGGGCTATGCCCCTCAAATTCTCTCCTCCCTAACTGCCCATTCCTCCTGGAGTTGGCTTTGCAGAAGGAATAAAGCATGCTCAACAGTCAACAGGCTTCAGATTAGAAAGAGGAAACATGGTAATACATCCTGGTCCTGAAGTCTGTAGGTGTAAGATCCCCCACTTTCCTTCTGGAAGTAGTGAAAAGTGAAAATGAAAGTTGCTCAGTCACTTCCAACTCTTTGGGACCCCATGGACTATACAGTCCATGCAAGTCTCCAGGCCAGCATACTGCAATGGGTAGCCTTTCCCTTCTCCAGGGGATCTTCCTGACCTAGGGACTGAACCCAGGTCTTCCTGCATTGCAGGCAGATTCTTTACCAGCTGAGCCACAAGGAAAGCCCAAGAATATTGGAGGGGTAGCCTATTATTTCTCCAGAGAATCTTCCTGACACAGGAACTGAACCTGGGTCTCTTGCATTGCAGGTGGATTCTTTACCAACTGAGCTATCAGGGAAGCCCTCTGGAAACAGTACTTGCTGTTAGTGGAGGAGTTTGCATATCAAAGGGGAGGGGAAACTGTATCTAACATTGAGTTTGAAGAAGATAGCTGTGCATCCCCATCTGACCACCCACCATAATACTACACAATTCAAAGTTAAACCAGTACTAAACTACAAAGAAAATGAAAGGAAATAAATTCTAATTTTTATTATGATAACTATCATATTGCCAGAAATATTATTTTCCCCAAATCCTTTTTGATGCCCCTGTTCACAAGTGCCCAAAGCACACTCTTGCCTTGCCGAGTGGGTAACCCAACACTGGCTTTCATAATTTCCCCACAGTACCATAAGAAACAGTACTAAGGACTCAAAAGCTAGTTTGGCCAAATACATAATAAAATAATTGTTAAATCTTGCCTTTGATTTTCCCCAGAATGAGTTCTCCATGGTCCCTATTCTTTGTGTCACAAGCTCCTATACCAAAAACAAAATGCATACATCTTGGTCCATTCTAGACCACATGACATGGCCCTGAATGTAAAGAATCTGGGAAAGCAAGCATCTGACATTTTTAATTACTATACCAGCAGGTGAGTTTTTTCTTCCTTTAGACTCAAAAGGATGCGTGTTTCCCTAAACCTAAAAAGGAGAATTTAGATGTGAGAAAAGGGGTCCAAACCTAGAAAGGTGGTTCGGAAACAGCTAGAATAATTATGTAACAATATAGTTTTACACATGATGACTCAAAATCTGTACTAGAAATAAGTTATCACTTGACCTCACTGAAAGATTCTAGAGATGTCTCAGGGATAATCATGTTTGCTCCTTTTTATCTTCTCTAACAATGCAAAGTTAAGTGATTCATAATATTTGGAAAGAATTGCATAAACCATTACATATTCCAATATCTGAGAAAATTACTTTAATTCTAGAAAATGTTACTCTGTTCCTGTGAAGAAGAAAATCACGTTACTCATATTGGTAGTAGTTAAATTCATGAGCTATGGAATCTTCCTGGCTCATCTGTCTATCCACCTATTGCCTTGGACAAGTTAATTACACTCTCTGTGTCTCGGTTTCCTCATCTGTACAATGCGAATAGTAATACCTATAATGAAGATGTTGCAAGGATTATATGAGATCCTACAAGAGTTTATCATTGTATGTGGGACACAGAGGGAGCTCAGTCAATGTTATTATATAAATATATACTCAGCGGTATAACATGAAGCCCATTTTTAACAATCCTACTACAATTTCTACGTTTTATCTTCATTCTATTTCATTTCACTAAAGGGCAACCTTCAGCTATATGGAAAGGTCAGTCATTTGATACTTTTGTTACAGCAAGAGAAAAGAGAGCAGACAGTCTTCTTTATTCTTTCAAAAATATCAGTGGAATAAGACCATTCGACTCACTGTAAAAGTCATGGCTGTTTAATACTGATTTTTTCCAGAAGTAAATGCACAGGTAAAATGCAAGAATGGTCTCTCTCTCCCCCTAAAAACTAGGGTGAGGATAATAAGGTATAATATTCAGCTGGGCTAACTCTAAATATAAATTTTACTCCCTAGATTACTAATTTATGTGACAGAGAAATATCTCAATATCAGTCTCAATAGGAAATAACTGACATGACACTTTGTACCACATGCCCTTATAGAGTGTAAACTTAAGGGCAAGGTATTCTGATCTCACTTGTGCTTGATAAATCTGAAGAAATGAAAATTGACAACATAATGGCTGGAAGTTAGTATTTGTCCGGTAATATATAGAATGCCCTTCATAACAGAATACACATGAGTTGGTCAACATCTACAAAGAGGTTGTTTTCTAGGAATCAAGCGAAAGCCCAGGTCATTGTTATGATTTGATACATTCCGTGTATGTGTATTGAATGCCTTACTTTACTGGGGGTCATGCTAGGATACATCAGACATGGCCCTGCTTTCCAGGAACTTATAAACTAATGGAGATTAATCAAATACATCAGGTATGTATAATATTTGCAATAAAAGTTAGAAAGTGATTACTGCTCCAAAATGTTTAAATAAAAGATTGCAAGAAGTTAACAGATGGAAGAATTTCTCCCTCTAAATGCATTCCTTCTTAAAACAAACAAACAAACAAACTCTCTTGTCCATATAAAAGTACAACATCCTTAGGGTCTATCCCCTTTTCCCATGAGCAGTGGAGCTACAGGGGTGAGCACAGCTGTCTTACATTTCTTGAAATGAACAGAGAAACGTCCTTCAGAGAGCAGAAAGCAAAATTAGTATGTCTATCAGAGTGGAAATGTATACTTTCGCAAATCAGATTTATTATATTAGTCTTTAACAAAACTGTGTTATTATTTATTGGGGCAGTAGTGACCTCACAGGCGCGTATGCACACACACACACACACACACACACACACACACACACACACACATCATAGTCCCCAATCTCAAATATATATGCCATGTATAGAGGCTTCTGATGCGTCAATACTTTCGTTACCTGATGCAAAGAGCCGATTCATTGGAAAAAACTCTGACACTGGGAAAGACTGAGGGCACATGGAGAAAGGGGCAACAGAGGATGAGATGGTTGAATAACATCACCAACTCAATGGACATGAGTTTGAGCAAACTCTGGGAGATAGTGAAGGACAGGGTAGCCTGGCATGCTACAGTCCATGGGGTCACAAAGAGTCAAACAGGACTTAGCAACTGAACAGCAACAGGAGGTTTCTATTTTCCAGATTAGGGAACTGATCCACTCTCTGAGAAACAGGGTCCCTAAGACAGACATGTTTCTGACAGAGTGCTGGTACATCTTCCATTCAAAAATCGGGCCATTTGAAAGAAACACCTTCAACGCCACCATATTATATTAGGAAAAGTTCAGTGCACCCTGCGAATCAATATATATAACACCTAAAGAAATCCAGAAGCTCAGAGCTTCAATTCTACATGAGAAGGAAAAAAAATTACTTTGAACCTTGTTTTCAGAATGACGTATCAATTTGTCCAAATCAACTTTAGGAAAAACAAAGTCAGTTAAGCAAAACAAGCTCATTCTGGCTTTCCCTTCTATAATCACGAATTGCTTTCCGAAAAGACAGGTGTCTGTCTGCTGATACATGTGGCCACAGGCTACAGTGTAAGGTCCCCGCTACAAGCACAGAGTAGGCAGCAAAGAGCAGGCAGGCAGAGCCGCCAGCCAGAGCAGAGAAGTGGCCACATCCGGGCTGCTCACCAACTCCATCAATAAAGCTCTCTTGTGCCAGGCTTTTAAAAAACCTTCATTTTAAAATTAGATTTTGATTTTTTTCCCTCAGAAACAGCTAAATCTCTGTTCAGCTACCCAAACATATTTTACAACTTAGATTAGTGTGTTCTGCCTTCCTGCTTTTTTTTTTTTTTTTTTTTGCAGCTGTTAACTTTTAAGAGAGCACATTTTGCTTTCCAAATGAGAAGGGAGGCTTTTATTTAAAGGAGGAATTTTTCTGCTCGTTGTCATCTGAGCATCCTCCCTACTTTTTAGGATTTCAGAACCTGCTTAAAACATCTTCATATGCAAACTGTGCAGCGGCACCAGAGTGGAAACCTTCACAGTTTCAAACTTGATAGAAAACATAGAAACGAACCAAAAGGTAAGACCAGTCAGACGACAGAGGGCATATAAAAGCTCACTTGGTTTCACCTTTTCTCCAGCTGGAACCACTTATTACAGCATCTATGCAAGGAAGTTAGGAAAAGGGATTCACAGCATGAATTGTTCTTTTCAGCCACTCCATGGCAAAAAGAAAAAAAATGCCTCACCATTAGTGTCATCTTTGATTATCAGAATATTTACATCTCTATTTAAGCATATCGCAGGGCTACCCTGATAGCTCAGTTGGTAAAGAATCCACCTGCAATGCAGGAGACCCCAGTTTGATTCCTGGGTCGGGAAGATCCGCTGGAGAAGGGATAGGCTACCCACTCCAGTATTCTGGCCTAGATAATTCCATGGACTGTATAGTCTATGGGGTTGCAAAGAGTCAGACACGACTTAGCGAATTGAACTTCACACATATCTTTCAGCACACACATAGCTTAACGGGGTAGCTATGATGCCTATGAACTTCTAAAACACAGGGCACGATCGTATGCTGATATCACTAAAAGAAGGCTTGCATATTAAATGGTAGTATTATCACCACTTAAAACTACATCTTTAAACAGGGATGTAGTATGGTATAAATGTGGTTGTCTTCCTAATATTTCTCTAGAAAGCTGATTAAGTTATAGAGGCCAAAATAACTGGGGGTTAAATAGCATTCTTGAGTAATTTATAGTTTCCCTAAGAACAGATACATGTTCTATTTGCTTGAACAAAGATGGATGGAATTTTTCAAAATCAGCATTGCCTAGGACTTCCCTGGCAGTCCAGGGGATAAGACTATGGGCTTCCAATGCAGGTGGCCCAGGTTCAATCCTTGGTCAGGGAACTAGGATCCCACATGCCATGCAGTGAAGCCAAAAAAAAGTTGTTATTGTTGTTGTTGTTGTTGTTGTGTGTGTGTGTGTGTGTGTGTTTTACTTAAAACAAAAAAATTCAGTGTTGCCCATTTCTTAAGGAGTTCACAGGGCATGATTTATTCAACTGAGGAATTTAACCTTCCCTATTCCCCATAGGCTCAATGGTTAAAAAAAAAAAAAAAAAAAAAAAACCCACCTTCCAATGAAGAAGACATAGGAGATGCAGGTTCCATCCTTGAGTTGGGAAGATCCTCTGGAGGAGGAAATGGCAACCTACTCCAGTATGATTGCTTGAGAAATCCCATGGTACAGAAGAGTCTGGTGGACTACAGTCCATGGGGTCACAAAGGGTTGGACACAACTGAGTACACACACATTTACTATATAACTAGGGTTCGTCCATTTATATGGAAGGACATTGTATAAGATATACATTGTAGCAGTGGGGAAAAAAGGCATTTCAGAATCCCTGGTTCAGAGCCCACACTTTTTCTTCCCCTCCACCTCTAACAGGTTACCTATACCTGCCCTCCCATGTTCACCTGCTTCACTTAGGGTGCCCATGACTTTATCACACCATCTCCCCATAATGTTGAGATTAATCATCTATATGTCTGTCTTCACTATTCTGTGTGTGTGTACTCAAGGGGAGGGCAGCTGTTGGTACTTTTCCTTAACCAACTTGTTAAAGATAAATTTGTGCTGGTCTGAACTGACATCAGAGAACTTAGATAGGTAACAGTTTAAAATAGAATTCACAAAATTACAAGGGGTTCCTATGAACATTCCAGCCACACAGTTTATTATTCAAAGCTTCCATCGTAAATAGATCATTTCAAAGGTGAGACAATCTGATGGCTCTATCCTTAGGGCTGACTTTTTAAACTAACTTCCCTCTCTATCAATTTGTTTATCTCCCAGGAAATGCCACTGCCACTTAAAGTACTCTTTATATTTAACTCTTCTAATCTTTTCGGGTATTTGAAAATTGCTGTCAGTGATGCTAAAATATGCCACATTTTGGAAAAAAAAATCCTGATAGACATATATATAGCAGGTGCTTCATTGGAAGAAATATTACGCTCTAAAATAGAATGAAAGACACAAAATGTATGTTCTACACAATAAACTCTGGTGGTCTCTACTTTTACAAATTGATTTCCACTGGCTAAGCTAACAGAACTTATTAGCTGCAGTCTTTCAAAGAAAACATGAATGTGTCTTTATATTACCCCATTTAAATCTGATCTTACTAAAAGTTGTCTGGATGGCAAAAAAAAAAAAAAATCTCTTTATAACTACAGTTGGGGATAGTCAATTATCTATTGACCTCCCACAAGGCTCAAACACTATGTTCTAGGGAGTGTGCTCAGTTACTCAGTTGTGTCTAACTCTTTGTAACCCCATGGACTCCGCCAGGCTTCTCTGTCCATGGAATTCTTTTTTTTTAATTTATTTGGCTGTGCTGGGTCTTAGTTGCAGCATGGGGGATTTAGTTCCCTGAGAAGGAAATGAACTGGGGTCCCCTGAACTGGGAGCTCAGAGTCCTAGCCACTAGACCACCAGGGAAATCTCTGTCCATGGAATTTTCCAGGCAAGAATGCTGGAGTGGGTTGCCATCTCCTCCTCCAAGGGATCGAACTTGAGTCTCTTGTGTCTCCTCCTTTGGCAGGCAGATTTCTTTACCACTGCACCACCTAGGAAGCTCCTGGAGGCCCCTATGGCTAAATTTGGGAAACACAAATTAAGAGACATTTTATTTTATTAATTGATGTATTTTTAATTGAAGGATAATTGCCTTACAATGTTGTATGGGTTTCTGCCATACATCAACACGGATCAGCCATAGGTAAACCTATGTCCCCTTCCTCTTGAACCTCCCCACCCACCTCCCTCCTCCCACCCCATCTGACCCCTCTAATTTGTCACAGAGCACTGGTTTGACCTCCCATACAGCAAATTCCCATTGGCTATCTATTTTACATATGGTAATATATATGTTTCCATGCCTCTCAATTCACCCTACCCTATCCTTCCGCCTCTGTCCACAAGTCTATAAGAGGCTCATTTTAAAAGGCGAGAGAGAAGAGGCAGAAGAAGGCAAAATTTGAATAATTACCAAATGAACACATAAATGTTCCACAAACATCAAAGAAGGAAAAGCTGGGGGGATCAGGTGGCTTACAACAAATTCACAACAGAGAAGTTGTCTTCAGGTGGATTTTCCCTGGTGGAGAAAAGTGGAGAGAACAGGCCTAGACTTGTATTATCGTTGTTCAGTGGCTCAGTCGTGTCCAGCTCTCTGTGATGCCATGGACTGCAGCATGCCAGGCTTCCCTGTCCATCACCAACTCCCGGAGCTTGCTCAGACTCATGGCCATTGAGTCAGCGATGGTCATCTCACCCTCTGTCGTCCCCTTCTCCTCCTGCCTTCAACCTTTCCCAGCATCATGCTCTTCACATCAGGTGGCCAAAGGACTGGAGCATCAGCATCAGTCTTTTCAATGAATATTCAGGGTTGATTTCCTTTGAGAGTAGACTGGTTTGATCTCCTTGCAGTCTAGGGGACTTTCAAGAGTCTTCTCCAGCAGTTCGAAAGCATCAGTTCTTCGGCACTCAGCCTTCTTTATGGTCCAGCTTTCACAATGGTACATGACTACTGGAAAAACCATAGCTTTGACTATACAGACTCTTGTCAGCAAAGTTATGTCTCTGCTTTTTAATACACTGTCTAGGTCTGACATAGCTTTACGTCTAAGGAGCAAGCACCTTTCAATTTCATGTCTGAAGTTACAGTCTGCAGTAATTTTGGAGCCCAAGAAAATAAAATCTGTCACTGTTTCCACTTTTCCCCATCTATTTGCCATGAAGTGATGGGACCAGATGCCATGATCTTAGCTTTTCAAATGCTGAGTTTTAAGTCAGCTATTTTTTTTTCAACAGTATGAATAAGCCTTGTTATGAGGTGTTAGCAAATGTAATGAGACACAGAAAGAAAATGAAACTTTTTACTAGACAGAAACTTCTAGAAGGATGCTTAGAAGTAACCTAGAAGGATAGCCGACATTCTGAGTGTCAAACAGATGGGGTTGAAACTTATCCTCAAGCCTCTGGAGAACCAAAATTGACCTCTGATAGTTTAAGACTTAAACTCTAAGTCAGGAGATCACAAAGTGTGACCCAGGGACTATCGGCATCACTTGGGCACTGGCCCCATCTCAGAGCTAACTAATACATGGGAAACTCACAGTATGGAACCCAGCAGCCTGCATTTGAACACACCTCCTGGGTGATTTTGAGAACCACTGGTTTAAGCAAATTAAAATAATCAAGGCAATGTACCAGCTATATATCCTTCTGTTGGAAGAATGCATAACAGAAAGTGAGAATGGCCTGAAAGAGAAGTTTTAGAGCCATTTCTGAGTAGAAGACAAGAAAGGAGAAATAAATGTTTTTGAAAGATTTCCTATTTGACATTTAACAGTATTTCAGAATCACCTTTTAACGTGCTATTAAAGCTCCTCTCTTAGAAGCTTATCATAAAAGGAAATTAAAAGTGACTAAGTCTCCGAATAGGGATTACAGCCTACTAGGTTTTCTCTCTCCTCTTCTGAATAAGAAATAGATTCCTCATCACGATACGTGTGTCAGGAGGGAACTGGGATAAAAATGAACTAACATTTATGGACGACTTCTCTCTCTCAGGCTGCTCACATGCATTATGCCATTTAATCCTCACAAAAAAGTATTATGAGCCACACTATATTATTACCCTTTTTTATAGATAAGGATACTGGGGTTCAAAGAGGTAAGAAAAGTTTAAAATAATCAATTAGCAAGCACAAAACAAGGAATTAAGTCCTTTTTTCCCACATGGTACCATCCCATAGGAGGTCCAAAGATTCCAATACAAACAAGGAATTCCTATTATTTTTATTTCAGTTGGTGTTTGAGACATTTCTTTGGAAGTTGTTCATCTTGCTTATGTAATGGGAATGACATTTTGAAAGTACTTAATTCAATTCAGTTTGCCCCTTAATCCATTGTTTTCTTACAAGCTTCCACCTCGAAGTGTATGGG
This sequence comes from Antilocapra americana, assembly GCA_007570785.1. Taxonomy (NCBI): domain Eukaryota; kingdom Metazoa; phylum Chordata; class Mammalia; order Artiodactyla; family Antilocapridae; genus Antilocapra; species Antilocapra americana. The sequence goes on from ML663566.1 coordinate 1,950,147, forward strand.
TACCTGTTACCTGACCTCTCGAGGAGAGAAACATCTCCAAACCCAAAGGCCTTGAGGTCCAGCCAGAAGATAAAAGGGAGCAAACCCACTGGTCCAGAGATCATAGAAATAAAGGAGTTGGAAGGATTTAATGGCTCCCCACAGGCTTCCCACATGGCTCAGAAGTAAAGAATCCACCCACCAATGCAGGAGACACAGGTTTGATCCTTGGGTCAGGAAGATCACCTGAAGGAGGAAATGGCAACACACTCCAGTATTCTTGCTTTGGAAATCCCATGGACAGAAAAGCCCGGTGGGCTACAGTCCATCGAGTCACAAAAGTCAGTCATAACTTAGCAACTGAACAGCAATAAGAATGGCTCCCCACATCTCCCAGCTTCTCCTCTATGAGCTCTGCATCAAGAGGAGTGCCAAAGAGAAGAGAGATTTCTGGCTCAAATTCTGCCTAGGACCCCAGGAAGAGACTGCCCAATAGGCCACCTAAAGCTGACCTTAGAATAAACGTGGAAGCCCAGGGCATTCAGAGGAAGGGCTGCACCCCTGCACCCACACCACGGGGACACAGGCCTGGCCCAGAGGTCCTCACAGTCCTCCCGGAGGCTCCGAAAGCAGCTGAGTGATAAACCAGGGGGTAATCAAGGCTACAGGAGGGCCAAAGGCCAGGTGAAGGCCAGGTCAGGGATTTAGGAAGCGTCTGGGGCCCAGAATGGCCAATGTCAGGGTGAAGTCTTCAGAAAAGAAGGCTACCAGGTCCTTCCCAAGTTGTGCAAGACCAGATCACGGAGCACACCAACCCCAGACATCAGCTGTGCAGGCCAGCAGGGCCCGGAGAGGGGAAGAGCCCAAGGAAACTCCCCTTTCCCTCTCATTTCCTGGGGAAGAATCACTCCCTTGTCACTCCCCAGGCCTAGGGAAGAGACTGATTTGCTTTTCTATCATTCATTGTTTGACACACACGTACATACCCTTTATGTGCCAGATGTTATTCTAAGAGCTTACATGTTCATTCATGGAATAAAATCAGAACACTGAGATGGAGGAACTATTAAGTATATCCCTGTTCACTGATGACAAAACCAAGGCACAGAGAGGTTTAGAAAAAGGTCCAAGAAATAGAGCAAGAAGTCAAAGACAGACTGCTTAAGCACCAAACCAGAACAAGTATCTCACGTGATTTGCTGTTGCTCAGAAGAGCTAAACTGATCACACTAAACTTTATAAACTTGACCAGACTACAATTTTTCACCCATCATGTTATCCAGTACATGGGAGGTCCAGAGGAAAACCAGGTGGGTCACGTGAGTGAAGCAACGAAGGAGGAGGGGGCAGACAGGAACAGGAAGACAGAGCAAAGAAACTGCCTGCCTTTTCCAGTCAGAGTGGCAATGTGTCCATATTTTCAACTTTGGGGGGGAAAGATGGTGACAACTCACATTCTTCCTACAGGTCCTCCAAAAGCTTAAAAAACAGGTGAATCTCTGGAAAGGGGAATGATGACTTAGCAGCCTGGCTGGTTTGCTCTTTTCTTATCTAGTGACCACTGGAAAGCTGACCTAGAGAAGTACTGCTCGGACTGAAGAGAAATCAAAAAACATCCCATTTCTCTAATTGTTTTTTTAAATGGAAAATGCCCAATTTTTCGAAGTATTTTTCAGTGATGTTTAATGTTTTTCCCCAAAGCCCACAAGACTGAAATACCACCCTCAGCTCAAACCTCAGTGTAAAGGTCCTTCAAGCTCATTTTGCACGAAGCACATCACTGCCCCTTGCGGAAACCCTGCCCACCCCGCCCCACAGGAAGACAAAACGCACCATCAAAACAACAGAAAGAGAAAACAAGGGCAGACTGGATATAACTAATATTTTGGCCTTCAGAAATATACTGTCATTTTTAGGATCAAAAGGAACGAACTGAAAGTATAAGGGGTTTTTGAGGCTTTCTGGGGCTCCATTAATTATTTTTGTCGCCGATGAGATATTACCAAATGGGGCCACTACTAACAGTGACATAATCTCAGCTCCCAGGGGCAGGCTCATGGGACACGAGGCCCAGCAAGGTGGCAGGCGTATGGCACTGACAATATATTTATCTGAGATCTGGCTCAGTTTTTTAAAATCTAACATGCCGCTGAATGGGTCCTAGGATACAGTGTTTGTACAATGTAAAAAAAATGATTCTTTTGGGGAGAGGAGAAAAAAAAGAACAGTGCTTTCAATGTTCAGTATCCTTTACATCTGCTGCTCAGCTGGAAACACTGTTAAAAGGCCATTAGGACCTTAAGGTAACAGACCCCGAAGGCTCTGAAAGCCAGGGAGCAATTTGCTGTTTGTGTGAGGATCAGCCCAGCCACTTCCTTTTCAAGGGCTGAAAACAGCTTCTGTCATGAGCCGTGAAAATCAATTCCACAGGAACCAGGCTGAAATGTGGCCGAAGGTGGTGCACCTATGGGCTGGTGCTACACAGCAGAGCCTCCTTCTGGGCGTCCCTGGCACCTTCCAGAAGGAGGGGATGGGCAGTCTGGGACTTTAGAAACCTCCAGGCTTCTCTCTTAGGACACTGGTTCCCTCTGATGCTTCATTAGGTTAAAATCCAAATTGTGCGTGGCCCAGAATGAAGATCGCTTCGGGGAGTGTCAACCTGGGAAAAGCTTGCTTTGGCTTATTTGTATTCCATCTTTCTGTTTTTTCTGATGATAGTAATTTGGAGAGAGGCTCAGTTTTTTTCTAAAGAATATTGTTTCAAAGCCTTTCAAAATAGAAGGCATTTTTAAACTTTTTTTTTTCAAGTACACATGATATTTTTGAAAATAAATATTTCAGAGGAATCACAATGGTTTTGTCAAGAGTTGTACCTGATAAACTCATGGTTAGAAAGGTTAAAATTCACTTTAAAATGCATGACAGGTTTTTCAGTTATAATAAATTGTTATTCCAGTTATAATATGCAACCTTGGTTACCACATAGAATTATGGCCATTATAACCTATATTTTTACATATAGTCAACCCTCTGTTAAACTGCAAACCTTTGTATAATTTACTAAGCATATGCTGGATAAAATTAAATTGCCATTCTTAAATCATAGCAATTAGTTTATGTTTAGGCATATACCTTCTCACAATATTGAATTTATCTTTACAGCAATAACCCAGGCTGAGAAACTGACTCAAAGATGATCTGTTAAATTAATATGACAAAATGAAAAAGCATAATTTCATGGTTTTTTGCTGTGAATATCTGTTGCACCTAATGTATTGTTTTAACTGGAATTTGAATGTGATTACATATATTTTCTTGATTAAAATAGAAAAACATGTTTATACAATTTTGATAGATCTATCATACAAAACATATCATGAAGATCTCTGATTTTAAGAAATCCTCAAGTTATTTATTCTAAAAAATGGAAGGTGGTAAGAGAAAAGAGATTATATGTATTAATTTTGTTGTTGATGACATAAGATTTGCCATTCGCAATCTATTACATTCAATTGAAATTGACCTTTTTTGACAGCCATGTAGTAAGGTAAGTGAAATGAATATATTCTTTATGGCAGTCATATAAAAAGATTGGCCTAAGCTTTTAACATAGTACTTGACCTCCTGGTGTCTGAATACCCCCCAAGTCTGCGAAAGAATATTGAATAAGATAACCAAATAATCAAATGAGTAGTAAAAGCACAATAAAAGCCTTTTACACATTAGCATTGATAAGGTAAAACAACAGTCAACCATGTTCCCTAAATTCAGTACAAACATGTAGCTACAGGAGAGACTGGGACAGATCAAGTAGAAATCCTACATTTCAGGAATATTAACTGCTATTAATACTTTAGAATTAAAAATTATTTTCTAAATAGAGCTCCCATTATATCTAAGAACACTTAAACTCCTCAGAAATCATTTGTTAAAACTTCTGCTACAAAAAAAGAAAAAAAATCAAGTGATTTTAAATGTTATCGTTTCTAAGTTTTAAAACCTCCCAGTTAGGATTGGGAATAACATAGGATAAGCAAACAGCTAAAGGACAATATTTTCTTACTTTCCCAAGAAAAAAATTAAGGCCCAGAACTTACAAACATCTATACTAGCCAAAAGCATGGTGGCTTTTTTTCAAGTTCATTGCAAAAGTGCTATTGACTTTGCACTATTCTGACCCATTAAGAAAATAATAATTGATAGTTATTCATCTTTCTTTTGGACGACTTCAGAGTGCTTTTTTTTTTTTTTTTTTTAAGAGTAGCCTCCATTCCACTGCAACCTTGAATGAAAACACCTCTAGCTCCCTGAAATTCAGCAGAGGAGCACTGGCATCTGCTAATCTCAGCTCTGCTGGGGACACAAAAGAGAAAGTCAATTTCTCAAGAAATCCAAGCCGTCGTAATAAGAAGCAAACACACTAGCTGATAAAGCCTACAGGGCACAGGTGTGCACGCCCAGAATGCATTATGCTACGTCTTTAATTAAATGCGTATAAAGTGAAGAGTGACCAGCTCTAATGTAGTCTCCTTGTATCTGGAAGTCAGGAACAAATGGCTAAATCCGCACAGGAAAAGCAGCTCAGAGACAGAGAGGTGGGGCTGGAATCACTCTTGACCAGAGATATCTTCTAAAAAGGACCCCAAAATGTGTCCTACTTACAGAAACCCAACCATATTAGCAAAGAATAATAGGGATGCTACTGCGAAAGAAACGTAAATTCTCCTTTCCCAGTTTCCCTTTCAAGCAATGTTGTGCTTTTCTTTTACTCATGCAGAAACGCCTCAGTCATCTGGGTGAGACCTGGTCTGCTCCAGGCACAGGTAATTAAGGTTTGAACTAATCCAGTCACTCGCTTTCCCTTGGGCCCCCTAGTGGCCAATATAGACATCTGGAAGAAGGCAGAGGAAATAGGGGGTGTGTGCAATTTGGAGCAGAGAGGCTTTCTGGGTGCAGGGTCTAACCCAAGATCAAGGCGAAAAACAATGCAAAATCATTGCCCAAATCTAACTGTCTACCATGACCCCCTCCCAAAAAAAAGTTTGTTTAAAACCAAGCTGAATGCACTCAGAGTGCGGCTCCCAGATACTCCTCAAAAGATAGTGCCTGGACCGACAGTATCAACATCACCCGGGAACTCTCGCTAAAGATGTAAATTCCAGGCTCTGTTCCAGAACTACTGAATCAGAAACTTGGGGGGTAGGGCCCAGGCATTTGAGCTTAACAAGCCCACCAGTGATTCTGATTCATGATAAAGTGTCTGAAGCACTGCTCCAGATCACTGGCTCTCCTCCCCACATGCACATCAGAATTCCTTGAGAAATTTTAAAAAGGAGGAGAAGGAGGGAGGGAGGGAGAAGAATACTCTTCCAAGACCCCTTAAATCAGAATATCTGAAGATGAAGCCCAAGTGCAGGTTCTTGGGGTTTTTTTTAATATCTCATATGATTCCAGGAAAAGTCCTGGTTCTTTCCAACTCGAAACAGCCAGTTGTTAAATTTTCTGGGATTTTGTGAGCTGGTTGTTAATCTGTTAGTGGCTCGAAATTGGTCATAGTGGGAACATTTAAACCACAAAAATTGGCAAATGCTACAAATCAGGTCTCCCCACACACTACCCTCTAGAGAGCCAATCGTTTTTACATGCATCAGTTCACCACTGGCCAGCGTTGAGAAATGGGTCTACAGCAAAAATGCCAAATAATTAACTCAGATAGTCTGAGTCATTCCTCTTAGTTTCTCCATTACCCCTCAACTTCTCGGGATTCTTATTAAGATTGTAAAGATTAAGTAGCCAATTTAGTGGCCATGGAATGCGAAAGGCTATCAGCTCCTCTTATGGTATAACCATGACTAATTCAGATCAACAGCCACAGTCCTTTTCCTTTCTTTGCCAAGCAGGTATAAAGAGTAATATTCTCTTATATATATCTTCACTATCCATTCCTCTGTTGATGGGCATTTAGGTTGCTTCCATATCTTAGCTCTTGTAAACAGTGCTGCTATGAACATTGAGATGTACATGTTCAATCTTTTGACAAGACCATTTTACAAATGGTGTTTTATCCTACCAATTTCATCACATTAAGAGCCATGTAATATCTAACACTCCTTTTGTACTATTAATACAAAATAATCAGTGGCTCAAGTTTAGTTTTATCTATTTATCTGGGCTTCCCAGGTGATGCTAGTGGTAGAGAATCCTACTGCCAATGCAGAAGACTTGGGTTTGATCCTTGAGTTGGGAAGATCCCCTGGAGGAGGAAATGGCAAACCACTCCAGTATTCTTGCCTGGGGAATCCCATGAACAGAGAAGGCTGGTGGGCTACAGTCCATGTGGTCACAAAGGGTTGGACACACGGAGCAACTAAACAAGTTCAGATCAACAGCCACAGCCCTTTTCCTTTCTCTTCCAAGCATGGGCCTAGGAAGCCATTCTGGAATGAGAAGGGTGGGTAAATACACGGGGGGACTTCCGAGGGCAGACTGCCTCATCAACGTAGAGATGCGCATGGGAGAGAACGGGCCCTCCGTGTGCCTCAGCGCACTGTAGTGAGGCTCTGCGTCCTGGAATTCCAGCCGCCATCTTGTTTTCATCACGTAGCTGATGTGGATGATGGGCAGAATGAGGATGGAAGGATCACAAGCTGGGGTCAGACTGTTCACTTTCCACCTTCCCACCCTAGAACTGCTCTCAGTTGAGACTTCTTTGCGTGGAAAAGAATGGCCCTCCTTGGTTGTGTGAACCAGTTGAGTCAGGATTTTCTGTGACCTGAAGCCAAAAGTATCTTAAGTGACACAGATTACTTCAGGCAAGAGTTTCAATGGCTTGTCCTCTTTAAACCTTTTTAATGGAACTTCTAAGCAGCGGAGCAGTTTTTAAAGGTCTTTGGGGTGTTTGGTTTTTTAATTTTACCTCTTCTTTCTCTGATGACATCATTCACCCTTTTCTCTGCCTTCACCCTTCTCTTCTTCATCTGTGTCCTCAGCTGCTCGTGTGTTAGTACCAAAAACCGCTCCCTTGCTGTCCTCCTTCCATCTCCAACCTTTTCATGACCTCTCTCTATTCCATCCTGTTTATAGTGCTTGCCCAACCTAAAACTCTCATCATGTCCCTTCATTGCCGTGCCTCTCAGATGATAATCTACTTTCTGCTGCCCAAGGTCCACCAAAACTCCAGCCCCACCCTATCTGTTCAACATTACTTCTCATAAGCTCTTAATCCATCCCTTCCTGACTCTCCCCCACAAGCTTTATTTTGCTCATCCACTTAACCCCAACCCTAATGGTTTCTTTCATGGCCCTCCATCAAAGGTGACCCATCCTTCAAGGTTCCTGTGATGGTTAATTTTACATGTCAACTTAACCAGCCTAAGGAACACCCAGATACATGGCAAAACACTATTTCTGGGTGTGTCTGTGAGGGTGTTTCTGGAAGAGGTTATAGCACTTGATTCAGCAGACTGAGTGACCAATGTGAGCAGGCATCAGCCAATCGCTTGATCTCCTGAATGGAACAAAATGGCAGAGGAATGGTAAATCCTCTCTCTCTTCCTGAGCTAGGATGTCCACATATTCCTGCCCGTGAGCATCAGAGCTCCTGGTTCTTGGGCCTTTTGATTCAGACTGAACTATCCCACCTGCTTTCACGGGTAGTCAGTTTGCAGACAGTACACTGTGGGACTTTGCCTGTGTAACTACGTGAGCCTACTCCTATAATTAATCTCCTCTTCTATATCCCTATCTATCTATCTAATAAGTCTCCCATATATTTACATATGAGATATATATTCTTGGTTCTGTTCCTCTGGAGAACCCTGACTAAAACACTCCCAATAAAATTTTACCTCCTCCTTTCCGCAAGGTCAAAGAAATCTCTTCCAGATATGATTCTTATCATTACAATCAGTCACATAATTTGGCACTTAAGCCAAAGACACACCTTGGGCAATGAAGTAACCATTTTTTTAATAAATGTATTTATTTTTTAATTGAAAGATAATTGCTTTATAGAATTTTATTGTTTTCTGTCAAACATCAACATGAATCAGCCATAGGTATACATATGTCCCCTGTAACAATTTAATATAGTCTTCATCTTGCTGCTGCTTAGTCGCTTCAGTTGTGTCTGACTCTGTGCAACCCTATGGATTGCAGCCTGCCAGGCTCCTCTGTCCATGGGGATTCTCTAGGCAAGAGTATTAGAGTGGGTTGCTATGCCCTACTTCAGGGAATCTTCCCAACCCAGGTCTCCTGCATTGCAGGCAGATTCTTTACCCCTGAGCCACCAGGGAAACCCATTCTTCATCTCACTGAAAATTTTAAAAATATATTTTTTAACATTTTATACTGTATTAAAAATACACATTTTTTTCCTTGAATTTCAAAAGAACACAGCTGACAACATATATTTTGATAATTCTGTACTTTTGAGAGTTAACAATGCACCTCTGTTTGGGAAATCTTTTTCTCTTGGTGACTCTAAAACTCCTAGTAGTCCTCTGCTGGTTTCATAATATTCTGTTGCCACTAAAAAGTACACATGAACTGGGTCAAAGTATTTATATAGCCTTGTTAATTTGATAAACATTTCTGGGACACATGATTCTCCCTTTCAACCTCTATTTCACACACACACACACACACACACACACACACACACACACACACACCAGTACTTATTCACTGTCGGACACACAGTAGATGCTCAATAAATGGACTGATTGATGGTTTGGATGGTTTCAGTTATACTTCCTAAATACGTCTCGAACCCTTCTACTTCCTGCCACTCCCCTAGTCACCACTCTGGTTTATGCCAACATCTCCCCTTTTCCTGTATCTGCCTTTGGCCCTCCTCCAATCAGTTCTCTACAAAGCAACCAAACTAACACTCAACACCATGTCCCCTCCTAATTAAAACACTTCTTCAACAGCTTCTCACTGCTCTGGGTTAAAGGCCATAGTCACTGCAGTGAGTTGGACAGATTACAATGCTGGTCAAGGAAAGAGACAGAGCTAAGAGAGGACAGCAGACCGAACAAGCTTTATTTGGGGGGCACTTGGACAGGCTGCAATAAGGAGAAGTCCCTCAGAGCTGAGCACTTTCAGAGGAACCAGACAGTCCCCTGCAAGGAAGAGGAAGCCCTGAAAGGTCCTGCCAGGCAACGGGGATGAGGTCTCTGGGCAACGGTGCTCATCCAATGGAGCGTGGAGGGCACAGCCGCTTAGAGTCTTCTATAGGCCCAGGCTACACAAAATAGGGAGGTTCTAAATAGTTAAAAATCTGCTTCTTTGAGCTATCAACAGTTGACTTTAGCCCATAAGCTTTAGCACTAAGGGTCCACGTCTGCACCAAAAAAGTAAACCATGTTTGGTCAACGTGCTTGGGCCATCTTGGATCACAAGTCATCAACCCAGTCCTGGGCTTCCCTGGTAGCTCAGACAGTAAAGAATCCACCTGCCAATGCAGGAGATGCGGGTTCAATCCCTGGGTCGGGAAGATGCCCCAGAGTAGGGCATAGCAACCCACTGTATTCTTGCTTGGAGAATTCCATGGACAGAGGAGACCGGTGGGCCAGAGCTACGGGGTCACCGGAGTCACACGTGACTGAGCGACTGGCACTTTCACTTTCTCAGGCTCTCCTCCCAAGGCTCTCGTACCCTTTGCCCCTTCAATGGTTGTTTCCCCAGGTTCGGGGCCTTCTTACCATATAGGCAGCGTGTGTTCCCTCTGCCCCCTCTTCCCCCTGACTCTGCATTCAGGCTTCAGAGCCCTCAAGGGGGCATTTCCATAACCCTGTGATCAGAGGACAGGATCCTATTAAATGCTTTTCCAGAGTCAGGTACCCCAGTGCTGTGTACTCATCTCGCCCATTCACTGCTAAACGTGCCCTGAATTTCTGCTTCCCTGATGGGATTAAAATTCCCTGGGGCCCTACAGCCAGCACCACACAGTGACTTACACATAGTAGGTAAACAAGAACTATTTATTAGAGAAATGAAAAACAAATGCCTAAAAGAGATGAAGAACAGGTTGTAATAATAATCAATAGCCTGGATAATGTATAAATGTGGAGTCGAATTTCTATTTTTCTTTGTTACTAACTGTGCATTTGACTAAAAATATTTCTCATCCTGCGTTATTCAAAACTCTTAAATATGTCCATCCAGGATTATTAGAGTTTTTAAACCTTCACCAAAGAATTAGTACTATGAAATCCTTTATTTACCAACATGCCATCCCAAGGAGTCAACTATACTATCATACACTGTCATGTAAATCACTAAAAACTGAATAATACTGGAGAAAGCTATGAAGCTATTTCAAGTCTCATTATGCACCAGCTAAAGAATTTAAGAGAGCAGGATTTGGTCTGCAAAATGATATAAGCACAAAGTTTGAAATAATAATTTTTTCCTGTTTATACAGGCACGACAACTCCAAGTCACCTTGCTGGCCTTACTAGAGGCCTTCTGAGAGATATGAATTAAGAAGGAAAAAAACAGTCTTATTTATGATTTTACTTTTGTGAGTCTGAATATATTAAGATTAAGCTAATGAATTATTTTATCAATGATTCCTTTACTACAGTTTTTATCCTAAACTCATATTTCTATAAAAATCTTGTGACTGAATGGTATGTCACTTTGATTTAAAAGGACTCAATAATTTTATATTCTGTTAAATGTTCATAATACCCATAACTGCAAAAGAACAGTAGTCACCCTCTCTCATAAATTATAATGCAATGCTTATACTACAGTATTCTAAAGAACATCACACTGTACATTTTAAACCACTTTTGATAGTGGCCTACATTTCTGTTCACAAGCTATTACGACGTGGCACAGTTAAAAGATGTGAGTTTTATGTAAAAAAGTGTATCAGTCAACTCAAATGAACTCTTATTCTCAGTGATGACATATCATCTTCTAATTAAATCAGCTAAGATAACTCTGTTTGCAAGGATCATTCTAAAATTAATTCCCAAATCAAAAGTCTAACAAGTGGTACTCCTAATAGCCCAGATTTTAGATTGCTTTGATACCTGGAATTAATGTGAATCTTTCAGTAATCTAGTGACTTGACAAATCATAAAAAAACCATTTGAAGTTCCACTAATTCATTTATACCTCACACTGTTCTTCGAAAGGATCTTAAAGACATCATCTAACGAAACAGAACGCTAGGAAATCAGAACTCTGTGAAGAAGGTGGTTAAATGGAAATTAAATTATTTATCTGTAACTAGGAGATTTAAAGTATAAGACTTACCAAACACTGTTTTTTCATTTACGTTAATGTGATATCTACATATAAATTGAAAAAAGAGTTGGGTTAACAGCAAATGTATTAAAGTTGGTTTGCTGGGGAGCAGAGGAAGGACAGGCTTATTCCCTGGGAAGCCCCCCCAAAAAAGAAGGAACTGCTGGACCCAGGCCAGGTAAGATGAAGCGTTACATATTCTGAAACTTGAGAATGATAAACAAGGACTAAAACAATCACTAGTATATCCCTGGAATATTAGAGAATGGTTTTTTTTTTTTTTTTTGACTTTAGATTTTTGAGATAGATTTTCATATTTTTGAGATAAACTGATATCAAAGAGACAGGAGAGAATTTTATGCTTTCTTAATATCTAGCTATAGCCTGATTCACAGGAAAACGTTGGCAGAGTAAATTATTGAGAACAGCATTAGTTATATTTTTCCCCCCTAATTTCTGGAGATAAACTTCCTTCCTCCTTCTACCCTCATGATAATTTCCTATAGTAAGGTTTTTGGACTAAGCCAATATTCAGAAAGTAGGCCCAGTATATTGAAAAAAACACCCAACACATGTTTTTACTTTCTATCTTCTATAAACCACATCTATACAATGATCGGGAAAATGCACAAATACACAGACAATTTAGTGGTGGAAGCATAGCCAATTCCAGAGAACATAAAACCCAAATTCAAAGTGAGTTTGAAAAATTGTAGATGTTGCAAGTAAATAGAAAAATTCTCAGCTTGAACTGTGAGTGAATGCATATGGTGACTGAGAATACCAGGCTATATAGGTATTAGATGAGAATAGAATTGATTTTACCTGCATTCATTCAACAAATACAGCATGGCAGTGAGCAAGATGAAGTGTATGGACTCCATTGCCTGGGGTCAGAGTGCCTGTATTTGAATTCTAGGCGCCTCACTTTTAGCTGAGTCATCCTCAGGCAAGTTAATTATCTGTTGCTCAGTCTTTTCATCTTTAAAATGGGGATAATGATAGTATCTAAGTTATTAGAAAAAGTCAATCAGGCAATGTTTAATGTTTTTAAAGTAGGTAATGTTGTCACATAGGTGCTGGACACAGTAATTTCTATATAAGGGACCATTAAGTAAAGTTACATTAGATAAACGAGAAACATTAACATGAGCCAATAAATTACCACTAGTCAGCAATACATGAATGTTATAATTAAGGAGTCCAAAAAGGCTCAAAGCATAAAACAGGCTCCATAAGCATAAAACATCATCCCCGGAATTGCCCAGCCTTTTAAGCAGATGCTCTTTTCAGCTATGAGTTCCTTTACAAGTTTGGAGCCATCAGTATGACTTGGATTGGAAAACAAGATAACATCACTGGTGCTGGAAGAAAAACCCGGCATGTTTTGCACGCTGACCTTTGATCAGAATAACAGTCCTAACAAAGAACTCAATGATACATGGCTCAATATCTTCCCAGAAGACAGAACAAGAGAAAATAAGCAAGCACACTTTGAAGGTTTTTGACTAGATATCTGGAAACGTTTGGATACCACAAAAATTACTAAGTTATCAGAATGGATTGCTGAGAGGGGCTCCAGAGTCTACTCCTTTGGAGGTCTTTCAAACAAGGACAGATAGTCTATCTGATCTGCCTGGGATGGTTTAAAATCAGGGCTGAGTGAAGATTAATGGTTCAAGCTGCCCCTTGAAGGCCTCCTCTTTCCCAACCACTCTCTGAGAGTCGAACTTTATATATGACCCATCACAGCCCCTCATCTGTTGAGTTTGAAGAATTCCCTTTTATCCTAGAATAGAAAAGGGCAACACTATTTCACAGTTGTGAGTTCTGAGTAAAACTTTAATAATGTCACGATGAGACATAATGTCCTCATTACTTCTCAGTTATTTTACCAGGCAAGCTACCTGCAAGTATCTTTCAATTAGAAACAGCTCTCATGAACCTGAAATCTGAACAGCAGTTCCTTTAAATTCATGTTCCCTGGCAGACTAACAGCACATGCCATTTCTCAAACAACCCATTAAAAGTCCAAACAAGGCAAAGGATAAGAAGGAGTTGAAGGGAAGGATAACCGCCATATAATAGATAATTAAAAGTAAATAGTATCAGGAACTAGGGAGAAGAAAAGTGGGCTCATTTAATAACAGGACACAAATGATTCTTCCAACAGCAACAGGTAGAACTGAATAAAGTTTACCTTGTCAAAATGTTGATCCTTAATACACAGGTACCTTTCATCTCACTTGTTTTTCCTATCAGATGTGCCTCTGACCCCCCAGTGACCTACAGCTTGAGTATTGCAAAGAGTACCAAAGGACAGGAAGTTTTATGCAAAGTCAGCAGTCCCCTTAGTCCTAGAAAGAGAATTTTACAGAAAGTGCACACATTTTATAAATTCATAGCTAAGTAACAAGCCCTGTAATTGTCAAGGGGGGGGGATGGAAAAGGGGGAAAAAACCCCTCTGAGGTAAAAGTCTACTACAGGATTCATTTCAACCACTGAGAATGTTTCAGGAAGGTCAATGGTGCCTACAGAAATCATATACACTGAAAATCTTCCCTTTGATATTAAGGAGATTTGGATCGTAGTAAAGACCTGTAGTCTCTTCAAAGCCCCACGATTCATTAAATAATACAGAAGCAATTTAAAAATACTTAACTATTTTCTTCTTGGAGATACCTTTTCTGAAATCACGTTGGGAAATAATCTGCGTGTTTAAAAGACATATTTTGAAAACACCCAGATTAGAGGAGAAAAAGTTCCCAGAAAAAAAGTGATCCATACTCTAAGCCTTTAAAAAGTTGAATTCCCTGAGCTTGGGGGGAAGGGGGAAAAACGCAAAGCTGATCCTTATCAATTAATTAAAAAGAATGAAATAACAGTAGACAAAGGGGAAGGAGAGGTAAGAAACTTAAGGATCTGCGGGGGCAGTCGCTCTCTACGCATTGATTAACAAATTAAGGAGCTCTGGAAAAGCGAGATGAAGTGACAGAGAGAGAAAAGTGGTCTTATAATTCACCACAGGTTCCGCCTCCGACTCACCAGAGGCTGCCTACGTCTGGCTCAGAATTGAAAACCTCTCCCTGTATATAATGCTCCGCGCTGTTAGCATGATGTATAAGCTGTTTTTGTTTTTGTTTTCAGTACCTACATTTCTAGAAACGTGCTCATTCCGGGAAGTAAAAACCCTCACTTGTAGAGTTTGTGCATCAACCATAAAACGGCAGTCCCACTACGTACAGAAATCATGGTGTTTTAACATCATTGCAAAATGCTTTTCACATAGTAGAGACTAGCTCCTGGGCAAAACACAGAGAGGCTGGTGGAAATCCAGGCTTCTGACTCGACCATCTGAGGGTCACCGAGGACTCCGGCTGCCGGGTTTGAGCCGCCCGCGCCCTCGCAGCATCCCCTGGCCCCTCTCTGCCTCTCTTAGCTCCGCGCTCCCGCAGCCAGGGGATTACCTCTCCCAACACGTTTCATTCACAGAGCCCCCGAGATGCTCGGGTTCGGTTGGAGCTAAGAGCCGGAAAACATGCACCCAGGCGACCGAGCAAATGGTCGGAGACCGAGCGCTCCCCACACGCCGGCGCCCGGCCCGGGGGTGGGGGCTCTCGAGGGAGGAACACCCGTGGCCGGGGGACGCGGGGTCCGAGGAGACCCCCGGCACGCATCCGCTAGGGAGCCACCCGCTGAAGTTGACTCAGCTCCCGGAGCGGGCGGACGAGGCCGCGTTCCGGACGGCGCGCCGCGCGGGGAGGCAGGGCTGGCCCCGGGACCGCGAGTGACCAACCGCGATCGGGGGAGCCCGGAGAAGCCGGAACGGCAAAGCCCGCCCCAAATCTGAAACGGGCAGCCCGCGAACTCCCCAGTCCCGCCCGGAACCGCCGACGTCGGAGGCCGAGTCCCCGGGTGGAAGGGGTGGGGGTGTCCGCCACCCCCAGCCCCGCTCGCCCGCCCCCGGCCCGGGCGCCGGGCGCTCTGCCTCCCCGGAGGGCAGAAGCGAGGGGCCCGGGAGCCCTCCGCGTCTCTCCACCGCCCCCGCCGGCGCGAGGGCGGGAGCGGAGAAGGCGCCACTCTGACGGTGGCGCTGGGCAAACTGCGGCCGCAGTTCTTCCAAGTTTGCCCGAGCGAGCGGCGCGGGGTGGGCGCCCGACTCGGCGTGCCGCCCTCGCGCCGCCGCTGCCCCGGGGGTCCCGGGCGGCCCGGCCCGCTCGGCCAGGGCCGACGACGAGGAGGGGCGCGAGGGCGCGGGAGCAGGGCGCCGGAGGGAGGGAGGGAGAGAAGCAGGGCGCTCCCGCGTGTGCACACACAATGAGGCAGCCGGAGACGCACACCTTCCCCCGCTCCGCGGGAGAAGCCGCCCCGAGCATCCGCCGCCCGGCACGGCGGCGCGGCGGCCCGGAGAGCCCCCCGGCAGAAAGTGAACCCCACAACTCGGCGACAGGGGGAAGGCGGAGGGCTTTCGGCGGCCCGGGGGACGGGCGGCCGCCGAGGGCTGCAGCCGGCCCGGGCCGCGCGCCCGCGCTTACCTGCGATCTCCTGGTAGGGGATGTCCGCCAGGCTGAATCCCTTGGCACCGTACGCCTGGCGGACCTCGCCGCAGCTCCGAGCCTTCACCTCCGCCCGCGCCGGGAGGGACAGCAGCAGCCCGGAGAGGGGAAGAATCACAGCCCCGATCCAAGAAGGCATGGTGCAACATGCAAATCCAGCTCGGTGAACCCCGGGACCCGTGAGCTCTTCACCTTGCCCCTCCAGCCGAAAGCCCGCCAGAGCCGGCGGCGCGCTCCTCGCAGCTGCCCAGCGTCACCCCCTTCCGCCAGCCGAGGGGACGAGCCGCGCAGCCCTCTGGACTGCGCTCAGCAAACTTTTATAAGCCTGATGGAGGATGGCAAAGCCAACCGCGGCTGGCTGGGAAAGCAGCCGCCTCGCTCCTCTAGCCCCCCAGACCGAAAACGGTGCAATAAAAACCAGGAAAAGGAGGGAAAGAACTGTTTCAAAAAACCACCATAGGGGTTGAGCGCTGGGATCCGAGTTCCGAGCCGCAAGAATCCTAGCGCGCGGCGAGCTCGGCTAGCGGGAGAGTGCGGCGAAGGTGGAGACGCGCGCCGGCTCTCCCGGGAGGGAGATGGACGGGCGACCGTGCGGGTGTGCGCGCGCGAGCGTGTGTCGGTGTGAGCGCGGGGTTCTCGGGGACGTGTGTGCGTGGAGGTATGTGTTGGGGCTATACGAGATCCAGGGGAAACCTCAGCTTCGCACAGGCTGAGGGAGCCTGTGAGAGTCCTCCTGAAATAGGAAGAGAGAAATCCTGGAGACAGACGCCGGGAGGCTAAAGGGAAGGAGAAAGGAGGGGAGGGAGAGGAACGTGCTACTCAGGGCACAGCCGAAATTCAGAGGCAGAGTCGAAGGCAAAACCTGGACTGGATTTCTTTCTAATCGGCAGCAGAAGGGGGATAAAAGGGAAGCGTTCCTCTTTTCTTCATTGGCTGCACGTCCTTCGTACTCATCCGAAATGCTACTTTCAAATGCCATAACGAAGTCATCTAGAAAGACAAAGTATTTTTAAGTCATTAACTTACGTTATTAAACTATATTTTTGTGGCTGTAAAGGACAACGCAAGGCCAATTGTTGCTCTAAATATGAGCAACAATTCACAACCTACTGGAACACACAGCCCTCGCAGAAATGAACAATTAGAGGGGAACCCAGGATAGCAGGGCACAATCGCTGCTCTAATTACTGGGCATATTGCTGTTTGACTTTTTCTTTTATTTTCTAAAGACAATGCAGGCATACATTAAACATCAGTAGTTTTTTTTTTTTTCTAATTTTGGGTTCTGGACTCAAAAATGTTAAAAGGAGGACCCCTTTTAACTTCAAATGTTACATAATCTTGGATCAAAAATCATCATCTCAGATTTCTAGTGTGTGGATGAACAGGAAAGCAAAGAAGGGGCAGAACAAGGAAGCAGTGAGAAAAAAAGAGCAAGGGTCAGTGGGGAACATGAAGGAAGATATTGGGGAGGGCAGTGAGGTCTTCCCTTGCTCTAAAGGCTCTTACATACTAGACTTAGCATTTTATTCCAAAATTTATGAACAAAATTTTAAAGTGGAGAATCAGTTCACTTCTTTCCTCCTGTCTTATACTCAAGTTTTATGAAATGGGATAAATATGAAAATTCTTATCAGTTTTCTTATGTTAATGAACTTTGCTGGGCAGAAGTATGTGTTGAAACCCAAAGCTCATGCAACTACTAACAGGTAAATGCAAGACCGAAAAAAAAAAAAAAAAAAAAAATGCTTACTTACTTTTGTGTCTGTTTGTGTTTAGGTCAGCTCATTATTCAGAAATAACTGTAGGGTAATGTCCAGTTTCTTGGACCTTCTCTATAAAGCTATGTTTTTCAGATGACAGCTCTTAATGACCGGAATGACCATGAAATTTAAGTCATTCTCTGTTATCACGACCACTGTCATAGTCATCTTCATCATCATTACAACACATTAGATACCTCTTCTTCCTCTCTTCAATAAATTCCTCCTCTCTTACTCCACCAAAAAGACTCCCAAGTTCAAGATCCAACCTGATTTACACTATGAAAATGCTTAAAAATGAGTTTCTCTTCTTTACAAGTTAATTTTTCCCTCTTGAAAATTCCATAGACAAGTATTTCCTTCTGAAAACTTAAGTAGCATTTTTTTTTCTCTTAAAATTTTAGCATAATTTTTGCCTTCACAATATTGTACTAACTGGTAGGCCTCAAGTGACTTGAACTTATTTCCCTCAGAGTCTGAAATCAGGATGAAACAAAATACACGCTTGTGTCATAGTGGACAAAGGATAAGATTGGTAGGATTAGGGAATGCTGTAGCCAAGTCATTATTTCTGTGATATATGACATGACCTTCTGTTTTTGTTCAGAGTCAGATGGTGGACATTTTGCACTCCAGAGGAGGGGAGTGATTACACACACAACTTGTTCTCTCATCGCACATTGGGACTCACTGTAATTTACCATTATTCTTGCAATATATAGCAAGTAATGTAATAGAAAGAATATTTGAAGTGGAGGAAGAGGGCGTAACAACATAGTATATATATTTTAAGATATTTGAAAATCATTAAGTATTTAATAAGCATTCAATGCAATGATACAGCCCTAGGTTATTGTACATAGGTCCTAGACTTGTAGGAAGGCTAGTATGGAAAGAATTATAACTTAATCAGACATAGAGTAGTTTAATCTCATCAGGCTGCCGCTGCTGCTAAGTCACTTCAGCCGAGTCCAACTCTGTGCAACCCCATAGACGGCAGCCCACCAGGCTGCTCCGTCCCTGGGGTTCTCCAGGCAAGAACACTGGAGTGGGTTGCCATTTCCTTCTCCAATGCATGAAAGTGAAAAGTGAAAACAAGGACTCTCAGTCGTGTCCGACTCTTAGCAACCCCATGGACTACACAGCCCACCAGGCTGCTCTATCCATGGGATTTTCCAGGCAAGAGTACTAGAGTGGGGTGCCATTGCCTTCTCCCATCAGGAGGGTGAAACAATTTAAGGTAGGTTTATAAATTCCAATACTGAAACTCCAGTACTTTGGCCACCTGATGCAAAGAACTGACTCATTGGAAAAGACCCTGACAATGGGGAAGATTCAAGGCAGGAGGAGAAGGGGACGACAGAGGATGAGATGGTTGGATGGCATCACCAGCTCGATGGACATGAGTTTGAGCAAGCTCAGGGAGTTGGTGACAGAGAGGGAAGCCTGGTGTGCTGCAGTTCATGTGGTCTTAAAGGGTCGGACACGACTGAGTCAGACATGAGTGAGTGACTGAATTGAAATGAACTTATAAATTCCAATCAGACCAAAGAATTAAGTAACTTGCTTTACTGGTGCTCTCAAACCTTCCTGGTCCACTCACTGGATAGTGTCGTACTGGATGAGGTGGTGTAAGAAATTAAGTCAAACTTTCCAGCTAAGGGCAACAGCAGAGCCTAGATGAGGTATTGGAATGAGCCTTGAAGGTCATAGGCATTTATAGAAGAGCTTTGACTAGAAAGATGAGAAGTCATATGAAGGAAACGTTGGCATTTGGTTTAGATAGGAAAAACAAAGACTAGCTGAGAGACTTGAACCCTGACAGTAATGTTTATATTGTATGTCATAGGAAAAAGAAGTTAGAACATGAAGAACCTCAGACCAAAGGAAGCAAGCACATAGAAGGAAGAGAAAGGTCAGTAGGAGAAACACGTGGAACCCTGTCACAGTGGTCAAGATTTCAGGTTACTGAGACCAGAACAGGAAGATAGTAAATGGAAAGAAGGTGAAGATACATTTTGCAGAAAGGATTAGCACGGTTTGGTCCTTGGTTCAGTACATACAAAAAAAGATTTACTAAAATGTTATTTCAAAATTGTAAGTCTCATTTGGAAAATGTAGTATTTACTGGGACTTAAGACTCCTGTTCATACAGCACCTTCACATCCCAGCTGTTTATTTCACAACAACCCCTCTGGGCATAAGATGAATGGAGCCTCAGAGACTGAGATATGGAGACAAAAAAATTAAATCTCTAAGGAGCAGCCACAGCTGACAAGTTGGCAGAGTTGCCCCTGTCGGGTATCCACTCCATGGTCATTGGCTCTTCCTTGCTACCCTAATTCTGACTCTGTTTGGGGCATTATGCTAGAAAGAACCTAGAAGCAAGTCATGAAAATTTCCCTTTTCATTAAATAGTGTAGGGGTGGGCCTAACACCCCTTGTTGCATAATGAGACATAAGGAAAAGATTTCTGAGAAAAGTATTTTTCCTGATTAAAGGAAAGAAATACAGGAACGGAGAGGTCTTTTTGCCTCTGCCTCCTCGGGTGGCACAGTGGTGAACAACTCACCTGCCAATGCAGGAGATGCAAGAGAAGTGGGTTCGATTCCTGGGTCAGAAAGATCCCCTGGAGAAGGAAATGGCAACTCACTCCAGTATTCTTGCTTGGAAAATTCCATGGATAGAGGAACCTGGGGGGCTACAGTCCATAGAGTTGCAAAGAGTTGGACACTGAGCATGCACGCAGACACCTGTCTTCTTAGAGCTAGTTGGCCGTCTTGTGAGTAGGAGATAAGACATTGCCAAGAGGTAGAGAATGACAGACCAGAGGATGGAAAAACCCAGATCCTCGCTTCCTGTCCTGAGTCACAAAATCAGCTCCGTGACTGCCAACCTCTTGACTTCTTGTTAAATAATTCATAAATATCCTGTAGTTTATGCCACTGTCATTTGGTTACTCAGTTATTTACAAATGAAAGCAAATGAATGACTATAGAAACCTAAAGGAAAAGGCAACAGATAGGGGTTGGCTGCAAATGTAAGAAGTGAACAAAAATGAGGTAGCTTCATGGAATTCAAGTTAGAAGATTTTCAAAGATAAAGCAAATCCCAGGGAACATCAAAGCCAAGGAAGTTGGAGGAAATAGTACTTGGACAATGATAGGCTTCCTGGAAACGTCAACAGAAACATTCTAGTAAAGTAACAAAGTGGATGCCATGCTACATGGAATTGTATATGAAGTAGGTGGAGGGAATATTGAAGCATCTGGTATAACTGATTACTGCTGTGTGGCAACTTTATGTGGAAGTGGAAAGGGATGGGCTTTCCCAAAGAAGCTCCTAATACTACAGGCAAAAATACAACATGAGACATAGAAAGAGATCGAAGTTTATTGTAATAGCATTAGGTAAGTTGGTTTTATTTTTTTAATATTTATTTACTTAATTATTTATTTGGCTGGGCTGGGTCTTAGTTGCAGCATGCGGGATCTAGTTCCCCGACCAGGGATCGAACCAGGGTTGTCTGCATTGGGAGCACAGTCTTAGCCACTGGATCACCAGGGAAGTCTCTGGTAGGTTGATTTTATATTCCTCTTTCTTATCTACATTCTATAAGTTTTATACAGTAAATGTAAGTACTTATGATGAGAAAGATATTGTTTTAAAATGAATATCTCAAATTTTTAATAAATGCAGATGATGATATTTGTGCCATGGTTTACAAAGTAAAGGGGGCTTACCATTATCTCATGTATGTAAAACGAACGGGTGTTAATGTTTCTTACATAAACATAGCAACGTTGTGGTATACAGTTTTTCATTGTGAATAATTTTTTTAAAAGTCATGAATAGGGGAAAAAAGGCAATTACACAAGTTACTATTCTGTTGCTCAGTTGCACCAATTCATGAATGTGAAGCTGAATGAATTTTTAAGTTTTTTTTTCTTTTCTTTGTGGATTTAGATCAAGTATCACAAATAAGTTCAAATGAAATCTTATGAAAACAACAGAATGGACTTCAAGTGTCTATTCCACATCCCAGCTTGGTGCAAATCAAAATTGCCTAGTTAACCTGCCTCTTGAAAAACAAGGGCCAGTAATGAAAAAGCTGTCAGAAATGTAACAACGGTAGTTCTGCCAGGTGCCTGCATAAAGGGAAGGTTGCTGAGTTACAGAGAAAGAAAGGTAAACTTGGGTAAATAATGACCAAAACTGGTAGAAATAGTGTTTCATTTTTCTTATCAAATTTTATACCAAACTAAATCCTAGTAGTCAATTTAACATTTACTGAGCCTTACGAGTTTACCTACTACTAATATAAACCCATTAAAATTATATCTTTAGGGCAACTGAGAACCAGCTGGGTTGCTAATGATCTTGAGGGGAAAGTCAAACACGGAGGGACCGCAGATTTTTCCTACCTTACAATATTCGTCTAAGGCTCTGAAGCCAGAGCTACTTAGCTTCTGAGCAGAGAATATTATGATCTGCTTCATCAGATTTTTGCCTAATAGTTATGTCAGGGTTTAGCCAAGGGAATCAGAAGATCTCTAATTATTTAATTATATTTAGTTTTCATATATGTATGCTAGAAACATAAAGCAAGTATTTCCTGTATTCTTAAGCACTACTCATATTGGAATGTTAATAACAGTCACCAAGAAGGTATAAACAGAAAATTTGTTAAGGTATAACAATGATTGACACGCTATTTAAAATTTTTCATATTTGTTAGTGACCCAGAATTCTCCTCTCCATTGATTGTGAGTTTCACAGCTGGATATATATCTTAGGCTATTTCATGCCTGTGTGTGCTTAGTCGCTCAGTCATGTCTGACTCTGCAACCACATGGACTGTAACCCGCCAGGCTCCTCTGTCTATGGGATTCTCCAGGCAAGAATACTGGAGTGGATTGCCATGCCCTCCTCTAGCAAATCTTCCCAACCCAGGGATCGAACCCAGGTCTCCTGCGTTACAGGCAGATTCTTTACCATGTGAGCCACCAAGGAAGTCCATTTCATGCCTAGAAATACATTTTAGGCTATTCATTTAAATATTAAGTAATAAAATACTTAGCTTAAAAAAATTGGTTCTACAATCACTCTCTGCCTTGGAACAATCTTGGCAAATAGAATACTAGCTAAGCATCATTTTAGACCATCATTAGAAAACCTTATTATACATAAGGAATAGCATTTCATTTTGACTTTATGGCTCACAATATTAATAGATGCCTTTAATAATATCATTATTTAAAGCTCACATGTTTCTGAAGTGTTTCCAAAACAGATACATAAATGTTAAAGAGTGGCACAGATGAAAATCCTATTGCAGATTAATAAACTTGCTTTTTGGTAGTTCATAAAAGATCATTTAACCTTATCTTACTTGTTATAAATTCAGATATTAATGTTATGAGAAATGATTCTGTAACTAAGCAGTAATTCAACATACCTAGATTATTGGAACCATACATCTTGGCAGTCACTACCCTAGTTCTTCTGCTTTTATGAAAGATGAATGGTGCTTTACCTTGTTTTCAGATCATCTGGCATCATAAATAATGATGTTTCTTAAGGCAAATGAATGACAACACAGACTTGACAGAGGAGAGCTCTCCATGTGCTGCTGACTTTCATCAGTGGAATACCTTTATTGTTGTTGTTCAGCCACCAAGTCGTGTCTGACTCTTTGCACCCCCATGAAATGCAGCACTCGAGGCTTCTTTGTCCTTCACTATCTCTGGGAATTTGCTCAAACTCATGTCCATTTAGTCAGTGATGCCATCCAACCATTTCATCCTCAATCACTGTCTTCTCCTTTTACCTTTACTCTTTCCTAGCATCAGGGTCTTTTCCAATGGAATACCTTAATTCATGATATTAAAATGATTTCTCAGATTTTAAAAGCTCTAAGTTAACTATAATTAATTATTTCAGCATTAAATAAGCAATATGTCAGGCTGGGTTTTGGGGAAAAAACTGATGATGAACCCATAAAGTGAGGCTGTTTTTAACTATTTTACTACATAGAAATCTCTGTTCTCTTAACTTATAAGGACCATGCTCTGAAGGAATAGGAAGATAATTTACTGACTGGGCTTTTCTTTTAACCTAATATTTCTACATAAGAAATGAAAGCAAACAGAAAGTTACTTAGATAAATAAATTAGAAAAAATCTTCAGTTGATGAGAATGAGAAGAGACTCAAAGAAATTTTAAAAGACATTAATGTGATTAAACCTTCTTATGGTTGATCATACTTTGATATCACATTACTTTTAATAATGGAAAGCAATCTGAATATTCTAAAATTCAATAATCAGCATATTCATAGCTTTTAATTCAAGGAGTTTTCTAATAACTTCTAATTATAATAATTAAATTCATTCAAACCTAGTGTAAGTTAGCATAGACTCTAGAAAGGAAAAAGGGAACTGAAATTTTGAATGGGTTCTTCTGCACCTACTAGTACATTCAAGTCAATAAAACTTTGTTAAATATAGCACCTTAAAGCAGTATTAGTTTTTCTGGGGAAAGCAATGGGAGGGGTTTACAGCAATGTTTTTGAGACCAAGCAGAACAGTTAGCTCTTCTCTCTTTTATGTCTACAGTCACAGAGATCTCATCTACAAGCTGTACAAAGACTATTGGTTACGAGAAAGAGGATAGGAGTCAACAACCAAATTGTCTGTGTTTCACTCCACAAAGAATTGCTCGGCTTCATAGAACCAGTAAACAGTATCAATCCAGTAGCATACAAATAACTTCACTGATATATTTTACGTGATACCTTGACAAAGATTATAATCATGTTATTTAGTGACTTCATTTGAAGAAGCCATGCTAATTCCTTTAAAAAAATAAATATCTGATTCTTTTTTATAACAAATATCATCTCCTCTGCAAGTTACAAGCATAAAGGTTTCAATAATAATTCTTATTTATAGACCTTTTCAAACTCTACCAATTCACCTTCATGGTTGGAATGAATATACATGGACATCAGAAGTACAAAGAAAATTTACTTCCTCGACTTAGTCATTACTCTGAATAATAAGTAGAAGAATTTAGCAATAAAATATGCTCCCTATCAAGTCAGGAAAACAGCTCTCTGTGTGTCCAGAAAAATCCTCTAACATATTCTCTGTCAATGCTAATATTTTCATGAGGAATTTTATGATTAAGTACTCTTTTTAGATTTTTAAAATGTTCACAAATATACTCTTCTAACCCACATAGGACAAAGTTTTCTAAGCAGTTTATGGCTACATGACACCAAAACTGTGTCACATTTTAAAAGATCGGTAGACATTAAGGAAAAGAGTGATAAATCATTAGGCTTGCAGCCTGCATAGCAAATACAAAGTAGCAATAATTTTTAGATCTATGCTTAAGAAAATAGCACTGATCATGATCTATGTCATTTATTGGTAAGTCAAAGTCTAAACAAACTTAATTCCACTGAATTTATATAAAACATTTATGGCCAACAGCTTCCATTTTTTATCAGCCACAAACAAACAGAATATATTTAATTTCATATAAAGTATCACCATTTTTTACAAAAGAATATGGTCTTATTTGTCTTCATAGCCCAAATTCACTTCCAAGCAATCATTTCTAACACTTGCCTCTATATTAACTTCACACATTTTATTACATTTCAGAGGGAAATAATTAAATATTTGGGATGGATCAAATCTTGTGTATTTTTTAAGTTACTTGGAGAAAAAGTCTGAGGTTGAAAGTTGGAAGTCCATCTCCAGGGAGGTGTCTGAAGGAAGCAGAAAAGCACATAGCAATATGCCTTCGATTTTCTCCTGATGTTCATTTGCAATTATAGCTAATCAATGTTGAGGACATGACTAAGCAATCCAGTGTCGTATGCTATCTTTGGTAAACTATCTTCCAAAAATAACATCTTCGGGCTTCACAACACCCTAGTCATAGAGCCTTTAAAGAATGAATGTCTTTACTGTACAGGAGGACCTCTATGAATAATGAATAGGGCTCTATTTTTCCTGGGTAACAAACACGTACGGACTGGTGTGTTCTGGGTAACGAACAGCATTGTGAGTGTGCATATCACAGAAGGACATTCCATCTACCCTGACTTCTACCTTAATTTCAAGTAGATAACTGATTTTAAAACCCCCTAGAGGGTCAAACAACCGTATTCTAAACTTATAATATGCTGCCTGGCTTCTAAGTTGCTTTTATAAGTTCTAAATGATGATTTATTACAAAAATTGAAGAGATGACAGATCATGTTACAGTCTCAAAGGGGCAACAATGGATTCCACAAATTTGAGAGGAAAAGAAGAGAACATTTGAACATGGCATTTAAGAAACTCGAATTTTATTTTACAATCATGAAAACATAGGTAAACCATGATTCTCCTGGGCTCGCATGAAAAGTTGTTCTGTGCAACAGTGTAATCAAATCTGGGTATTTGTGCAAGAGATATTTCAAAAAATAACTAATGAAAAGTAAGATCCAAGACTGGAAAATGATAATGACCTTGCAATGTGTTTAAAACTATTTGGCTTTTCCTTTAGCAAGATCATGAAAGAGCTTAATGTATTTTGTAAATTACTTCCATAATGATTTCACTTACAAAGAATATAATTTGGTAGTCTATTTTCATAATGAATGAGAGCTTAATGAATCACACATACTTCCCCATTCAACAGAAATATGGGCATCACAGCATTGAGCTGAAATATTCATTATAAGAAGTCTTCGGACATTCTAAAGTTCCTTTTTACTTTCCTGCTTTTTGGATAGAGCATGTTTCTGTTCAAGTTGACTTAAAGGATTACTTAACCATTGTGCAAAATTATTGTTCATTTTAACTGGTTACACTGAAAATGGAAATTTTTATATTTGTGTAATGGTTATGAATTTTCACAGGCCGCAAACTCAGGTGTAAGGAATGGAACTTCCTTTATTTTCCTTTAATAGAACTTAATTTCTATTTTAAGTCTTCTATTCAGCAACAGAAAATTTAATCTTGCCAATTTAAGGTATAACTTTGGTTTCATAAGAACTTTCTCAGACACAGTTCCCTCCCTAGGGAGGGTTCATGTTTTTCCATGTGGAGATGGTAAGACATTCAGGCATTGGTGAAAACAGATCATCTATTTGTTGGTCATTGGATCATCGAAAAAGCAAGAGTTCCAGAAAAACAACTATTTCTGCCTTATTGACTATGCCAAAGCTGTGTGGATCACAATAAACTGTGGAAAATTCTGAAAGAGATGGGAACACCAGACCACCTGATCTGCCTCTTGAGAAACCTGTATGCAGGTCAGGAAGCAACAGTTAAAACTGGACATGGAACAACAGACTGGTTCCTAATAGGAAAAGGAGTATGTCAAGGCTGTATATTGTCACCCTGCTTATTTAACATATGCAGAGTACATCATGAGAAATGCTGGGCTGTAAGAAGCACAAGCTGGAATCAAGATTGCAGTGAGAAATAGCAATAACCTCAGATATGCAGATGACACCACCCTTATGGCAGAAAGCAAAGAAGAAATAAAGAACCTCTTGATGAAAGTGAAAGAGGAGAGTGAAAAAGTTGGCTTAAAGCTCAACTTTGAGAAAACTAAGATCATGGCACCCGGTCCCATCACTTCAAGGGAAATAGATGGGAAAACAGTGGAAATAGTGGCTGACTTTATTTTCTTGGGCTC
Source organism: Antilocapra americana (assembly GCA_007570785.1). Classification (NCBI taxonomy): domain Eukaryota; kingdom Metazoa; phylum Chordata; class Mammalia; order Artiodactyla; family Antilocapridae; genus Antilocapra; species Antilocapra americana. The sequence goes on from ML663566.1 coordinate 1,977,416, forward strand.
CAGAATCACTGTAGATGGTGACTGCAGCCACGAAATTAAAAGATACTTATCCTTGGAAGGAAAGTTATGATCAACCTAGACAGCATATTAAAAAGTAGAAACATTATTTTGTCAACAAAGGTCCGTCTAGTCAAGGCTATGGTTTTTCCAGTGGTCATGTATGGATGTGAGAGTTGGACTATAAAGAAAGCTGAGCACAGAAGAATTGATGCTTTTGAACTGTGGTGTTGAAGAAGACTCTTGAGAGTCCCTTGGACTGCAAGCAGATCCAACCAGTCCATCCTAAAGGAGATCAGGTTGGGTGTTCATTTGAAGGACTGATATTGAATAATATCAGTTGATACTGATGTTGAAACTCCAATACTTTTGCCACCTGACGCGAAGAGCTACTCATTTGAAAAGACCCTGATGCTGGGAAAGATTGAGGGCCTGAGGAGAAGGGGACGACAGATGGTTGGATGGCATCACAGACTCCATGGACATGGGTTTGGGTAGACTCCAGCAGTTGGTGATGGAAAGGGGGGCCTGGCATGCTGCGATTCATGGGTCACGAAGAGTTAGACACAACTGAGCAACTGAACTGAACTGTTTTATTCTAGGATGACATCCTTGGGGTTATAAATAGGTCTTTTCCCAGTCCCCGACTGCATGGTCCACACTTCATGATCGGCCATGCTCTCCCAGGATCCTGCACATCCACTGTGTGTGCGCACTGCCAGTAGTGACGACTTTCTTTGTCTTAACTAATCTCTCCCCCTTTGTTGATTGCACAAGGAGTGTGTAATTGCCCTCCCACATCTCCATGCCATTCCATCACCCTACCCCTGCATTCTTTGTGTATAGGTTTCACGGCTTCCATTTCATTGTAGGATAAGGAATGTCAGACAGATTACAGATGATACTGTCTCCAGATAGGAGAGTCAGAATACACATCTCCACTTCCAGTGGGGTCCTCCCAGTTAGTGCACAGAGAGGACACAAGGCAACTCAACAATCCATTAGCTTCCTCCAGCTCTTTCTCTTCCCCATGACCCAGCATTTTCACCCTGAATGGGATGAGAAAGAGGCTCTTGTTTCATGTGGTTTGCTTTCTTTCCAATTTATTACTTATGACTGCACAACAGAGCTTACTCCCTTCAGAATTTATAATTCCAAACTCAAAAGCACCCCTTTCTCTTTCAGAACACTTTAAGCTATTGCAAATTAAAGCCATCTCTGTCGAAATTGAAATGTCTGCATTAGATTTGATAGATACCTTGGAAATTTTAAAAAATTGAGGGAAATGATAGCTTATATTTATAAAATTTTAAACAACTTTGAAAATACTTTCCATAAACTCTTCATCTACCCATTGATGCAAACACAATTCCCAAAGAGCCCATCTGAGTCCGTTAGGTTGATGAACATACAGCCTATTATACAAAGTGAAGTAAGTCAGAAAAACAAATATGTATTAATGCACATATATGGAATCTAGAAAGATGGTACTGATGAACTTATTTGCATGGTAGCAATGGAGATGCAGACATGGAGTACAGACTTATCAACCAGGGCTGGCGGGGAGGAAGGAGAGGGTGAAATAAATGGAGAGAATAACATGGAAGCATACACACTACCACATGTAAAATAGATAGCCAATGGAAATTTGCTGTAAGACTCAGAGAACTCGAAACGGGGCTCTATAACAACCTAGCCAGGTGGGAAAGGATGGGAGGTGGGAGGGAGGCTCAAGAGGGAAGGGATATATGTACACCTACAGCTGATTCATGTTAATGTATGGCAAAAATCAAGCCAGTTTTGTAAAGCAGTTATCCTTCAATTAAAAATAAAAAAAAAAAATTTTTAAACCCAGACATCCCAGAGGCAAAAACTGAGTGCATCATGCCATGACCGTTACCAAAGCCAGGCCCCAGTATTTAAGCAGCTCAAAGTCAACCCTACTGGGGACCTTCAAGACACTCTGGTGAGAAAAGTAGAGCTAGATAGGGAAAACATATGGCACATTTTCCTACCAGAGATTAAAGCAGTGTTTCTCTTGTACTTTTCTTCTCTAAGGAGATGTGCACCATAGTCTGATCATGTAAGAAATATAAATTGCCCCGAGTCACTAAAAGTAGCTTCTTTCCATCCCCATCTCCCAGCTTCTGGGGCCATGGAGTGCCCAAGACTCTAGAAGGTACTTAGGGAACTGCTTTCAGGAAATACAGAGGAATTAAATCAGCTATTTGAATATGAGTTTCTAAAACATGAAACAGCAGTCCTGGGGACAGTGTTAGCACACACATGTGCTTTGTTGGCCTTTAAATAATTTGAAAGAGCGCCAATAGTTAATATTACAAAAGAAACTTAAAATGTGTGCTTTTTGTGAAAATTCTAACCATCTGGCAGAACGGGGCCCCCATTTGGCTGGAGCCACAGTGAGTTAAGCAGCTCTCTTGGTCAATGTCCGCATTCAAGCTCGGCCACCCTCCCACTCCCCTTTCTGTCCTTACTGGTCCACTTCATACATTGACTTCTCCTGCTGCCCTTTCTTCTTCTGAGGTTGTGACCCCTGATGATTCCAGAAAGGAGAGCCAAGAAAGCTAGAAAGAAAGGGAGTGGGTAGAATACAGGGAGGTATGAAGTCGATCAAGACTGAATCACAGAAGACCCAGAACACCTGCCACTTCTGCCTTCAGCCCGGAGCACAAGGGGCCCTCACCCTTGTGAGTTTCTCCTGCATCTCAGCTCAGTTCCAGGCCAGCCCAGCCCCCGGCCCCACCGAGGAAGACCCTTGCTCCCAGCACTCCCCACATGGCCCCTATCTGAGCAGCTGTTCTAAGGTTCTTGAATTGTGGTAGAGCACTAACTGCAGCCTGAGACTCTCGGGGCTCTTAGAAGGGAACGTCCCTATATCTGGAATCTAGAAAAATGGTACTGATGAACCTATTTGCAGGGCAGGAATAGAGATGCAGATGTAGAGAAAGGACGTGTGGACACAGAGAGGGAAGCAGAGAGTGGGATGAACTGAGAGAGTAGCATTGATATCAATACTATTTATATATATATATTTAATGGTATACATGGTAGTGTATTTATATCTAAATGTATTTTTATAGATGAATACATATACATTATATATGTAGTGTAAAATACACTACCATGTGTAAAACAGATAGCTAATGGGGAGCTGCTGTATAACACAGGGAGCTCAGCTGTGTTGTCATGCTCTGTGATGACACAGACGGCTGGGATGTGTGGGGGAGGGAAGCTCAAGAGAGAGGGGATATATGTGTTCATATAGCTGATTCACTTTCTGCTCTTATACTGCAGAAATGAATGCAACATTGTAAGGCAATTACCCTCTGATTAAAAATAAATTTGAAAAAATTTTAAAAATAATAAAAAAAAACCCAAAGGGAACAAATGGGGAACAAATCTCCAGTAAAGGTAATCAGCTGTCAGAACCTCAGAATGATCCTACAGGTGCAGGTTCTTGCTCAACTAGAAGCACCTGGTCAACTCCATGTGTGTGCCCGAGGCATATGCGGACAGGTGGACAAGCAGAGAGGGTGGGTGTGAGTTGGGTGAGCACCCCAAAGAGGAGAAAGGGGCAGTCAGGGCTGATGCGTGCCCAGGTTCAGGCTTGGGTCACCCTACCCAGAGGGATATGCCAGCCCTGGTTATCCCAGGGACTAGAGGAAAACTTGGAAAATCTTTTTAAAGACACATCAAAGCCCAGAGCCCCTCCTGCAGTTTGGGAAGGTGAACAACTAGGGTCTCTGCTTGCCTGCATTTACAGGCAGTACTGTCTCTGACATTCGTCCTCCAGGTCCTGGAGATGCCATGGTAGTCTTCCTCAGTCTGTCACCGTCTCCACAATTTCTACTGCTTTGATTCTTCTATACAGGCTATCTATTCAACCATTTATCCAAAAAATTTATTGAATGTCTACATCACATATTGTGCTAGAAATGTGTTATGAAATGGTGAAAACACAGACTGTGTCTCTGTCCTCAGGAGCCTCCCATCTAGTGCCCTGTTGAGAACTTTTAGAACTTAAATGTTTTATTAAACAATTGAATAAGGAGTAAAGGTGGAATAGTAGAAGATCTCAAGAAGAATAAACAAGTACAGAGATCAATGCCTTTATTTTTAAATTTCATGCATACTTAAAAATTTAGGTTTTACTGTTATTTCTTGAAGGAATACCACTTCAATCTAATTAATTTGTGTAAAACAGTTAATATAAATATATGCCATTACAATTTATGTCACATGGATTGACAATTGGCAATCAAAACAGGGGCTGGCCACACTTAAACGGTGACTTTGGTACACTTTACGAGAAGGACTAGCGGCTCAAAAAACCCAGAGCTTTTGGGTTTGGTTATTAAATTTGATTATTCTAGCCCATAGAAAAAAGTCTTAACTACTATTGGCCCTCAATTAGGACTTGAGAAATGAGTATACCTGAGAATACTTAAAATGATCAGCTAATATGTTTAGCTTGGCCTCCTTAACACTCACCATATGCTTCATGTACCCACAAACTCAACCAAGAACTAAGGTAATTTTGAACCTTTTGAATCTCTTTCAATATGTTTTGGAGAAAATTTTAATATCTAAAAACAGCAGTAGAGTTTAGTACTTTAATTGGCATGACAGAAGAAACACTCATGTTTTGACTGAGTATGTGTGTGTGTGCGTGCTCAGTCATGTCTGACTCTTTTCTACCCTATGGACTGTAGCCCACCAGGCTCCTCTGTCCGTGGAATTTTCCAGGCAAGAATACTGGAGTGAGTTGTCATTTTCTCCTCCAAGGATCAAGCCCGAGTCTCCTGCATCTGCTGCATTGGCAGGCGGATTCTTTACCATTCAGCCAGCTGGGAAGCCCAGTGTCTTGACTACTGCCTTGCAAACTAATCTAAGATCATCCGTTTCCTACACTTTAAAGTATGATATTAATTTTGATTCAAAATCAATGAAATTATCATAATCTTTCAAGAAAATGAAATCTAAATTAGAATAATAACTAATTTTAGATTTTCAGAAGAGTGTTAAAGGTCAGAAGGAGAGCCTTAATTTTGCAAATGAATTGTGCATACTGTTAGAATTAAAATTCAAGGAATATGGTAAGTTTGTTGGCAAGGATATGCACAGTCCTCAGACTTCCAGGTGCCTTGCATTGATCCTCTCTTCAAACCAATTAAAAACTCCATGTCGACTCTACCATTAGCATCAGGCAAACACAGACATTGCAATCAATCAGGACATCATTCCTTACCCTCCACTAGGTGAACTAATCAGCAGTTCATTCCTTCCCCAAGTCTTGTATCAAGATTAGTTTTATCTAGCCTAAGTATGAAGATTTAAATATAATAAAGATATACTTCTTTCTTTCCAAGAGCTTATGATCTAGTTTTCATAGAAAGAAGGAGGAATGGCAGATAATATCTATTGAGTAACTAAAATTACCCTGACACTTTATATATTCTTTCACACAAATAAACACCCCATAAAGTAAACATAAATCAAAACTGGGACTGCTCTTACCACCACACCATGTTGCAAGAATCAAGTCATATTTTCAATGTCAAAAATGGTATCTTTATTCTAGAAAATCTTTCATCTTTTGCCTATTTTATCTTTTTGACTATTTTTATGTTTAGAATCATTGTATAAGTCTAAGGATTCAGAAGCTTGGCCTCTGCTGTGGTAAATTTGCATGTTCAGAAAGGTAAACAACTAACACAATTTATATATGTATCATATATATATATAGTGTATAAAGTGCTTTGATTTCTTGTTCTTATTTAGTTTTCATGGTAAATACATCCTGTAGGCCTGAGAATTCTTCATTTTAAACTAATTGCACAAAAACTTGACATTGTACAAGTATATCAATCTATTAATACCTCCATTACAAACATTTGGGAAATACATTATCCATATCTTCAGAAAATTATAAGAACTATCAATAACAAGAAACATATGTGACTGAATGCTGTTATTATAATCATTATACATTAACTTTTATGTCTTATTATAGCTGTTTTGACTACCGTTTATTTTTCCCCATAGTTTAGCAACATCAGTGAAATAGCAAACTATACTACAGTGGGAGTTAATACTATTCAAAATAAAATGTTCATAGTTAAATTATTTGATTCCTGCTAGACCATTAAATCAGGGCTGGCAAATAGCTTTTCTATTATGTGCTAACTCAAAGTGATTTGAAGAGGACTCTGAGGTCATTGCCAGCCTTAGAGAAAAAGTGTGTTGCTAGATTAGTAATGTCTGTCACGGAAAAGGTTAGGTGAGCAGTGGAATTCTCACTACATATTTGCCCTCTGTGATATAGATTGCTAGTTAAATAACCTCACAAATTTTTCTTTCTAATGTAAAGTCAGTTTATCTATTAATACAGAACAAACTGGTTAATACATCTCACTGCCAGTTGCCAAAATCAAAATTCATTTTCTTATCACAAAGAGAATCTGTGTGATGGGAGAGTTCAATGATAAAAATTATTTTAATAAAATGTGCTCTATATTTCAAAGTCACATACTAAAATCCTGATTGAAGATCTAAGAAATAAAGAATAGCAATAACTCTACATTTTCACCATGTTCTCCTTGTCTTTTTTCATCAGACTTAGCTAAAATCAGGGAGGAGAAAACTGTTCATATTTTAAAAATCAGCAGTATCATAAACCATTTCTCCTGACTTAACATCTTTATAATAAAATATCTACTGTAATAAATTCATTGCTAGGCTGTGTTTTTATTACTATAATCTCCCCCATGAGTTCTCAGTTAAAAATATTCTGGGGGAGGCAGAAAAATGTCATTTGTGTCAGAACATAATTCTCTACCTGCTGAAAAAAAGGCATACAGTTGTGATAGTTGCCTCTCATTTTTTTAAAGATTGATAGATAAGCTTACATATTTATGACAAATTAAAGAAATAGATGGGAGTATATTATACTATCAGGCTATTGTTACAGAAGTAACCAACATAAATTGTGAAGTTTCTAATATGCATCCCAAGCTTCTCTAAGAAAAAAAAAAGCCCAAATTTCTAAAACAAAGATTTTAAAAAGAAGAAAAATGATACTGAATTCATAATCTGAATATCTATTCATGAAAGACTCATGTTTTTCTTATTATGAATAAGACGGTATCGATTCAATTCTGGAATCTGTTAATTTGTATTGCGCTACTTTTAAAATTTGGGCACACGTACTCTGAGTGTAAAATACTTTTTGCTGTATAACCATACTGCTGCTGCTGCTAAGTCGCCTCAGTCATGTCCGACTCTGTGCGACCCCATGGACGGCAGCCCACCAGGGCCTCCCGTCCCCGGGATTCTCCAGGCAAGAGTACTGGAGTGGAGTGCCATTGCCTTCTCCAGTATAACCACACTGATTATGTCTAAACTACTCCAGACCATCGTGAGGCCCTTTTGGAAATTATCTAATGGCAGCTTCTCACATGGGCTTTCAAATCAGACACAAGCCATCTGGTACATATATATGTATCCAGATTTGACTTACTAAATTCAAATCTGTTTGTATATTTACCTTGGCTTAGACAATAACCCAAGATGAAAAAAAGCTATCTCAACTCTGAGTTTAAAGAAGCAAATAACCAAGGGTAAAAATGACTTACTCCCTTTATTTGAAAGATTCTCAGATCGTGTTTCTGAAAACCCTCTTTTGTTGACATTTCTTCTCCATCCCCACCCACACGGCGTCATTCCAGAACATCGCCTTTTTCCTTGATTCCATTGGATCCTAACTGCACATCACTCTCTATAGCAACAGCAGAATCTTCTTTGAGGGGAGAAATATCCAACAACTGTAACATTATTTACTACTTTAAAAGAGTGGTATCAATGTTGCTTCAAAATCTGGCTTCGATGACCCTCTCCAGGGTTCCTTTTTCCTTTTTAAAAAAATTTTATTTATTTATTATTTATTTTACATTATCATGTTGGTTTTGCCATACATTGACATGAATCCGCCATGGGTATACATGTGTTCCCCTTCCAGAACCCCCCTCCCACCTCCATCTGGATTCTGCCTCTCTGGGTTATCCCGGTGCACCAGCCCTGAGCACCCTGTATCAAGCATCAAACCTGGGCTTGCAATTGATTTCACATATGATAATTTACATGTTTCAATGCCGTTCTTCCATATCATCCCACCCTTGCCCTCTCCCATAGAGTCCAAAAGACTGTTCTACACATCTGTGTCTCTTTTGCTGTCTTGCACACAGGGTTCTCGTTACCATCTTTCTAAATTCCATATATATGCATTAGTATACTGTATTGTTGTTTTTCCTTCTGGCTTACTTCACTCTGGATAATAGGCTCCAGTTCCATCCACCTGAGTAGAACTGATTCAAATGAATTTTTTTTTAATGCTGAGTAATATTCCATTCTGTATATGTACCACACCTTTCTTATCCGTTCATCTGTTGATGGACATCTAGGTTGCTTCCATGTCCTGGCTATTGTAAACAATGTGGCAATGAACATTGGGGTACACGTGTCTCTTTCAATTCTGGTTTCCTTGGTGTGTATTCTCAGCAGTGGGATTGCTGGGTCATATCCTTTTTCTTTACAGAAACCTCACATTCCAACTCTAGTGGACTTCCAATGGTCCTGGATGCCTGGCACCCTTTTATGATGCTTATGGCTTATTCAACTTTACCTTCTTAGCATTTCCTTAGCATTTTAATGTATTTTCATCACCTGTTTTTGCTACATTTTCTTTCATGAATCAATACTTTGCCTCCTCATTTTGAGTCTGTTAGGAAAAACTGAAAGATTTGAAAATGAGAACACATGATTTCTGGGTAAACTTTCAACATAATGGCATTTTCTAGCTGACCTTTTGGAGATGTCGCATAGCAGGGCAACTTGGAGGGTCTGCTAGATTATCTGATAACTGTAAACTGTAGAACATTTACAATAATGCAAATAATCATTGTCCATAGAAATGCAAATAATCATTGTCCATAGAAATACAAATAAACTTTGTTCAGTAGAGATACAACTGATTTCTGCCTTATAGAATAGATGATTTCAAACATTACATTATATTGTTCTGCAGGATATTAAGCCATTTTTTGCCTATTAGGAAATTAATTTCAGCTTTGTTGGTGAGACAGATAAATTTGGATTCTCTTTCAAACCAGTATATTCCTGATTCTGTTGTTAAAAAACTAAGTAAGACATTTTATATCTGTATGAGAGTCACAGGTGTACATTTTTTTAAAACTATATTTGAACCATTTTGAAGGGCCCACAGACATTACAAGTGCAGATAAAATTTAAACTTAGCTGACATTCTTTGATTATGTTGTGCCTCTCCACTAATTGTGTATTTGGGGAGAGGGAGTATGTGCCTATGTATACTAGTACAATAATTTATTCTTTATTGATGATGATAATAATTAGAAAATGGATTCTATAGTGATTTTCTAATACTCTGTCAGATGGATGATAGAAATATATTCTCTGATGAATGAGAAAAGACAAGAATCTAGCGTGAAAATTTCTGGTTGCATTTATTTTTTTGTCTATTTTTGTGCTCAAATCGATTAAGAAATTATTGGTGACTGATAATGAGAACAACTCTTAAAGATCTGAATCGATGAATGAGTTTTTGTGTTTCTGTATTTACTTTGGACCTTTGCCCCAAATTGTAAAACTGAAGCTGTATGCTCTCTATTGTCCAGTATCCATGTGTCTGTGTGCCTCCAATGGAGAAAGGCCTTGACCTCTCTATATGACTATTTAATATTTCCTAATTTCGGGATGGATTTTAGAAATTAGACTGTGATGTCTCAGACTAAAAGAGCTTTTTTTGGTTGGTTGTCTAGCTGATATGCTGGGCTTGTGGAATCAGGCCTGTGCCTCTGTGTGCCCCTTAGGAGACTATTTTACAAATCTTTAAGTGGTTGAAAACTGATAGTAATACAATTTGTTCTTGTTCATTGAAATGTAAATATGTTTCCTCACTAAAGATACAATTGATATTTGCCCAATAGAAAGTTATATGTGGTGTGCTGTGCTAAGCTGCTTCAGTCTTGTCTGACTCTTTGCAATCCCACGGACTGTAGCCCGCCAGGCTCCACTGTCCATGAGATTCTCTAGGCAAGAGTACTGAATGGGTTGCTATGCCCTCCTCCAGAGGATCTTCCTGACCCAGGGATTGAACTCACATCTCCTGCATTGGCAGGGGGGTTCTTTACCACTAGTGCTATCTGGGAAGCCCAGAAAGTTATATGCCAAAGATTATGTTTTATGCCTCTAGCTTTGCTTCTATGAACAGTCATTCCAACATTCTTGAATGTCTACATATCTACCTATATTAACATCTACATCAAATTCTCCTTTTGTTGTTCAAATTATCCTTTTCACCTGCTTTAACATCTTACAGGCACTCATTATTTAATGAACTAAATAAAATCCTTGGTATCTGTTCATTTTATATTTGAATAGATTAATGGTTTCAAATTTTAAAAAATTACCTTCTGCACTTTGTTCATACTTACACATTAGAGAATATATATTTATATTTACAGGTACTAACTATATAGTCACAGGAACTAACAAAATATCCATTTTATAATAAGTGATATAAGGACTTCCCAGGTAGCGCTAGTGGTAAAGAATACACCTGCCAATTCAGGAGACACAAAAGATGCAGTTTCGATTCCTGGGTGGGGAAGATCTCCCGGAGAAGAAAATGGCAACCCACTCCAGTTTTCTTGGGCTTCCCTGATAGCTCAGCTGGTAAAGAATCTGCCTGCAATGCAGGAGACCCACGTCCAGTTCCTGGGTTGGGAAGATCTCCTGGAGAAGGGAATGGCTACTCACTCCAGTATTCTGGCCTGCAGTATTCCATGGACTGTATAGTCTGTGGGGTCATAAAGAGTTGGACATGACTGATCAACTTTCACTTCCACTTTTCAGGATCCTTGCCAGGAGAATTCCAAGGACAGATGAGCCTCTTGGGCTAGGAGTCAGACACAATTTGTGACTAACATTACTACTGTTCTGTTCTTAGGCTCTCAGTTGTGTCCAACTCTTTGCAACCCCATGGACTGCAGCCCACCAGGCTCCCCTGTGGGATCCCATGGGGATTCTCCAAGCAAAAATACTGGAGTGGTTTTTCATGCCCTCCTCAATATTACTACTACTAGGTACTAAAAATGTAGTTTTTATTATCACACACACACACAAAACTACAAGGCCTGCTAAGGAATTTGGTGAAGAAAGGCACATGAGATAAGAGGATGACTAAAATTTTATAACAGCTATTATATTTTGTTCATCAGTGATTCTAAGTAGTAGGAATTGGTATTTATCAATTTTGTTAGTCAGAATTTATGAAAAATGATCAATTGAAATGCTATATACCTGAAAACATTTCTACTACTGTCCCACAAACCAAATTCATTATGGAGGGTTTGAAAAGGTAGTATCTCTCTATCATAAAAATTATAATGCTAAATAAACATAATTCTCTAAGTAAAATGCAAATTTTCTTACCTATAAAATCTGACTTTACTTAGTCCCTTAATTTTAATTAGTAATATTTTTAAATTCTGAAGAATAATAATTGAAATTACAAATTTGCTTTTGACCTTATATCTTGAGTTCATTGGAATTTACATCTTTATTTTTAACCTTCTAAAGTCACTTTGCTAACAAGTATTTTGCACTGATTATTTTTTTCTCAGAAATGTATGGAGAACTAAAATTCTAAATTTCTGATGAAATTGTACTTCTATATACTTGTTATTTTTCTTAAACTTTACCTTTTACTATAGGTAGAGGTTATCTTATCAAAGTGATTAGAAATTTTTTTTGAATTTTTACTTTTATGCTGTTGTAATTGACTGGTTCCATAGTGTTCTTTGTGTACTCAGCATACAAACAAGCTGCTTTCCAAGAGAAAAGTAAATAAACTAATTAAATCTTTATCGCTAATTAAAAAAAACCTGAAAAATTATAGAAAATAAGAACAAAATGGGAAAGCCTTGTATGTATGATACAACAATTCTGTGGTATATATAACTCATACAATTACTGTATGATTAACTATGAATTCTTACAGACATTGGGATATTTTACATAGTAAACATTTTATTTGAACATCCTGTTATTTTCATATGGAATAATTCTTGGAAGAGTCCTAGAGCTTATTTTCATTGTGTTAAATGTTTCCTGTGAGTCTGGGGGAAATTAGGAACAAAAATTTCCCTGGTAACAAATTCTTTCAGTTAAGAGAAAGAAGACAGAGAAACCTGCTTATCTACATAAAGGTTCGTTTATTCCTTGGTGTTAAAAGTCCATTATGAAAAAAACATTAAGTCCAACTCGTAATGATAAAGTTTTATCTAAGAACATCTAAGCAAATCAATATTTTAAATGATTAAGCATAAGCCAGCTCTAGCAATTTTAACCATGATAATTGAACTTTCTAAATATTTATAGATACTAAGAAGAAAACCATTTCAGCCACAGATTTCTTGGAGAAAAAAGTCCATATATCTTAAAAGTGTAAAGAAAGTCAGGCAGGTCATTCATCAGGTAAAAGATTTTTAAATGAACTCTTTTGGGGACTTTTGACAATTTTTTCTTGTTGGACAGAATATAAATTTTAAAATGAGGTGGTAATTCACTGTAATAATACAGCAAAGAGAGAGTAAACTGAACTCTTTTTGTGGGGATATACAAAATAATCAGAATTACAAAAATCAGAATGATATTACAGAATCTCATTTCCACTAGATGTCAATTTCTGAAAAAATAAAATAGACATAGAAACTTAAAGGGATTTAATATTTAAATGAAATGGTAAAATGTTTTTATGTACTTATAGCTCTATACATAGTAAAATTCCCTCTTTTTGTCATCACCTTTTTAAATAATAACAATCTTAAATATTTACTCACGCAGTCACCTGTTCTAGTGCCCTTTATTCTTGCTTTAGAGCCATTTGGTATCATTTTCCTCTCTCTGTGCAGCTCTCTAAGTATCTTCCTTCTAAATTTTAATTGCCTTGGCCTCCTGATGGCCTCTTCTCTCTTATCAGGGACCCCACCCATACACCTCTGCTTTGGTTGCCCCTCCTTGCAATGCAGCCTGGATAGTAGTGGTTTAGTCACTAAGTTTTGTTGGACTCTTGCGACTGCAGGACTGTAGCCCACCAGGCTCCTCTGTCCTTGAGATTTCCCAGGCAAGAATACTGGAGTGGGTTGCCATTGCCTTCTCCAGGGGACCTCCCCGACCCAGGTATTGAACCCAAGTCTCCTGCATTGGCAGGTGGATTCTCCAACAAAGCCACCAGGGAAGCCCATTCCAAAGGCAGGAAACTGGGGCAGTTGCACGACTAACCACTTTCTTTTTTAGAAAGAATATCTATTTCTTTGGCTGGGTCAGGTCTTAGTTGCACCACGAGGGATCTTCCTTGCGTCGTGCGAGTGTGGCCCATTTATTCTCCATTTGTGGCACACGGGCTCCAGAATGTTCAGGCTCAGTAGTTGCAGCACGCAGGATTAGTTGCTCTGGGGTATGTGGGATTTTAGTTCCCTTAAGCAGGGATGGGATCCATGTCCCCTGCGTTGCAAGAAAAATTCTTAACTACTGGGGAGGTCCCAATATTCACCTCTTTGTTATCTCTTGGAGATCACTCTCCTTTGTCACCTGACGTCCAATACCTTGAAAATCATTATTTCATACACTGGTATCTGCTTTTGTGTGTTTGTTTCAGTTATGTCAAAGGAAGGGTAAATTTAGTCTCTGTTACTCTATCTTGGGAAGAAGAAGAAATCCTGGTCAGAAACTTTTTTTTCTTTTTTTTTAAATTTATTTTTAATTGGAAGATAATTGCTTTGCAATGCTGTGTTGGTTTCTACAGTACAACAGTGAATCAGCTGGTCAGCAACTTTTAATTACTCGCTTTTGTTGTTTCTGAATCTACTGTGAATCTAGGACATTTTACATATCCTACCACTTGATAAATAACAGGGCTGAGCAAAAGTAGGGGGAAATTATTTGTTAGATCTTCACTTGTGAACTCTGCCTTGCCATGTATCTCAGTTGGGTTTTATGAGAGCAGGCATTGTGATAAAGATGCAGGTGAAAATGATTTATTAGAATACGTTCCCAGCCAAACCTGGTGGTAATATTGGAGAAGTACAGGGAAGAAGGTCAGCCTGAGTTGTGACACCAAGCAAAGTATTCAAAAAGTAAGCTGGGCTCATTCCTGAAGGAGAAGAATGGCGGAAACATAGTTCATACTTGAGATGTAAGGGATGGAGTGATGGAGTATTATTTAGTCCCCTCACCTGTCCATCATTGACAAAGGGCTGCCCAGGTGGGAAGTATGTTCTTAATATCTTTGGGTATGCCTGATTCATAGGCAGAGTTTGATCTAACAGCTTGCAGGTAGAAGGGGCGCTGAAACTGGTAGCTGCTGTGCGCAAATATAATGAAAGTATCTGAGCGATGTAAGGAGAACAGTAACAGCATCCACTGCCCAGTGCTTCTCAAACTTTAATGTGCAGCAAGAGTCACTTAGGGGCTGCCCAGGTTGTGCTAGTGGTAAAGAACCCACCTGCCAGTGCAGGAGACATAAGAGATGCAGGTTCAGTCCCTGGGTTGGGAAGATCCCCTGGAGGAGGGCATGGCAACCCACTCCAGTATTCTTGCCTAGAGAATCCCATGGACAGAGGAACCTGGAGGGCTAGAGTCCATAGGGTCGTAATGAGTCAGACACAGCTGAAGTGAGGCAAGCAAGCAAGCAAGAATCACATAGAGATTTATTTAAATGAAGATGCTAATTTAGTAGGTCTAGCAGGACTCCTAGGTGATGCTGTTGCTCCTGGTCCATCAACATATCACTCAACTCCTGTCTGATCTTAAAGGAGCTGGAGGATGGTTTGAATCTTCTCACCTTTCCTTGCCCTTACTTCACCCTATTAGAACACTTTGGAGCAAGACAGTATCCTTTTTGTCAGGTTACTATAACTTGATAAACACTGCCGTTACACCAACATTAAAAAGGAAGAAAAAGATCAGTGACGATAAAGTTTTTGACAAAGACCCATACTTTAAAATATACATTCTAATTCAGTATACACATGAGTTTATTTAAACATGTATGACCTGAACAATTGTGTCATGAACTCTAATTGCAGAAGCATTTTGTGTCTTTCTAATCTATTATTCTTTTCACTCTATTTCATCAACAAAATGTCATTTCCTAGTACACTACTAAGTCTCAACCCACAATTTAAAACCAATATGATCCTGATGACTGTGGATACAGAATTAAGATTCTTACAGGTCATATTTGTTGTTTCATTTATGAAAAATTGCATACACTGATTTATGATCTGTTTGAGACATGTGAAGTCTTTGAGGAAGATTAGGATTTTGGAGAGCCTTCAAGTCTACGTTTATCAAATATTAGCTCTGTGTTCATTTGGGGCAGAAGCTGAGTGCTACCTGAAAGGAGGATGGAGGAGGGAGTGAATCGTATTCTAGAGGGTTTGTGGCACTTAGCATAAGGAAAGTGCTGTAGAACTGGACTGACATTCCTTAGATGGCAAACTAGATACCACCTAGCAACACCCACAGATGCAAAGAGTGGTCCCATTTCCTCAGCCCAGCTGGCTTATCTAATGTTTCTCCCAAATAGTCTCTTTGAGAGAAGTTCTGGTAAAAATATTTCCCCCCATCTTGTCCCAGTCCAGCTGACATTTTTGTGGCATTTACAGTCCGATTGTTGACTTTAAGTTCCAAATTCATTCACATAATTGAACATACTAGGTGCATACTAAGCACATGCCACATGTTGGACATTCGGTGATTCTCAAGACACATCTATTCCTGCCCTTAATGCTTGGCACCTAGTAAGGATTTTACGTAAAACATGAGAAAAAAATGATGTTAGGGTTAATACAATGTCGTGGGAGCATAAAGCAGAAGTATTTGAGTATTTTTCTGTAAAGGGCTGGGTAGTAAATATTTAACATTTTGTAGGTCATTATGGTTCACATCTCAACTGCTCAACCATGTAAAAGCAGCCACATACAACATGTCAACAATGAGTGTGCCTGTGTTCAAATAAAGCCATACTTACAAACGTAGGCAATGGGCCAGATTTCATCTTTGAATCATAATTTGTGCAACCCTGCCCTAAAGGTGTCTAGGGAGAATCTGAGGAGACTTCCTGGAAGAATTCAGTGTTAAAACTGACTCCCAAACATGCATATGAGTGATCCAATAAAAACAAAGGAGACCCAGAAGAAATGGGCCTAGAAGTGAAGGAGAGATCATGTTGAAAGACCAGAAACATGCTCAAGGTGGATGTAGCTTAGTTGCTATTATTTTTTAAAAAATCAAGATTCTTTCTTTAGATCCGTTTTAGGTTCACAAACAAAATTGAAGGTAGAGAAATTTCCCATATATTCCCTTGCCCCCCGGCACAGGAATTGACATTTAACAACTGAAGAATCTACACTGACACACCATAATCACACAAAGCCCACAGGTTACACTGTGGGTCACTCATAATTTTGCATATTCTATGGGTTGGGACAAGTGTTTAATGACAGGTATCCATCATTATGGTTTCATATAGAGTATTTTTACTGCACTAAAATCCTCTATGCTCTGCCTATTCCGTTTTTTCTCCATCACAGTCCCTGGCAACTGCTGATCTTTTGACTGTCTCTGCAGTTTTGCCTTTACCAGAATGTCATATAGTTGTAATCATACAATGTATAACCTATTTATGTTGACTTCTTTCCCTTAATAATATGCACTGAAATTTCCTCTATGTCTTTTCGTGACTTGATAGATCACTACTATTTAGCACTGAATACTGTTTAGCTCATTGTCTGGTTGTATCACAGCTTATTTATCATTCACCTACTGAAGGACAGCTTGGTTGTTTT
Organism: Antilocapra americana; assembly: GCA_007570785.1. Classification (NCBI taxonomy): domain Eukaryota; kingdom Metazoa; phylum Chordata; class Mammalia; order Artiodactyla; family Antilocapridae; genus Antilocapra; species Antilocapra americana. Next base: position 1,994,383 of record ML663566.1, read on the forward strand.
CAGGCTTTGGCAATTATAAACAAAACTGCTGTGTGCAGAGTTTTGTGTGGATTTCAGTTTTCAGTTCTCTTAGGTAAATAGTAAGGAGTAAGATTGCTGGATTATATTGTAAGAGCATGTTTATTTAGTTTTGTTAGAAACTTCTAAATTGTCTTCTGAGTTGACTGTGCTGTTTTGCATTCACCAGTGATGAATGAGCGTTCTCATTGCTCCATATCCTCACCAGCCTTTGATGTTGTTGGCCTGATTTTGGCTATTGAATTAGCTCTATGGTGGTATCATTTTTTTAGCTTGCATTTCCCTGTTTGTATATGGTATGTAGCATCTTTTCTATGCTTATTTGTGCATTCTCTTTGGTAAGGTATCAGTTACTTTACTAGCATATGAGAGGAGTGCAATTGTGCAGTAGTTCGAGCATTCTTTGGCATTGCCTTTCTTTGGGATTGGAATGAAAACTGACCTTTTCTGAGTTTTCCAAATTTGCTGGCATACTGAGTGCAACACTTTCACAGCATCAACTTTCAGGATTTGAAATAGCTCGACTGGAATTCCATCATCTCTACTGGCTTTGTTCATAGTGATGCTTTCTAAGACCCACTTGACTTCACATTTCAGGATGTCTGGCTCTAGGTGAGTGATCACACCATCAAGATTATCTGGGTCATAAAGATCTTTTTTGTACAGTTCTTCTGTGTATTCTTGCTATCTCTTCTTAATATCTTCTGCTTCTGTTAGGTCCATACTATTTCTGTCCTTTATCAAGCCCATCTTTGCATGAAATGTTTGTTCTTTTGGTATCTCTAATTTTCTTGAAGAGATCTCTAGTCTTTCCCATTTTGTTGTTTTCCTCTATTTCTTTGCATTGATCACTGAGGAAGGCTTTCTTATATCTCCTTGCTTTTCTTTGGAAATCTGCATTCAGATGGGGAATATCTTTCCTTTCTCCTTTGCTGTTCGCTTCTCTTCTTTTCACAACAATTTGTAAGGCCTCCTCAGATGGCCATTTTGTTTTTTTGCATTTCTTTCCCATAGGGATGGTCTTAATCCCTGTCTCCTGTACAATGTCATGAACCTCCATCCATAGTTCATCAGGCACTCTGTCTATCAGATCTAGTCCCTTAAATCTATTTCTCACTTCCACTGTATAATCATAAAAGATTTGATTTAGGTCATACCTGAATGGTCTAGTGGTTTTCCCTACTTTCTTCAATTTAAGTCTGAATTTGGCAATAAGGAGTTCATGATCTGAGCCACAGTCAGCTCCTGGTCTTGTTTTTGCTGACTGTATAGAGCATCTCCATCTTTGGCTGCAAAGAATATAATCAATATGATTTTGGTGTTGACCATCTGGTGATGTCCATGTAGATGCCCATCTAGAGTCTTCTCTTTTGTTGTTGGAAAAGAGTGTTTGCTATAACCAATGCATTCTCTTGGCAAAAGTCTATTAGCCTTTGCCCTGCTTCATTCTGTACTCCAAGGCCAAATTTGCCTGTTACTCCAGGTGTTTCCTGACTTCCTACTTTTGCATTCCAGTCCCCTATAATGAAAAGGACATCTTTTTTTGGGTTATTTCTAAAAGGTCTTGTAGGTCTTCATAAGATCATTGGCCTATTTTTTAATTGGGTTGTTTGTTTACTTATTGTTGAGTTTTAACAGTTCTTCTATGTTTTACCTAACAGTCCTTTATCAGATGTATTTTTTGCAACTATTTTCTCGCATTCTGTGGCTTGTCTTACTACTCTGACACTGTCTTTTTTGGAGCAGAGATTTTGTTATTTTAATGAAGTCCAGCTTATCAGTTATATTATTATTATTTTGTGGACCATGACTTTAGCATATTATCTAAAAAGTCATTGCCATACCCAAGGATGTTTAGATTTTTTTCCTACATTAAATTAATTACTTATTGGTGGTTCTGCTGGGCCTTCGTTGCTGTGCACAGGTTTTCTCTGGTTGCACTGAGCCATGGGCTCCTTTCACTGCTGTGCATGGACGTCCCATGGCAGTGGCTTCTCTTGCTGTGGAGCACAGGCTCTAGGTGTCTGGGCTTCAGTAGTTGCAACATGTGGGCTCATTAGCTGCAGGGTCTGGCCTTAGTTGTTCCATAGCATATGGAGTCTTCCCCGGGCCAGGAATCCTGCATTGGCAGACCAGTTCTTATCCACTGTACCACCAGAGAAGCCCATTCTCTCCTATTTTGTCTTCTAGGGGTTTTATAGCTTTGTGTTTTGTACTTAGGTCTTTGGACCATTTTAAGTTAATTTTTGTGAGGGGGGGTATAAGGTCTGTGTCTAATTTCCATTTTTTTTTGTTTGTGGGTATCCAGTTGTTCTATCACCATTTGTTGAAAAGACTGTCTTGACTCCACTGTCTTGCTCCTTTGTCAAAGTAGTTGACTATATTTATGTGGGTTCATTTTCAGGGTCTTCATTCCAACTCCACTGTTCTTTCTATTTGTCTGTATAGCTTAGAATTTGAGGAATATGTGGAACATTATTTTATTCATCTGTCTATCTGTCATCTGAAACCTATTTTCATGTTTAGGGAATTTTCCCACTTTATGAGTCTTGGTAGGAAGCAAACCTCCCTTCCCTAAGTGGGCTGAAATGGTAGATGCTTGTATCTTCAGTGTTTCTTCTAGCTAAGGCACGGCTATGCAGCCCATCTCTACCAATCAGACATATTCGTTCCATACTTCAACTCATCAGCCAATGATGAAAGAGGGAGGGAGATAAGTCAGTCTCTCCCTGTCATTCTCACTGTGCTATGCACATATATCTAGCAAGGACTTAGTAGTGGTTGCAGGTTTGAGATACTGAGGCTTACTTGGTACCAGAACAGTTCAAGATCTGGAGCTTGTCGGTGATGGCAGAAACCTGCATTAGGTCAATCCTGCAATGAGATTTGGGGCATTATTCCTCAAAACTGAGCTTCATGCCCGTTTCTCAAACCACCCACAATTCTAGGAGATATTCTGTGGTTTCAATAAACTCCTTGCTGATGGCTTGGGCTAGAGTCAGCTTTTGTTGTTTGTAACTAGGAAATCTGATGTATCAAGGGAACAGAGAGATAAATAGGAACGAGTTCCTGAGGACTCCTCAAACCACAGTAACACGTTTTGAATTTATTATTAATGTTGTGAGAAGTCATTGAAATATATCAAGGAAGAGAATGATAGAAACAGATTTGCAATTTAGAAAGATCACCTTGTAAGCTCCCAGGGATTTTTTTTTCTGACTGCTTACTGATCTCTGCTCTGTTCTCAAACTTGTATCTAACACATAGCAGGTAATCAGAAAGTTTTGAATGAACGATGGACCTTTTCATGAATGAATTGGAGGAAGGGGTTCAAGTTTGAAGGGGTTGTAAATCAAATGACAGTGGTGACCTGGACTAAGTTAGAGTCCTCGAGGATTCAGTGAAATACATGGATTCAGAAGATTGATATGGAGGAGGCAGAATCTAAATAATGTGCATAGAAATTACATATTAATATTTTAAAATGCAAATATGCTTTAAAATTAAATTAAACTTACAATGGTGTCAGTTTCAATAATTAAATATAATATTAATGGAGAAACAACGCAGCAAAGTATGTGTCGCAAAGATTTTCTCCATCCCCCACAGCTGAGCACTGCTTCCATGTCAGGGGATGATGCATGGATTGAATATAAACAACTTCCAAAGCCAAGAAAGAGAACAAACCAACAGTGTAAATAATCATTTAGTGCTGAAGAAATAAGCATAATATCAAAGGCAGTCGCTTCAGCTGTTTAAGTATCCTATTCTTTCCTGCATTATTTGGGTTACCCAGTCTGTCACTTTTTTAATAAGCCTAACAGTGGATTCAGTTAAGTAGATGAGGAGGATTTAAAAGATAAAACCCAGATTGGCGTTCAACACTCCTTTCTCCTAACCCCTCAGAGATGATTTAATAAGAAGGAGACAGAATATTAATATTTCTGAATTTTTGTTTGGTTGGATGACCTTGGTAAAAGCAAGTAGGCCAATTTAGAAATTAGTTTAATTGACTGTTATTACCTTCCTGCTTTTTCACTGGAATAATTGACTGGTCATTCAAGTTGATTCACTAATGGAGAAGGTAGATAAGTTAGGCAGGGCAAAAAAAAATCTCCACTGGAGTTCAATAATTTCCCCCAAAGCCTCCTGGCAAATTGCATATGTTAACATGAAATTTCACTTAACATTCTCAAAACAATACTCAATAATACAGAAAATCAGGTCATTAGTGAACGGCTAGCATAATACTTTTTCGGCAATAGCATGCAGCATTGGTATTCTGAAGAAAAACCACCATCCCCTTAGAGACCAACCAAACTATTTTGATAAAATTAAACCAATAATATTCCAGGCTACATTGGGAGATGCACGTTGTCTAGTTTATTATGTCCAGTGGAAACATTTAGTTGTGAAAGAGGCATGAATTCTTAGCCTTTCTGCTAACCAGTGAATTTGGTCAACTTTTAACATCTTCATGCTGTGATTTCCATTTTGGGGGGAAAAAAGAAATCAAACAATAAACTAGCTTATATATCCTTAGCAGTCAGCAACCTCTGGCCTAAAATACGTATTGAGCAGGCAGGACTTTTGGGGTCTAATCTGATGGCTCTAGAAAACTGACTTCACCCTTCTCCCAGCCATACACGCAAGTACACTGAGAATATCTTTAAGGGAAATTCTCGACCTCACAGTGATACTAAATTAACACATTTATCAGACCGCTTATGTGGACATCAGCCTATGAGGGAAAGGGACTAGGTAAAGAGACATTTCTGCTTTGGGAAGGAAATTGAGCCACAGAAGGACAGAGAAGTATGCAGACTCTCTCATGGCCTGATTTCATCAGCCTTGTTTTCAGACTCTGTCAGGTTCACTGTGATTTATTTAATGAAGGTCAGTGAGAGAACAAACCCAATGCTTTAACTTGAGAAATAAAGCAGGGAACCTGTGTGTACCACTGTAATAAAACAACAAGTTGAAAAGGAAAATTTTCACACGGCCAATAATTTTGTCAACATGCCACCAACTAATACATTTTATTTTCACTGAAATAACAGATTGTTTGTGCCTCAGCCACCATAAGTACAAAATTAACATCATTAACATACTTTTGTCTCTGCCCTTAGCACAATGCTTTACAATGGAAAGTGCTGAACAGATATTGCTGAATTAATGAAGAATTTTATCCATGTTCTTCCCATTTTCATGGTCCACAGATTCATGGTCCCTAATCTGAGCTCTGCCCTTGGTGCTGTCTACAAACCTTGTGAGTTTTCTCCATCTCTTTGACTTGTCTGTTTCACAATGACTAGTCCAAACCTGCCCCATTCTCTTGAGAGAATGCCCATGCACAAGCCCATGAGGTCGCATCAGTTGTGTCTGGCTCTTTGTGACTCGATGACTGTAGCCCACCGGGCTCCTCTGTCCATGGGGATTCTCCAGGCAAGAATACTGGAGTGGGTTGCCATGCCCTCCTCCAGGAGACCTTCCTTCTCAAGACCTGACCCCTCCCATAAATCTCTCATCCTTATCATCTCTTTTCAAGTTAATTTGTCACTTACTAATTCATTCCTTGACTCCTTTAATTCCTTTCCTCTAGGCTGAGAAGACAGGTGCTCCCTGCATGTTCAAGTCAATCCATCCCCATCTTACACTGGAGTATACTGAGCCCCTCACACTCTTACTGATATCTAACCCCCTTTCTGAACCACTTCCTTCCTCTTAGCCTGTGAAGAAGTTCTCTCCCGCAAAAGAATACATCCCCCTTTACCCTGCATGCTCTTTTCAACTCAGTGCATTTTCCATCCCTCCCTTTCCCAAGGACAACTTCATCCACACTCAGGATTTCATCTCCCTGTTTAAAGCTAAAGAGCTGTAATTTTAACTTTCCAAGTCAGACCGTTCCCTTGAAGTTTTACAAGTCTGATTGTCTGCTTGTCACACCACCCATGATTGCATTCATTCATTCACAGGTACTTGTTGCATATCTACTTTGTGCCAAGAATAGCTTAATAATAGAAATGGACGGGGAGCAAAAACGAACAAGGTTCCTACCCTCATGAAGTTTTACAGTCCAACAATCCTGTAATGAAATTACCACAGAAATAAATAATGGATATGACAAGTACAGTGAAGATGATAGTATGTCTCACAGGGAACATTCCATAGCCACTAAGTCTGCCCCATGCTCAGTATCATTGCTCACTCCATGCTCTCAAAATCCTTCAAGGCTCTCACTAAGATGCATGATGTTGATCTTGATCTCCCCCTTAATCCTGACATCAACCCATCTTCAAGTTCTGCCTTTAAGAAAAACAAAGCCTCTAGTATAATATTTGCTAGCTTTACCTCAACAGCAGTTGTGCATCTCAGCTCCTGGCATTAGCGCAGTTGGTTGCCCTGTCTTCAGTCTTTTTACTCTCAGACCCATCCCCACGTTATTATCAGAGGGACTTACATAAGCCACAGATCTGACAGTGCCATTCATCTGCTGTTTTGCTCAGGGTAATTACTACCGGCTGCTGTAACAAACAGCACCAATATCTTAGAAGCTCAAGACAATGCGTGTGTGTTTCTTGGTCATGTTAGATTCAGAACCAGGTCTGATGGATCTCCTTGATCTCTCTTTTCCAAGGGATGTCTCAGTGATTCTGTTTGTTCCAGTATGTCAGGCTGACATTCAAAACTATACCTTTGAGGTCCTGTAGAAGTGAAAGAGAATAAGCTGAGGGTCTCAGGATAATTTTTAGGGATAGGTATGGGCAACATTTCTATTTTTGTTACACGGACTGGCCAGAAGGTCAGTATAGTCCCAACCTAACTGCATGAAAGACTGAGAAATTTAGTCATCTGGGACACCATAGGAAAACAAAAAAGACAGAAGTGCAAGCATCTACCTAATCTCTGCCTGACTTGCTTTCAAAAAGTCTTTAACTTCTTACAGTCTAGAAAGTTCTGGCCCCTGAATATGGGTTATAAAACTCATGTGCCAACATCTCCCTTCTCCTTGTCTCTCATCTTTCTCTGTTTTATATACCTCTTCTCACTCTTGACCACTACTCCTCTTTTCTTTCTCTCCCTTTAAAAAAAATTCAGTATCTGTATTTTCTTAGCTGGATGCAGTTTTTCTAGTGGATAGGGTGTGTTGAAAGAATTGTGTCTCACAGATTGTGTGTCTTAAATATCAGAATCAACTACATTTTATGTTTACAGAATTCCTTGCTTAAGGAAGGCTTTGCTCTTCTTTGTATGAATGACTGACTCAAAAAAGCATTTTCTAGGTGAAAACTTAAGTCTCAATACCTCAGCCACACCTCACAGTTCAGAAATGATGCCGAGAGAGAAAATTTACAGATGTCAAAACATGTCCTCTGTCTTAACGGGCTGTTTTTTCAAAGGTGTCAGGATGAGAACTATTTTTCTAAATATCTAGTGGCCTATTTCCTTAGGCATTTTCACCAGAGTAAATACATGACCATCGCCAGTGTTGAATTCAAGTCTGGAGAGGATCTAGTCACCAGGATCCAGCATTTAAGTGGCAGAATAGCATTAACTGTGACCTGAGCTTTATGCTTAGAGATTGTGATTAAAGCCAGTTTTCACCTCCAAAATTATTTTTTTCTAAGAACCATCTGATTATCATCATTTCTCCATCATATTGTCTGGGTTGAGAGTTGAATGCCTTCTAGCCTCTTGACGATTACTCAGAATATACTAATATCTACCTCATAGGACTGTTGTAAGGGAAAATATGAGACAAACAGTAAAGCTTTAAACTGTTGGCTTTTATTATTATTAACATTACCTTGGAAAATCCATGGAAACTTATATAAACACTCAACACATAATAGATCATCAATAGCTCTCTTAATAATATTTATTTATGGGTTTGAATATAGTCAAAGGAAATGGCAACCCACTCCAGTATTCTTGCCTGGGAAATGCCACGGACAGAGAAGCCTGGAGGGCTACAGTCCATGGGGTCACAAAGAGTTGGACACGACTGAGTGACTAAGAGAGAGACAGGTAGTTCAGTGATTATCTATGAGAGATGTTTCTGTTAGTGTCTTTGAGGGATATTATCCATGAGGCAATTAAAGATATGCATCTATGAGATATATGTAATACCTGGCAGGCTGCAGTCCATGCAGTCTCAAAGAGTCAGACACAGCCCACAGATGACTAGAAAATGAAACAACTAAGAGCAACAAAGCCTCTCAGACCAGAAGAGAATGAGTTCTCCTGTGTCAAAATATCCTGCCTCTTGCGACAACTGTAAATTCACACAGAGATACAGGGAAGATATTGGAAAATCTTTGTATCTAGACAGCTCACTTTTGCTAGTTTCACTACAGGGAGCCTATGCTCCTCTTTAGAAACTGGAGTTTAGCTTTTTACTTAAATAGCCTTGTTAAATCTGAAACCTCTTTATTTTTGCCCCCTTTGGCTGCGCTGCATAGCTTGCGGGATTATAGTTCCAGGACCAGGGAATGAACCACTAGGAGGATTTGTGAAGCTAATAAAGATTGTGGCAGATGGGAAACAAGTATGTTTAGTTGTGTTAGTAGCCCTTGTTAAGAAAGGGGAATCATTAGCTTTAAGGACCACTGGTGTGGGTATGTGATCCCAGGTGTTTAAAAGAGTATGTGTGCGTGGTCAGTTGTGTCCGGCTCTTTACGACCCCATGGACTGTAGCCTACAGGCTCCTCTGTACATGGAATTCTCCAGGCAAGAGTACTGGAGTGGGTTGCCATTTCCTCTAGGGGATCTTTCTGACCCAAGGTTCGAACCCACCTCTCCTGCATTGCAGGAAGAATCTTTAATGCTGAGCCATCTGGGAAACCCACATAAAGAATATACCAGTTCGCATTTCTCAGAGAGGGGTCATCTGGGTATCTTGACAGATTCTCCCACTAAGAACGACTAAAAATTCCTAGTGAAAATATAAAGAAGTGTCATTTTAAATTAGTTAATGAGCCAGCAGATGAGTATGAACTATTCAGAGGTCCTAAACTGAATGAATGTGGGAAGACAGGAAAAGAGGACTCATGTTGGCTTTTGTCTTAAAGGTATTTGCTGACCCAGACACCTTGAACTTTGGACCTCTTTCCTTCCCCAAATAAGATAAGCCAGATACACAGCCCAGAGTCAGCCCAAGGTAAGTGAGTACTTTACAGGACAGACAACCACAAATAAAGCTGGGACCACAAAGAACTGTACATAATGTGCTGAGGGTCAAATAGAAATATCACCCCTGAGTTTGAAAACATCAAATCCTGAAATAAGGCATAGATTATAAAATAAGTATTTTGATGTGTTTAAAATGAAGGATATATGGATATTCACTGTATTATTCTTACAGCCTTTCTGATGTTTGAAAATTTTCAAACAAAAAGAGGAAAAAACCTAAGGACTAGAAGTAAACTTCTTTAATAAAACAAAGGATAAGTATAAAAATGTACACCAAATATCCTACTTAACATGTCACTACATGTTAAAAGCATCTGCCCAAGGCACTGGTGTCCAATATCAACACTTCTATTTTAAAATGTGTGGAAATCCTAGCAGTAAGGCACAAAAAAGAATAAAGGGTGTAGGACAGAGAAAAAGAAATAAAACTTTCTATTTAGATAATATGATTACCTACAAAAATTACTCAAATCCATTAAAAATAATGAGTTTAATAAATCTGCTAGATATGAAACCAATATATGAAAATAAGTAGTATTCCTGCAATCTTGCAGTTGTTTAGAAAACATTTGTTTAACATTGGGATACACGTGTCTCTTTCAATTCTGGTTTCCTCGGTGTATAAGCCCAGCAGTGGGATTGCTGGGTCATATGGCAGTTCTATGTTCATCTCAGCACTGTTTACAATAGCCAGAACATGGAAGCAACCTAGCTGTCTATCAGCAGATGAATGGATAAGGAAGCTGTTGTACATATACACAATAAATATTACTCAGCCATTAAAGAGAATACATTCAAATCAGTTCTAATGAGGTGGATGAAACTGGAGCCTATTATACAGAGTGAAGTAAGCCAGAAGGAAAAAGACCAATACAGTATGCTAATGCATATATATGGAATTTAGAAAAATGGTAATGATAACCCTGTATGCGAGGCAGCAAAAGAGACACAGATGTACAGAACAGTCTCTTGGACTCTATGGGAGAGGGTGAGGGTGGGATGAGATGGGAGAACAGCAATGAAGCATATATATTATCATATGTGAAACGAATCGCCAGCCCAGGTCTGATGCATGATACAGGGTGCTCAGGGCTGGTGAGCCAGGATGATCCAGAGGGATGGAATTGGGAGGGAGGTGGGAGGGGGGTTCTGGAAGGGGAACACATGTACACGCATGGTGGATTCATGTTAATGTATGGCAAAACCAACACAGTATTGTAAAGTAAAAAGTGTTGATTGAATTTGTTACAATAAAAAAAACTAGAGATACAAAAAAGAAGAAAACATTTGTTTAAATGAAGTTACCAATTATAAGAAAGAAAGATGAGTGCCAAAGAACTGATGCTTTTGAATTGTGGTGTTGGAGAAGACTCTTGAGAGTCCCTTGGACTGCAAGGAAAGCCAACCAGTCAACCCTAAAGGAAATCAGTCCTGAATATTTATTGGAAGGACTGATGCTGAAGCTGAAACTCCAATACTTTGGCCACCTGATGCAAAGAACTGACTCATTGAAAAAGACCCTGACGCTGGGAAATATTGAAGGCAGGAGGAGAAGGGGATGACAGAAGATGATATGGTTGGATGGCATCAGCAACTCGATGGACATGAGTTTGAGCAAGCTCTGGGGTTTGATGATGGACAGGGAGGCCTGCGTGCTGTAGTCAATGGGTTGACAAAAAGGGTTCACAAAAAACTGAACGACTGAACTGAGCAAATTATAATAGTATCAAAAATACAGAGTGGTTAGAAATATATCTAACCAAATTTGAGCAAGAGACATTTTTAGAGAAAGTTGTAAAACTTAGTGGAGATCATTAAAGAAAAGCTATGTAAATAGACAGACATAATATTTTGGGTTTGGACTATGAACATTACAAAGATGTTGATTTTTCCCAAAATTCATCTACAAATTCACTTAGATTGTTGGTTTGAAACCAATAAAAACCTCAGTAGACTTTGTCTGTGGAACTTGAAAATCTGATTCCAAAATTAACATAGAAGGATATAAGGACAAGTATACTCACTCTGAAAAAAGAACAAAGTAGAGGGACTGCCTATGCAGATATCAAGAATAGTCACATAGTTTTAGTAATAAATTTTATGTCTTACAAAGGAATAGGTTAACTAACTAGTGGAACTGTCAGTTTCAGAAACAGATTTACTCAGATATTCTTGTATGATTGAGCTGGTATTATAGAATGGGTATAAAAGATGGGCTTTTCCATAAATGATTTCTGAACAAATGATCATATAAAAGGGAAAAAATAAAATTAGACCCTACTTCACACCATAAACCAAAATTATAAAGCTATATGAAGACAATATATTTGTAACCTTTGGGTTAAATCTAAGAGTTTATGAGTATTTACAGAATATTCTTTATAAACCTTCAGATTATAAATATATTGAGTATAAAAGGATTTTTTTAAACAAGTCAGAACAAAAGCATGAACAATAAAAAAGTGGGTTTTTAAAAGTGTATTTAAATTTAAAATTTCTGTTCATTGAGGGATATAAGGTGTTTGGTAAAAGAAAAGTCACAATAGGGCAAATATGTGTATAATTCATGTAAATAACAAAATATCAGTATCCAGAACAGATATAAAAACCTCTTACAAGCTGAAAAGAGAAGAAAACTTTAAAAGAGTAAAAGGCTTAAACAATTCTTCACCTAAGAGAAAACCCAAATGGTCAATAACATGAACAATTTGTTTAATCTTATTAGTAGCTAGAGAAATGCAAGTGAAAAGCCACAATAAAATACCAACATATTTACCACAGCAGAAAAATTAAAACCATTGAATAATATTAAGCATTGATGAGAATATGGAGCAAGTGCAAACATGAACAGGTGGTAGAATGGTAAATGGGCAAGATCATTTTGGAAAACAGTTTGACACTGTCTAGTTCATTTGAGATGCACATATTTAGCGACTGAGCAATTTCATTCCTGTCTCAGAGAAGCTCTTGTCCAGGACACAAACACAAGTGTTTATTCTGGTGCTGTCTGAGATAGCAAAATGCTGGAAATAACCCAAATATCCATTCACATGAGAACAGATAAATAAATTGTGGCATATTCATCTGATGAAATACTAGATCATTGAAAACGAATGAATTACAACTGGAAGCAAAAACTTAATTGATTCTCTGGTACATAATGCTGCAGGAAAATGCACTAAGTATGTTTATACTTGTATGAAGTTCTGAACCATGCACAATTAAATAATGTATAGTTTAAGGTTACACACTCTGTAGTAAAGTAAATGTGTGAAGGAGAATAATTCTATAATAACATTGCATTCTGAATAATGGTTACCCTTGAGGGATGTGGCGATTAAACTCTTTGCTTTGGAAAACACAGGGCTTCAAAGGTGATGGTAAATTTTGTTAATTAAATTGGACATGGGTACCCAGATATTTGTGTTGACTATTTGCCTTATGCATATTTAATAAAAAAGATTTTGTATCTGTTCAATATTTAAAAGAATTAAAGTACTGAGTTCAGTTAGAGGCATTCTGATACCTCTACTTGCTTTCTAGGATAATTTTAAAAATTATTCATAGTACTTTCAAAACTAGGTAATAAAAAATTAAAAAGGCCAATGGGAGAATGGATACATGTATATATATGGCTGAGATCTTCCGCTGTTCACCTGAAACTACCACAACACTGTTTATTGACTATACCCCAATACAAAATGTTTTTGGTCTTAAAAAGTTTTTAAAATGTAAAAAATTCAATGATTTTTAACAGAGCACTTTTCTGAAAAATTATCCCCAATATCTGCTTCTCTTGGTGGATTTCTTTTATAGTCACACCCAGACTGTGTCTACTTAATTCTTACCAAGTTTTGGAAAAATTTATTGACTCATCATCATTGAATTCTGGGCTGGACATCCTCATAGACAGGGTACCCTTTGCCAGGAGCACTCACTGCGTATTCTCTATATCCCCTTTTCTCTCCTCATGTAACTCCTTCCTGCTCACCTGGCAGAACTCAGATATTCTTTATAAGGTTACTTTCTCTGTTGAAGCTCTGGAAAATTCTGCAAGAGATGGGAGTACCAGACCACCTGACCTGTCTCTTGAGAAACCTGTATGCAGGTCAGGAAGCAACAGTTAGAACTGGACATGGAACAACAGACTGGTTCCAAATAGGAAAAGGACTATGTCAAGGCTGTATATTGTCACCCTGCTTATTTAACTTATATGCAGAGTACATTGTGAGAAACGCTGGTCTGGGAGAAGCACAAGCTGGAATCAAGATTGCTGGGAGAAATATCAATAACCTCAGATATGCAGACAACACCACCTTTATGTCAGATAGTGAAGAACAACTAAAGAGTTTTTTGATGAAAGTGAAAGAAGAGAGTGAAAAAGTTGGCTTAAAGCTCAACATTCAGAAAACTAAGATCATGGCATCTGGTCCCATCACTTCATGGCAAATAGATGGGGAAACAGTGGAAAGAGTGACAGACTTTATTTTTGGGCTCCAAAATCACTGCAGATGGTAACTGCAGCCTTGAAATTAGAAGACGCTTGCTCCTTGGAAGAAAAGTTATGACCAAACCCAGACAGCATATTAAAAAGCAGAGACATTACTTTGCCAACAGAGGTCCATCTAGTCAAAGCTATGGTTTTTCCAGTGGTCATGTATGGATGCTACATACATGCAGTAGTCACGTATGGATGCTACATGCTGTAGTCCATGTTGTCAAAAGAGTCAGACATGACTGAGCAACTGAACTGAACTGACCCCACCTCATGCAGAAGGGACAATAAAAATACGTTGACTAATTGAGTAATATGTGAAGAAATAATGAATAAGACTAACACCCTTCCCTCAAAGAACCTGTAGTCTAGTAGACAGAGGTAAGTACAAGTCAATGGCATACCCTTCAGCATTAGTAATGCTGCTGCTGCTGCTGAGTTGCTTCAGTCGTGTCCGACTGTGCGACCCCATAGACGGCAGCCCACCAGGCTCCGCTGTCCCTGGGACTCTCCAGGCAAGAACACTGGAGTGGGTTGCCATTTCCTTCTCCAGTGCATGAAGTTGAAAAGTGAAAGTGAAGTTGCTCAGTCATGACTGAGACTCTTAGCAACCCCATGGACTGCAGCCCACCAGGCTCCTCCATCCATGGGATTTTCCAGGCAAGAGTACTGGAGTTGGGTGCCATTGCCTTCTCTGTCAGCATTAGTGATAAAACAGAGTAAATTAAAAAACAAGTAAAAAAGAATGATAATTAGGTGTCATGATAAAGGTATTAGCTAAAGCTAAGGTGGTAATTGTATTGCAATATATAAATGTATTGTCAATAGGCTGTACACCATAAACTTGTATAATGTTATATATAAATTATAAAATAAAAGTGAAGGGTGGATTTGGTACTTGTTGTTGACAATGAATATATTATTAACTAAAATTAATAATTTGATCCCCTTAAGAGAATGAATCATTCATTTTTAAAGAACATGTATCTTAACATAGTCTACTGGATATACCAATGAATATTACTGATACCCAAATCAGCATACTTAGCACTCAATCTTGGTTTCTTTTTGTTTTATTATTTTTTAAAATTTATATTTGATCGGAGGATAACTGCTTTACAGTGTTGTGTTGGTTTCTGCTATACACAGATCTTAGTTTCTAACTAAGATTTCCTACTAAAACAAACTCAGGCATTTTGGATAAATGGCTGATTTATTGTGTGTTCCAGGAAAGCAGTTCTGTTTTTCAATATGTATATGCATTCTTTTTATTTTTCTTTTCTATTATGGTTTATCAGGGTTTCCCTTGTGGCTCAGCTGGAAAAGAATCTGCCTGCAGTGTGGGAGACATGGGTTCAATCCCTGGGTTGGGAAGATCCCCTGGAGAAGGGAAAGGCTACCCACTCCAATATTCTGGCCTGGAGAATTCCATGGACTGTATAGTCCATGGGATCACAAAGAGTGAGACACGACTGAGCAACTTTCACTCTATCTAAAAATATTGAATATAGTTCCCTGTTCTAGACAGTAGGATCTTTCTGTTGATCCATTCTATATATAAAAGCTCACATCTGCTAACCCCAACCCCCCATTTCATCCTTCCCCCAACCCCCTCTCCTTTGGCAACCACCAGTCTATTCTCTATGTCCATGATTCTATTTTTGTTTCATAGATAGATTCATTGTGTCATATTTTAGATTCCACATATAAAAGATATCATATGATATTTGTCTTTCTCTTTCTGACAGTATGATCTCTTGATGCATTCATGTTAAAGCAAATGGCACTATTTCATTCTTTTTAAGGCTGCATAGTATTCCATTGTATACATGTACCACATCTTCTTTATCCATTCATCTGTTGAGAGACATTTAAGTTATTTTTCCATGTCTTGGCTATTCCAAATAGTGCTGCTATGAACATAGGGGTGCATGTATCTTTTTGAATTAGAATTTTGTTTGTATAGATGCCCAGGACTGATGGATTACATGGTAGCTGTATTTTTAGCTACCATGAATTTCTGAGGAAATTCTATACTGTTTTCCACAGTGGCTACGCCAGCTTGCATTCCCAGCAACAACGTAGGAGGGTTCCTTTTTCTCTACACTCTCCCCAGCATTTGCTGTTCATAGATTTTTTAATAATGGCCATTCTGACTGGTGTGACATGGTACCTCAGTGTAGTTTTGATTTGCATTTCCTTAGTAATTAGCAAGTCTGAACCTCTTCTCATGTGCCTATTGGCCATCTGTATGTCTACTTTGGAGTTTTTATTTAGGTCTTCTGCCCATTTTTTTTTTAATTGGGATGTTGGGTTTTTTTGTTGTTGCTGAGTTGTATGAGCTGTTTGTATACTTTGGAAATGAAGACCTTATCACTTGTTTTGTTGGCAAATATTTTCTCCCATTCTGTAAGTTTTTTTTTTTTTTCAAATGGTTTACTTTGCTGTACAAAAGCTTGAAAGTTTGATTTGGTCCCATTTGTTTATTTTTGTTTTTATTTTCTCTTACCTTAGGAGAAGGAATTAATTCTTGAGCCTGGAACATTGTGTGTCCGAAAGTAAGGCAGGGCTTTAAGACTGATGAGGACATACCAAAAACACATCAAAGCCAGCCTGAAGGGCTTTCTCCTGGCCAAATTTGGAACAATTCGGCTTTGAAAGAGTGATGGTAATGAATATAATGCAGTGAATTAAAAAATAACTTGTGAGACCACAGTCATGATAAAAAAGACACAGGGAAGAAGGAAAGGGAGGCTCTTCTTTACTAATGTGTTTTGATCTATGTGGTAAGAATCACCAGATTGGAAAAAACAGTCACCATTTTGCACCCCAAATGTAATAATTGACTCAGGCAAGGATGGTCCAGGCAAATTTCATTCATCCATGATGAAATTTTGGAGTGAAAAATTATTGGGAAACAGAATATGTACACAGTTTTAAAGTACCAAATTGTCATATACTTAGTTACAGACGTGCAAAAGTACCTTTATAATGAAGAAGTATGGCACATCCCACCTTTACTGAGTGATTGAACTTAATGCTGCCAATAATGGGAGAAAGAAAGAAACAATACTTACTGTCTGATGTTGTGTACCAAGAAGAACTAACATCACATATGACATTCTTGACAAAAATATTTCATCTAAATCTATCCATGAGGAAACCACAGGCATATTCATCTGAGGATCTTTCTACAAAACAACTGGTTTCAACTTTGCTGACTCTTAAAATGCGTCATCAAGATGAAAAACTGCTCTGAAGGAGATCAGAGAGACTTGGCAGCCAAATGCAACGTGTGGTCTTTGGTTGCTCTTCGATGAGACCAAACTAAAGGACGTAGAGAAAACCAAAGGATATTGAATTTGCTCCATTTTAGATGACATTATTAACATACTAGTGTTAACTTTCCTGAGTGTGTCAATGGAACTGTGGTTGTAGAGGAAAATGACCAGGTTTTTAGGAGTTTCACGCTGCAGGGGTGAAATACAAGGAGAGGCAACATGCAGATCCAGCTAGTTTTCCTTGCCTGTCTTTGCCTTATCTCAGCAGAGGCCCTCAAGATGTGGGCAAATGAGCCTTTAGTTGATTCCAAGGCATCCACTCCAGCTGTCCAGTCTTTCCTGCTGAGTTCCCAGATATCATGGAATCGAGATAAGTCACCCTGACTCACTCTTCCTCACTGAATTTCAGTTCTTCAGAATCTTGAATCTAATAAAATGGTTCTTTTAAGCCTCAGTGTTTAGGGTTAATGTGTCATGCAGCAATTGTAACTGAACAGAGAGATGAGGGGAAGGTAGGTAAGTTCTGTTGATGGGTTAAATTGCAGTCTAATATTAGTGCTTCATTTATGTGATAGGTCCTAATTTTTTTTTTTTTTTTGCCTAGTTCAGAGATAGCTGCATCTACATTCCTTATTGTTCTGTTGACACCAGGGATTCTCTGTGTTTGACCAGAGGACAGGAATAGCACCTTCCTAATTATCTTTTCTAAATTCTCCTTGATGACTGGCCTTTTCAATCTCTGTGATTAATTCTAAGTATTCGATTAGCCTGGAAGTGGGTGATGAACTTATGTTTGCAAAACCACTTTTTTCCAACCCTTTGCTAGTCTCAGACAGATGATTTTGTCCCTCACTTTTAGAATATGGGGGCAGGTTATCATCTGATAACATTCTCAGGTTTAAAGTTAAATTGCTGGACCACAGGAAATACTTGGCTACATGAGGATTTAGGTTTAACTTCCTCAGGATATATTTGAAATCCATATTGCTTTTCTATTTGAGCAAAAACTTCAAACCAGTAACTCTGTGTAGACAAAATGCTAACATATTATGATTTTGAGATATTATAATTCTGATGCTTAATAAATATTCTTCATGAGTTCATTGCTTGAATTCAAGTGTTCTTTTCATTAGAGATACTCATATCTTATATTAAGTGTGTATACATACATGCCCAAATCCCCAATGTGGTTTTTTTAAAATATTTAACGTTTTAATTCTAGAGTAGTTTTATACACAGAAAAAATTGTAAAAATAGTATAGAGAGTTCCTTTGTACTCTATATCCTTTGGAGACTATTGCTGACATCTTAGATTACTATGGCATGTCTGTCTTAACTAACAACTAAGTCTGGTGTATTTTTATTACCTGAACTCCACACTTTGGCTTTTTATTGTCATTAATTTTCCCCTAATGCCCATTTTCTGTCTTGCATTCCTGTTTAAAATAGCACATTACATTTAGTCATCATGTCTCCATAACCTCCTCTGTCTTCCAACTGTATTTCAGATTTTTGTTGGTATTTATGACCTCTACAGTTTTGAGAAGTAACAGTCATGTATTTGGTAGTATGATCCTTGATTTGGGTTTGTCCAATAATTTTTTTTCATGGTTAGATTGGAGTTATGAGGTTTTGGAAAGGAGGCCATTGCATATCATGTCAAAAGTGAATGCTATCAGCATGCCTTCCCATTGCCGATGTTGACTTTGGTCACCTGTATACAGTGGTGTTTGTCAGGTTTCTCCACTATGTAGTTACCTCCCTGCCCCCTTCCCACATGGTTTCCTCTGCAGGCAAGTTCACTAAGAGTGGCCCACGTCTCCAGAGTAGGCAGTCATGTTCCACCCTTTTAGGGAGCAACTTCTCCATAAATTATTTTTAATTCTTCTGTGTGTGAGATTTGTCTATTCTAGCCCATCCATTTATCTATTCTTTGATTCATATGAGTATAGGCTCAAAGATATTTACTTAATACTTTGGGTTATAATCAAATTCTATGTTCTTTATTCTGTCTTTCATGTTGTTCCAACGTTTGTCAATAGGAGCTATTTCATTTGGCTTCTGCTTCCCTTTAACATACTCCCATTATTTTGTTTTTGAGAATTCCCTTCCTTTCTGGAATGAGAAAATGCTCTAATATCAGGTTGCGTATTCCCTGCCCTAACCCTAAAATCAGCCATTTCTCCAAAAAGCCCTAGTTTCTTTTATTGATCTCAATGTATTTTTATATTTTTACATAATGTAAGCACACACTATTTCTGGTTTTTTAAAGCCATTATTAAAATTCTCAGTGTGCATAATTGGTAATCTGCTGTGACATTCTTACTATCAGTGAAACTTCTAGCAGAATGAAGAACCCCTCCCTCACTCTAATCTTTGCTTGTCAACCCTAGTTTCACATTATGATTGCTGTAGAGATTTAAAAATATACAGATTTTCATGCTCCTCCTGAGGCCAATTAAATAAAAATACTGGAATTGGAGCTCAAGCATGAGGACTTTTTAAAAACATCTTTAGGTAATTTCTCATTTGTAATCAGACTGGGAGCTACTAAGTTAAGTCTTAATTCCATCAAATTCGTAATGGCTACTTTCAACTCTCAATATTCTTTTGTTAAAAATCTACAATGGGGCTAATTTTATTATTCAGAAAGTCTCCCAAAACATGTGAAATGAAAAAATTGAACATTCATGTTTCCCCACAAAGCATTTTGTTGCTCTGACAAACCCGAGTCATATGGGCTGTGAAAGATAGGTATTTTAATGTAGCAAACAGTGAAACTTTGAACAATTACAACTTAAGGTCTATAAACAGTAGTTTTAGAGAAAAGCAACAATTTTTCAAAAGAACTTGAAAAATATAAATCTTGTCTATTGATTAATATATTAATAATTGATTAATCATAATAAATTAGTAATTGGTTAATCATACCACTAACCTAATGGCAACATATATAATAAATGGTTTTCTATTAAAGAAAGAAAAAGATATTAATTTGATCAGTTAATCTAGTGTTTAATAACCCAATAGTTGGAAAATTAAATGATTTTTAGCAAGTTATTGGGGTAATAGAAAATGAAAACCTCCCTTTCCTGATAAAATTTAGAAGTAATGGACTCTAATGAGAGTTTTTCATGATTTGGGGTGAGCCAAGTTCTTATTTTCCACAGTTGAAGCAGCTGGGCCTTGCATAGGCGTAGCTGGGTTTTGGGGGTCTGGAGGACTTTTCAAGTGAAACAGTACAACTAAGGACCTTTAATTATTGCACACAGGGGCCTGTGCAAGTGAGAGATCCTGCAGGTATCCTGGTTTCATCTAGAAAGGAGAGAAGAGGGGATAAATAGAGAGCCAAGTTCCTTGCCTCAAGACCTAGGTGCAAAGACCAGGTCTTTGCAGGCAACATTTTTCAGTCACACCCAACTACAAGGGAGGCTGAGACATGTAGTCTCCTGCAGAAAGAGCATATAGATTGGCAAAGTGTCAGTTGCTCAGATGTGTTTGGCTCTTTGCAACCCCACAGACCAACCCCACATAGCCCTCTAGGCTCCTCAGTCCATGGAATTCTCCAGACAAGAATACTGGAGTGGGTAGCCATTTCTTTTCCAGGGGATCTTCCCAACGCCAGGGAGGGAACTGAGATCTCCTGAATTGCATGTATTCTTGACTGCCTGAGCCACCAGGGAAGCCCAAGTAGATTGGGAGACCACTGGCAGTCCTCCTCTCAGAGGGGAAGGATGAGGACTCAGGAGCACAGATGTTACAGAAGTTCTCAGTGGAAGGAGCTACTTCAAAGAGACCAGCTGTTCCCAAGATGAAAGGTGAAAGTCCCAGGAGTGACAGTCCGATGAGCAGAGAGGAGGGCATACGGAAACAGGCTTGCTGGGGTGGGAAGGCAGAACAAAGCCTACAGGGCAGGGAGCCTCCAGGAGCCTTCGGGTAAGGGAGTGTGGAAACCAGAGCCTCAGAACTAATCATCCGACCGTGACTGACACCCAAGGGGGAGAGAATTCCCCAGAAGGAAACTGGAGTGTTGTTAGGAGAGGAGACACATAATTTTTATTTCCAAATTGGCACACATGTTCTCCACACCCCCTTTGAGAGAGAGAGAGAGAGAATGAGCTGGTAAACATATAATTATAGAATGTGATCAATTCTTTAATAGAAGAAACAGAGGATGAAATTTGCAGTTATTTCTGGGATGAATGAAAGTAGGGGAACAGTGGTGAATTTTAAGCTGAATCTTCAAAGGACTGGGAGTTTTCTAATTAGACAAGAGAGGGAAGAATGCCCAAGGAAAAAGATCATGGATCAAGATAGGTTTTGAATAAGGCCATCTTTAGAAAAATAATACATGTTTACAACTCCAAAATTAATATACGAAAATGAATTTGTTTCTACAATGAGAAAACATATTCACGACAAATTACCCGTCTTGGAAATTCTCAGTCCCTTTCTTCTGAATTCCCTTTAGGCGATTTAACAGAGATGGCTTCCATAGACATATTTCTGGATTGTTTCTGTCCCATCCTAGAATGTTCTAAAATACTCAACTACCTTCAGCAACTACAGGGAAAGACTGGAGGCTTGTGTCTCACTAACTTCAGAAGCAATAGGCCTTCTTTGGTTTGTGAAATGGTGTCATGGTTTCAGGAATTCCAAATGGTTTGACTTCCTGGGATTACAGCTGGAGCTGAGGTTAGATATCCAGGCCAGTGTCAATGGTAAAGGATTTTACATGTCATCCTATGGAGCTCTGTCTTGTAGAACATGGAGGCTTTGAAAGATTTTATGTGAAAAGTTACATGATTACATTGATATTCAGAAAGATGCTTCTGAAACATTTAAGGCCTAGGTAAAAATCCAGAGAAATGAGTTTAGTAAGTATTAATGCTTATTGGGAGCCATTTAAAGTAGGCTAAAAATTAAAAAGATTCCTGAATAGTGAAAGCAGAAGGGATGGATTAAGGAAATAATCACCAAGTAGAACTGAAAAGAACCTGTAAGAAAAAGAGGCACGTATGAGATAACTGATACAGTAAATAAAAATAGATGTCATTTGAGGACAGGAGCCCATTAATATTTATCTTGTATTTATATTTATATGAGACGAAAAGGTAAAATATGGCAGTAAGGTAGAAGAAGTAGGTGAACACAATTTTAGAAAGGTTAGATTGTAATCTTTCTAGCAGGAAGAAAGCCTCCATCTAATTAAATAATGTGCTCTTCTATAACAAGAGAGTTATTTTAAAAAAAACAGAGAGTAAAGGATACTACATAAGTATAATTATTATTCAATTTGATACATAGTATAATATCTATGTTGTATCTTAATAAGCATGACAGCACTTATTACAGCTTAGTGAGGGAAAATAAAAATTGGTCTTTGCAATTAACCTTATCCACATGTAAATGAGATTAATTAGTAGTTTTTCCTTTCTAATCTTTTGGGAAAGCAGATAATTGTAATTATACTGTTTATGCAAATTGTATCCAAATGTGCAACAGGACACAATAGTTTGCAAATTAAAGTTCAAATAGAAAAATAATTCTAAAATTTACCTTTAGAATACTAGGAAAGCCAATTAGAGCATATGAATGAAATATTACAAACAAATATGAATATTTTCCCAAGGGAAGTAGCTTTTTATTTAACGTTATTAATGCTTTTGCTCCCCACTTGAGTTATTCAATGAGGTTTAACATGTGTTTCAAATTTTTATTTTTCTTATAATGAAGTAAGTTTGAAATTCTAAGTAAAAAGTTTTAAAAAGTTAATGTATTTTCTTCACAAAAATAGATTTTGACTGAAAGACAGGAAAAGCTTGATCCTCACTTTCCAGAGAAGAGAGTAAAAACAAATTTGATAATGTTACAAAATTAAGATAAGAACTTTGGTGTTCTGATTTCTGGTTCATTTTTCGTTCCCACACATTCATGATCTACAGAAGAGGGAAAATCATTTTCTCCATTATAAGGGTTATAAGGTTTCTCTTAGAAATCTTTTTTTTTTACATCTGCTTTTATTGAGGGGGAAATGAAATGCATATTTCATTTGCAGAAAAACAGAAAACAGTTCTTTTGGTCAGTTTAAGAGGAGATCAGAATAAAATTTCTGTTCATGCTTTGAGTGAAACAATTAAGATATGCATTTGTTGCTTTATTTAGTGAACAAATTTTAACATTTACTGTGATGAGGTCTAACATAGACCCTAGGGAAAGGGCAAGTACAATGCAGTTCCTACCCTCAGGGAGAAGGTGCAGAGACAAAGAATGTACAAGATATGCAAACCTAACAGAGGTCTGTACAGCAAAGTGCACAGAAGTAGAACAAGTAACTTTGGGGAAAAGATATGCTAAAGAATGGTTGATGGAAGAAAAAAGTAGGAGAGGGTGCACCAGGTAGAACACGTGCAAGACCCCAAATAGACGCATGGTGTGTCTACAGATAGGATTGTGTGGGGGGCAAAGACTGACGCAATGTCAGGGTCAGTTGAATTCATGGAGTCCTGCTGACACAGTGTTTTTTCAGACCATTTCTGTGTACCTCTGAGAGTTTAAGTCATCATCTTATTTGCTTGAAACAATGAAATAGCCACCCTGTCTGCCTTGTCCACCCACCAATCCTTTTTCTGTAGTGCAGGCAAAGTAATCTTCATGTCATTTCCCTGTTTTAAGCTCTTTAATTTCTTACTGTCCTTAAGATAGAAATAAAATCCTTAAGATGAATGGTATGATCCTCTACAGTGTTTCTTGGCTACCCCTTCCACTCATGTGTGTTCTCGCTCTTTCGTCTTATATCTCTTGGGGTTCCCTATGTTTTGTATTCTCTCATTTCTAACATAAGTTAGTCATTGGATAATTGGGAGTGAAGGCTGCCTTGAGAGACTTGTTTCATTTAGGAATTTATTCATTTATTTGCAAAGGTTATGATCAAATGATACTCTACTCCACTATTCTTGCCTGGAAAATTCCATGGACAAAGGAGCCTGGCGGGCTACAGTCCATGGGGCCACAAAGAGTCAGACACAACTGAGCAACTGAGCGCACATGATCAAAATAGCCTGAAGATGAGACCCTTCTAGGGACCAAGCCATTGTCACAGTCCTTTATGATTTGGGAATAACCTTAGATACCAAGGTTTGGTATCTTTGGCCTGCTTGCTATAAGGCCTCCTCTGGATGCCAAGGTTATGATAAAAACCCATTCTCTTCCTGAAAAGAGACAGTGACAAATATCCCTAATCTGAGAGTCCTGAATCCCTGTACTCAATAACTAATATTTTAGGAACTGTCCTGTATATAATTTTATTAGTCACGGTTAAACCAGGGAAGAAGACTCAACATGTGTGTGTTCATCTATCTAGATTCATATACATTTTCTATCTACCTAGACACATATATGTGTGTTTCTATATGTGGTGGGAATCTAACCTCTACACTCCTAGAGTTCCTTAGGAGTTAGACTTCTATGGTGAAGAGCTGGGAGTTCCCCGTGGTTGAACCTGAGTTTTGGGGAAGATGAGAACAGCATAGCAGCATCTCTGCAAGCTGTTAGGTACAATCATGTCAGACAATTGCGGAGGACTAAGACTTACTGAGACTTGGGGTAGCAAAAAGAACTGTGATAACAGCCAATGATCACAGTCATCGGAGCTTCCCAGGTAGCGTCAGTGGTAAAGAACCTGTCTGTCAAAGCAGGAGACATAAGAGATATGGGTTTTATTCCTGGGTCAGGAAGATTCCCTGGAGGAGGGCATGGCAACCCATTCCAGTATTCTTGCCTGGAGAGCCTGGTGGGCTAAAGTCCATAGGATTGCAAAGAGTTAGACATGACTGAAGTGACTAAGCATGCTGAGTCATCTAGTACTGATGTTTTGGACTTTGTTTTGCATAAGGAGCAATGAACATGATAATAAAGGATCATGAGTATTATCTATGCATTGAGCATTATCATTTGATCTAAAAGTGGGAGGGAATATTGGATGACCTACCTGCAATCTTATATATATATATATATGAAAGTCACTCAGTCGTGTCTGACTCTTTGTGACCCCATGGATTATACAGTCCATGGAATTCTCCAGGCCAGAATACTGGAGTGGATAGCTGTTCCCTTCCCCAGGAGATCTTCTCAATCCAGAGATTGAACCCAGGTCTCCTGCATTGCGAGCAGATTCTTTACCAGCTGAGCCACCAGGGAAGCACAACAATACTGCAGTGGGTAGCCTATTCCTTCTGCAGGAGATCTTCCTGACCCAGGAATTGAGCCTGGGTTTCCTTCCTACATTGCAGGTGGATTCTTTACCATCTGAGCTACCAGGATGACCTGTGGTTAATCCAAGGCAAGTTTTATTTCATTCAGCATGTTAAAGAAGTGTGGCACAGATATTTTGAATCCATACCCCCAAATTACCAGAAAGTTGAGAATCTTTGTCCAACATAAATTTCTGCAGGCTGCCACAGTGATGATAACCCTGTTGGGGAATTGGTGTGTGGGGATAAGGGTAGCATCTTGAACATCTTTTCTAGTTTGAAGCTCATCAGATGACTGTCACACTGTTGGATTTGAAGGGATTCTACAAAATACTTAAAAATCTCAAAGCAGAAATACAGTCTCATTGGCAGAAGGTTCAGGATTAAGTAAAGGTTCAATGCAGCCTTATTTACTGAAGGACTGGATTTCTTTGGAATAACCCATGAGGATACTGAGACAGGAGAGAGATTAAAGATGATTTTAAAGCCCCCGCTATCAGGCATCACATTTCCAAAACTATTGGTCTTCTTTCTGAACAGGGAGCAGTTCACTGTGTCTGGGAGTGGGAAAGAAAGACTTGGACATGAGAAAAATTCTCTGTTTTCACAAACCTGGACAGAGCAGCTGAAACCCAGACTGAAGTACTGGCTCAGGTGGCGTGGGGTGTGTGCAAGGCTTGTGGGTGCTCAGTTGCTCAGTCGTGTTGACTCTTTGAGATGCTATGGACTGTAGCCCTCCAGGCTCCTCTGTCCATGAAATTCTCCTGGCGATTTGGGGTTGTCATTCCCTTCTCCAGGGGATCCTCCCAACCCAGGGATAGAACTTGCATCTCCTGCACTGTAGGCAGATTCTTGACCACTGAGCCATCAGGGAGGCCCCTTGTATGAGGCTATTCCTCTTCTAATGGAAAAGATAAACGACCAGAAATGGAGTGTGCTGGATAGAGGAATTTGATCTTTGACTACAAAATTGTTTTCAGACTAGTGCTTCAGCGTCATGTCATAGGAATTGAGGAATGCTAAGGATTGATGGATACTCTTACAGGCTCCAACTGTGGAGGCCATTTCTTTCCTCAGAAGGGATAAAGTTTTACTGACTGAGATGTTGCAACATAGCAGAATTAGTCTTCAAGTTTTGTTTCTGGGTATTAATCAGATTGTTTCATTTCATAACAAAAGTGCCCTGAATCTGTACTCTATGTCTTAAGATTTTTGACATAGCATTAAATATTTTAGAATGATATCAGAATGAACCATTATACCCATGGATCTGGGGCTCTTTATCCCCTTTAAATTTGTGGCAGAAGGTACCAGTCGCCCCAGATCTGTATCCAACCCTAGTGGCCCACAGACAATAACAAGAGAGGATGTCCCATCACTGAAAATCACAGGCCCATCTTGAGATATCTGTAGGTATTTTACAATTTTCTGGCCTGATGACCGAATCCAAATCGTGCACATTTCTCTTTGACTTTACTGCCAGAACTCACTCTCTGGTACCAATTTCCGTTTAATATTCTTTGGATGAAAGCACAGAGAGTGATTCTAAGCCTCTCATAAAAATGATTGGCTGGTACCTGCCAAAACTGAACAAAAAACTGAACAACCAGGTCTCAGAATATACAGAACCACTGCAGTTCTGGGGACCTCAGCATAACAATTTATAACCTTTATTCTTTTTAGCACCTGCTGTCAGATACCATCAGATGATACATTGAAATCAAGGTTCCTGGTGGAAAGAACCTTGATTAGTCCAACTTGAGTCAACCTGTCTTTAAGGCAGGAAGGCTGGGTCTAGGATCAGGATGGGAGAGGAGATTAGGAGTATTGACCTGAAAGTAAGTAGCTACTTTAGGTTATTATGATTCCTTGCATCTCTGAAGATGAGTCTAGTGATCCACTTTAAAGACAAATATTGTATTTAACACATGAGTATGGAATCTAGAAAGATGGTAGGGATGGACATATCTGCAGAGCAGTAACGGAGACACAGACATAAAGAGTAAACTTGTTGACACAGTGGGGGAGGGAGGAGGTGAGACAGATTGAGAGAGTAGCATGGAAACGTAAACATTACCATATGTAAAATAGATAACCAGTGGAAATTTGCTCTGTGACACAGGGAGCTCAACCCAGTGCTCTGTGACAACCTAGAGGGATGGGATGGAATTATCATTATTTCCACCCATTATGGAAAAAATTGTCATTAACAAGCCCATGCATATGTCGCTTCAGACGTGTCCAACTCTGTGCGACCTTAAGGACTGTAGCACCCCAAACTCCTTTGTCCATGGGTTTCTCCAGGCAAGAATACTATAGTGGATTGCCATGCTCTCCTCCAGGGGATCTTCCCAACCCAGGGATCAAATCAGCATTTCTTTTGTCTCCTGCATTGGCAGGCAAGTTCTTTACCATTAGCGCCACCTGGAAAGCCCTTTAATAAGCCCATATGCAAATACAAATTATGTGATTTTTGACTTCATCCTGGATGATGGTGATGGTGATGATAATGATTTATACTAATGGCATCAGTGTGAGTAATGCTAATTGTGTGGTATCTTGCGACTTAATCTTTCTGAGATAGTTTCTTCCTTCATAAAGCAGAGATTACTATTGTAATATATCTGGATAATACATATGAATTCTGTTTCTGAGATTGGTAGCTGTCATTCCTTTAGACAAGGAACTGACTCTCTTGGATTTATGAATTTCTCAACCTATTGTTTTCAAACATCATTTTTTGATCTGGCCACTGTATTTCTGAACCCAGCATGCCAAAATTGCCCATCTTGAATATTATTTCCCATAAGAAGATTATATCTTTTCAAGTGATATCAGGAGAAAGTATGCTATTATTTACATATGTTTTGAATGATTGCCATATGTGCATTTAAAGTAGAATATTTTCAAATTTATATTTCTACATTATAGTATATAAACTTTATGGCATGCATTAAGTAAAGATGATGATTGAAATATGTATTGCTGAAGACATCTTTACGGCATGCTTTTATAGTGCTTTATGTGTAAAGAGCCTAGATTCTAAATCTATTTGCCCTAACGCATGCATATAAGTAATCATATTATATGTTTATATATTTGTTTAGTCTTATTGTCACTGTAATATTTCTTAGTTAGCTGTTAGCATCCAGGCTATTTTTTTTATAAGCCCCTAAAGTCAAGGACTACCCTAGTTGAAAATCATCCTATTAGTTATACAGTGCATGCGTGCAAAGTCGCTTCAGTAGTGTCTGACTGTTTGCAACCCATTGAATGGTAGCCTGCCAGGCTTGTTCCTCTGTCCAGGGATTCTCTTGGCAAGAATACTGGAGTGGGTTGCCATGCCCTGCTTCAGGGGATCTTCCCAACCCAGGGATCAAGCCTGCATCACCTGTGTCTCCTGCAGTGCAGGCAGATTCTTACTGCAGAGCCTCCAGGGAAGCCCTAGTTATCTAGTGTTATATAAGAAATCACCTCAAAAATTAGTGACTGTGTTAGAATGACCTTTTTGGCTGCTGGGGTGGGGGAGCGGGGGATAGGGAGTTTGGGAAGGTCATGTACACACTGCTATATTTAAAATGGATAACCAACAAGGACCTACTGTATATTATGTGGAACTCTGCTCAATGTTATGTGGCAGCCTTGATGGGAGGGGAGCTCGGGGGAGAATGGATTCATTAATATTCTGGCTGAGTCCCTTCACTGTTCACCTGAAACCATCACAACATTGTTAATCAGCTATACCCCTATACACAATAAAAGGTAAAAAAGAAACCTGAATGGCTGTATTAATTTGCTAAGGCTGCCATAACAAAATAGCACAGGCTGAGTGGCTTAAGCAACAGAAATTAACTTTCTTGCAATTTGGAGGCTAGCAGTCCAAGAGAAACTGTTATGATAGATTTGATCCCTTCTGAGGGTTTTCCTTGGCTTGTGGATGGCCATCTTCTCGCTATGTCCTCACATGGCCTTACCTCTGCCAGAGCCTTCAGTTAGCAACTTAGTGATATCCTTAAGAGTTTTAGCAATCACAAATCCCAAGAGTACTTATGAGTTGTACTTTTATATTTGTTTTCATTTAAGGTAAATTTCCCACTTGCAATTTTGAAAGAAGGGATTTGTAGACAGCTGGTGGGAATATAAACTAGTACAGCTGTATAGAAAACAGGATAAAGATTCCCAAGAAATTAAAAAGGAAACTACCTTATCATTCAATAATGCTACTTATGGGTATATAGTTGAAGGAAACAAAATCACTGTCTTAAAGAGATATCTGTATTCCTATGTTCAGTGCAGCATTGTTCACAATAGTCAATGTAAGAAAACAACCTAAGTAACTGTTGACAAATGAATGGATAGAGAAAATGTAGTATATATAGAGTGGGATATTATTCCGCCATAAAGAAGAAAGAAATTCTGATATTTGCAATGAAATGGATGAAACTAGAGGTCATTGTGCAAAGTGAAAAGAAAGAAAGGCAGAGAAAGAAAGACAGATGCTACATGGTATCACTTATACATGGAATCAAAGAAAAGAAAACAAAAGCAGAAAAAACAAACCAAAACAGGCCAACTTGTCAAAACAGAATGGAAAATGGTTGTCACCAGGGTGTGGGAGATGGATAAATAGAAAGTGGTTATAAAATGAGGACAAGCTTACAACCATCAGAGAAATAAGTTTTTAGGATATAATATAGAGCATGGTGACAATAGTTAATCACACTATATTGTTCTCTTGAAATTTGCCAAGAGGGTAAATGTTATGCATTCTCACCCCCCTCCAGAAAAAAAAAGAAAAAGAAAACAGAGGAAATATGCTGGGAGATGGATGTTGACTTGATAGTGGGCATCCTTTCACAATATGTGTGTGCGTCCAATCATCACATTACACACTTTAAATATATTACAGTTGTATCTATCAACAATACTTCAATAAAGCCAGAGAATGTTTTTAAAAACTAAGGGATGTATGGAATGTAAGCAATGCTCTCTATGTACACTGCACTGAACAAGAATGGATTTGACCTAGAATTAAACTATATTAATCAAAGTATACTAATCTACTGGGCCTTTATTACCTACCAATCTGTCCCTATTCTGGGGATGTATCACTCTTCTGTTTTGAGAATGTTGTAGCGTAGTAATTTCCTTATTTATAAAGCTCCAAAATTTGTTTACTCCCTGCTTTGTAGACTTGATCTCCAGATTGAACCTGGACATATTTTCTGGTCATTTTATTATTCTAAAGAAAATAAATTAAGTTCTACCAAAATAGTTGTACTATTTAGATGCTGGATATGTAATTTGCTTGGGGAACTTGAATTTCCTAAGCAATTTCTCTCACTCTAAAATTCATCTGATCTTGAGGAAACATTTAGCTCTTAGCATCATTGACATGCTTTATACAGAAAACCAAAACTGATGCTCGGGTCTATTCATGCATTAAGATGCTCAACTTCTTATTCCAATTAATTTTTGGTTTTAATATTTTCTTATCAATAGCAACAGAGTACTTATCAGTCATGTTATCTTAGCCTTTGTCCCCTACAACTTAAAAATTTTTTTTGCATATTTTTCTTTTTTGAAAACTAAAACTAATTGTAGTTGTTTTGGAGCAACTCTTTTGTGGATGAGTAACATTTCCTTATTACAAGGATGTGCCTTCAACCTTGAATCTTAACTGTCATGTTGACACTAGAATATTTATTTTTCTTATGGAATTTTGCACATCTTATTAGGTTTTACCCTATTTCCATCTCCCCATACTATGTCCTTGCAAGTATTATGGTGTCAAATAACTGCTTTATTAAATTTTACATGATGGACCAGAGAGTCAAAACTTTCTAATAATATATACTTTCATTGGCAGACGATGTCTTGAGTTTTTCTGTTAGAGGTTAGAAATTCAGTTTCTTTTCCTCTGGAATGGAAGGATTATAGCTGGTGTTACATATTTTGAATATTATCGTTTTATTCCAAGTAAACGAAACCCTAAACTTTGCTTAAAGTGTTGTATACATTACTTCTGCATATGTTCTAGTGCCTTTGAGAGTCCATTTACATATTATTAACTCTTGGATAGGGTTTCTTTGAAAGTAATGATTCTCCATCACATTAGAATTTCACATTAGTAGAGTCAAGGAACACTGTGTCCTTGGAGTTCCTCTCAAAGCACATTGGTCCTCATTAGGCAAGTGGCTTGTTGAAGATGGGTAGGAGAGTTGGGGGATTAGAGGGATGGGGGAAAAGGTAAAAGCTTTAAGGAATACAGAATATAGGGCATTTCATTTTTTTAAAAAGTGGATGCTTGTTTTCCTACATTTTCACTGAGTCTACAGTTTTCCAGTATGCAGAGTTCTATGCTTTCAGAGTTTGACTGACTCTGAAAATAGCTTCTTTAATATGTGTGCCAGTGGTTTAGTGCAGTCATATTTTTTCTTAGTTTTAATATAACATGCTTGCCAGATTGCCTTTGAAGCCTTTTATTTACTTAGTTTTTTCAAACTTTGAAGAGTGGGATGATGCCTATTTGATCTACGACTCATCGTGTTTCTTGCTGTTTGGGGACGAGTTTCTTCCTATTCACACGGATGCAAGGATGCAAAGAAGTTACCATGTTGATACTCAGCCCAGAGGGGAGAATGGCTCTGGGATTAAAAGATGTCAGTCCAGTGTGGCTACTCATTTGAACAGAGAAAATGTACAGTTGGAGGTGGTATGTAGTGGCTGTTTTTCCTCCTGAGATTTGGGAAGTAGAACACAATTATTTAGACGCTGGAAGGTGAGGTTGATGGAGCACAAGTTCAGAGAGACGCAGACCAAAGAGGGAACGTGCAGGGGTTTGAGTCAAGGTTAAGTTGGTTCTTAGTCTCAGGACTAAGAGTCCTTTGTTTTCATGAGTTTATTGTAGCAAAATAAAGCCCATATTTTGCCTAAGCAAGTTTCCTCTGATATCTGCTATTATAGATGTCCAACCTAAAGTGTGCCCTTTTTTCCTTTGTTTTGGTTAAGAAACCTCTAGTTATCTATTTTTACTCTTTTTTTATTATTATTATTTTTTTTAATTAATTTATTTTTTTTACTTGTTTTTGCCATACAATGTCATGATATCACCATGGGTTTACATATGCTTCCCCTCCGGAACCCCCCTCCCTCCTCCCTCCCCCCCGGGAAATCTCGCTGCACCAGTCCCGAGCATCAATCCTGGGCTGGCGATTGATTAGACACATGACAATTAACATGCTTCAATGCCCTTCTCCCATGTTGGGTTCTCATTACTGTCTTTCTAAATTCCATATATATGTGTTAATATACTGTATTGTTGTTTTTGCTTCTGGCTTACTTCACTCTGGATAATGGGCTCCAGTTTCGTTAGTTATCTATTTTTACTCTTAAGTTGCTGCTGCTGCTGCTGCTAAGTCGCTTCAGTCGTGTCCGACTCCTTGCGACCCCACAGACGGCAGCCTACCAGGTTCCGCCGTCCCTGGGATTCTACAGGCAAGAACACTGGAGTGGGTTGCCATTTCCTTCTCCAGTGCATGAAAATGAGAAGTGAAAGTGAAGTCGCTCAGTCGTGTCGGACTCTTTGCAACCCCATGGACTGCATCCTACCAGGCTTCTCTATCCATGGGATTTTTCAGGCATGAGTACTGAAGTGGGGTGCCATTGCCTTCTCCATTACTCTTAAGTTAGAATACTTTTTAGTATTCATTACCATTCATAATGGTGTGCTGTTTATTATCTTTTTAATGTGGTTCCCTAAGTGCATTTAATACACTTCCTTAGATGAAGGAGATATTTTTCTTATAGAGGCTACATATTATATATCATTATATACAATATAATGATTTAAAAATTCATAATTATTTGACTAATTCAATATGACCACATTCACCCAGTCTACCTAACATGTCTTTGGGCACTGAAACTAAATTAGGAAACAGCAGAGGGAACAGAAACAAGACATTACAATAAGAAAAATCCAGTTTAGAACAAGCACAATAAGATTATTTTGATAGTAAAAGCCTTGAGTCATCTATGTTGAGCAAAGATAAGATGCAGAAGTGCTAAGTCGTTAAGACTTTAAACTTATTTTTTAAAACCATTAAGATGATACTGCTTCATAAGAACTATGATTAATGTATGGGATTGTTTTCAAGTTTAGTCAAACTTATTTCATATATTTGAACTAACCTTTATCTTTTCTTATTAGAATTGTCCTTTTTCAACAGTCCCCATGTTTCTATATGTTTTGTAAAACCACAGAGTTATTTGGTTCTTGTTTTGTTGACATACTGAAGTTATAGAGAATACAGAGATGAGTAACAAGGGTCTTGGATGTTGAATTAGATAGTACACCAGTCTGTTTCCCAGCTGATGGACTATGTGCAATTTCTTGTTCTAATTACTGTAGAGATCTTATACTGGGCTAGATTGCAACATGAATTAGCAAATTCTTCCAGTTCCCTTGAGAGGCCTTTGACAAAAGCCATGGTAATATAGCAATTGACTCATTTTCCACTGTGAAGGCTGATGGTGATAAATCATGCAACTGATATTCAATCAGCAACAATCAGGCAAGTCTGAATCATGACTTTTATCCCTTGTTTTGTTCACTTATTTTGTTTTTTTAAAGACTGTGTGTTTCCTTGGCCACCTCTTCACTTACTTCCTTTTGGTCTTTCTAACAAACTACAGTGTGATACAGTGAAAAGAATTCTTGACTGGCATCAGATAACCTGTGTTTCAGCCCTGACTGTGACCTCCTAACTATTTGACTTTGAATGCTCCACTGAGCCTGTTTCCTCATCTATCGATTGAAAATAAAATACCCATGTCACAGAACTGTTGTAAGAATTAAGTGAAATATATATGGTATGAATTGCTTCATAAGATTAAGTTATGATTCTTGACAATGGTTTTATTTTCCCCCTAAAATAATAGTAATAAATAAATCTACTTGTGGTTAAGAGCATGGAATCTAGACATACTACCTGAGTTTGAATCCTGTCCCTATTACTCGCAGTCTGACTTGGGAAAGGCATTCCACATCTTTGTGCCTCACTTTACTCTAAAAAATGAGTATAAGAGTAGCACTTCCTCATGTAACAGTTGTGAACATTAAAGGAATTAATACAAAGCACTTGAAAATTTCCCTGTGTAGTAATTCTATATGTGTTTGTTAAACAAAGAAACAAGCAATCAACTAAATAAGTAGAGGGGTTGCCTGACTTCCCTGAGTTGACCTGGGAAGTCCTAGATTTTGCAATAGACACTAAAGCATGGGGAGCTCTTCTGCTGTGGTGGTTACTTCTCATTCTTTAAGACTTCTCCCAGGCAGCCCCATCCAGAGCCTTGACCAACTGCTTGTGACTTTAGAGGAAATGGGATCCCACTCCTTCTGCATGGAATGCAGACAAGAGTGTCCTTAGATTCAGCTCTTCAGTCCCACTAGGTTGGGAAGATCCTCTGGAGAAGAGAAAGGCTACCTACTCCAGTATTCTCGCCTGGAGAATTCCATGGGCTGTATAGTCCATGGGGTCACAAAGAGTCAGTCGCTCACATGACTGAGCAACTTTCACTCACTCCCTCAACTGAGGTCTAAGGTTTAAATTCCACAGCTGCCTAAACACTTTGCTCATGGAAGACAAGCATCTTTAGAAGCAAATTGCATTTAGGAATCTTTAAGAGAGTGCCTTGGGAAATGTAGGAGATCTGGACAGGGTGAGGAGGAGAGAGGAGGTGATGAAGAGACAGAGGGGAGAGACTGGTAGAACAGGAGGAAGAGAGAATAGATACAGAAAACCAACCAGAGGAGAAGCGTGGGGTTCCACTAGGGAAATGTGTCTAGCTTGTTGTTGCTGAAGTTTGCCAAATTCCTCATTAGCTTTTGCTGGAGAATCTTTAATTGAAGCAACTTTTGAATCAGAATTTTGTTTCAAGATTTCTGCATACCAATTAAAAAATACTACTCACTATACTTGAAATGTCTCATTCCTTTTTTTGTAATTAAGATTTAATGGACATACAATATTATATTAGTTTCAGGTGAACAGCATAATGATTTGCTATTTGTATACATTGCAAAATAATCACCTCAATGTATCTAGTTAACAGTGATCATAATTACATTTTTTTTCTTGTGAGGAAAACCTTTAAGATCTCTTTTAGCAACTTTCAAATATGCAACAGTATATTATTAACTATAGTCACTATGCTTTAAATTATGTTCCTATGAGTTATTTATTTTATAACTGGAAGTTTGTACCTTTTGACCCTCTCACCCCTTTTACCCACCAACTATTGCCCACCTCTGCAACCCATCAAATCTGTTCTCCCTATCTAGGAGCTTGGTTTTTTTCGTTTGTTTATAGATTCCACATGTAACTGAGGTCATACAGTAATTTTTTCTCTGTCTGACTTATTTCACTTAGAATAATGCCATCCATCTACAGTCCATCTATGTGGTCACAAATGGCATTTTAAAGATGTTTTTCAAGCAAACAACTTTGTTTAAGTCAAATATTTCTCAGAGTGGCCATAGAACTCTCAGTCACCCTTGCTACAGGTGTGCCATTTACAGAGAGAGATGTAGGCATTAAGAATGTAATGAGAGAATATATAAGTTGTGGGAGTTTTCACTAAGAGAAGATTTGGATTTAGATGACCTCATGAAAGCTGGCAATGGTCAGGTGAAAATGATGTGGGTACCCTTTGTGTCTTGGGTCCCCAGTCTGAGGGTTGGCTGCCTCTGCATAGACCACAAAAATCTATATCCTTGCAAGTGGACTGCCAGAGGAAACCTGCTCTCAGAATGGTGGCTCCGCTGGTAAAGAGTCCACCTGCAGTGCGGGAGACCTGGGTTTGATCCCTGGGTTGGGAAGATCCCCTGGAGAAGGGAACATTCTGGCCTGGAGAATTTCATGGACTGTATAGTCCATGGGGTCCAAAAGAGTCGGACACAGCTGAGCGACTTTCACGTTCACTTTCAGTACCAAAGATGAACTCTCAAGATAAAGAATCAAACATAAGAAGCACCAATCAGGTTTTACTGGTTTCCCACAGCAAGGTTTATCCAGATGAACACTGGTCAGTGAGAATACAAACACAAACCTATCCATGGGGCTGGCTTGAACAATAGGCTTATAGGGTCTGTCTTGTCATCTTTTGCTCATTTTCTACCTCTTCCTTATGGCAAATGATACTCTTAGGTAATACACAAAATGGAAGCATAAAAGAGAACAAAAAGGAATGTTCTGATTCTACTTAAGAATGCCAAATAAATTGGAACCAATAACAAAACATGGGTACCTACCAAACTAAGAATAACTAGCAAGGAACTCAACTCAAGTGCAGTGGACTCCAGACCTAGTTCTGACTTATCCAATCAGACTTGTCAAGCCATGAGCAGCAAGACATAAGGAACCTTTTCTGGGTGCTGCTCCTTGTCAAATGCTTAAGTCTGCCACCATCAGATGGTATATACTGATATATATACATCTTGATGGAGCTTCTAAGAAAAACTGTGGAAATAGCCATGCAAAAGAGAACAGCCAGAGGCTATTTATTCAGAGCTTGCCTTAGCAAGGGTGTCAACCACCACCACCTGTGTTTGGCAATGGTAAGCAGAAGTGTAGGAAAACTTTATGGAGGGGAAAAAGAGAAGGCTTCAGGTACGTCCTGATTGGAGGGTGCTGGCATGGGAAAACTGAAGGTGGGTTTGCTAGAATTGGCCATCTAATATGATTGATCTGGAGCCTATACTTGATTTTCTCTGGTTCATCCTGAGTCAGAAGTGGGGGCAATAAATAGAGAAACTGACATTGACTAAGCCCTACATTGTTTACAATTACTGTAAAGGTTGTAGTTTGGTTTCTTGGACCAGCTGTTGCAGAGGTTGTGAGTCGAATTTCTGTTGTCAAATATTGTCCTGTCTCTGTCCTTGTCTATTCAGTCTCTTATTAGTTTTCATTTTAAGCTTTCTTTTAGTCATATGGATATAGTCCAAATCCATGAAACTCACATGTTCAAAATGAAATTCATCATTTTCATTAAATTTACCAACTTCAATGCATCCTATAAAACTGTAAATCTAGGGGTTGATCTTTTTTACTCCCATGTATTTTTTATCCATATTTAATTGATCACCAAATTCTTTTTTTTTGACCCCACTTTTCCCTGACCAGGGATCAAACCCATGCCCCCCGCATTGGCAGCAAGAAATCTTAAACACTGGACCGCCAGGGAAGTCTCCACTGAGTCATATTAATTTCACGTCTTCAACCTCTTTCCAGTCTGTATGTACACTTACCTCCATTCCAGAGCTCACTGCCTTGGCCCCAGGTTTTTAAAATTTCTTAGGGCTCATTACTATAGTCTTAGATTTCATTCTCTTTCTTAGATTTAGTCTCAGATTTCATTCTCTGTATTTCTGACAAAGTAGCCTTTTGGAACACACATATTCTCGAATGACTATAGGTCAATATCCTTGCCCTGGCTTATCAATCAGTGACCAGCTCTCTAATGTCATGTCTCCTTATTCCTGTTCCTACTCTGTGATGCACCATGAAGAGTAGATTCAGTTCCCCGCCTAAGCCATATTTCCATCATCCATGCCTTGGCATAGTGTGCACCCTGACTTGAATTCTTCTCTCACTCCATCTCACCTGCCCCATTCATAGATTTTGCACAGATAAATAGTACTTCCCTTTGAAGTCTGGGCTGAGGAATTCTCTCTTCTGTTAAGTCAGTCACAATTTCTCCCAGTGGAATGAAATTGCTGTCTGATATGCTACCATGGCAGCCTGCTCATACACCTACCATAGTATATGGGCTTCCTTGGAAGCTCAGCTGGTAAAGAGTCCGCCTGCAATGTGGGAGACCCCAGTTTGATTCCTGGGTTGGGAAAATCCCCTGGAGAAGGGATAGGCTACCCACTTCAGTATTCTTGGGCTTCTCCGGTGGCTCAGATGGTAAAGAACCTGCCTGCAACGTGCAAGATCTGGGTTTGATCCTTGGGTTGGGAAGATCCCCTGGAGGAGATCATGACAACCCACTCCAATATTCTTGCCTGGAGAATCCCCATGGACAGAGGAGCTTAGTGAGCTACAATCCATGAGGTCCCAAAGAGTTGGACAAGACTGAGCGACTAAGCACAGCACAGTACCACAGTACGTATTATAGTTTCTATTTATTTGATTATGTTCCACTTAGAATATTAATGTCTGTACAGCAGAGATTATTTTGCAGAGTCCTCTTTCTTTAACTACAGTGTCTGGCTTATAAGAGGTGCTTAATACATTTTTGTTGAAAGCATAAATGAAATCAGGAAGTTGTAACTAGTTGCTGGATAACCTTGGTGCAAATCAGTGCAACTTGGATTTCCATCCTCTCTTCACATGTGCCTTTCTTTAGAAAACAGCTTTCTCTAACATATGGCAGAAGGAAGGTGCTCAGTTTTACTGCATCTCTGACATTACTGCTCAGTGCCCTGCTCTGAGCTAGGGGTCCCTCCTGTCTCTCCCCAGCATCTCTATGTGCTGACCGCTTGCTAGTCAACAACCATCACACCAGGCGATAGACTTTTTGACGTAACAATCTTTCTCCTCCACAGGAGAGCCGAAAAGGAAATCAAATGGAGCGTGCCTTATTTCTCCTCTTCCTATCTTGCCTCTCTACAGCAGAATAACAATTTAGGAAGGGAGAGCTAAAGTTCTTAATGACTTGGACTTCCCCGAGGGTCCACGTGGGAAAGCATCTGAAGGGCAGTGGGAGCATGGCGGATACACCCTGCCTTCTATTACATCCCTCAACAGGTTCTCAAACCTTCCCCCACATCCCACCTTCTAGAGAGCTCTCTCTGAACCTCTCTTCTTGGGAGACTTATCCCATGCGTAGGGCAACACCTCAGTCCCTAGATCTAATGTGTCATAGCAGCATTTCATAATCTTTAAATATCTGGAGTGGAGGAGGAAGGCTGCCCTAAGTAATTCCAGGTAGGATTACTGTTTGTGTGTTTGTTTGTATTTAGCACAACAGTGTTTTAAGACATCTGCTGTGATGTCTCTTAGGAATATCACAGCATCACTTGTGTTTCAGATATACAGTTTGCATTTTGTTTACTTACATCTACCTTCAGTGAAGGCACAGGGGAATGGCTGCAGTTAGTCCCCATCCTTTACTTGCTAAGGAGCATCAAGCAATTTCTAGATTTGCATTTCATTGTTCTGCTTCCTAATTTTTTTTTTCCTTTGTCCCCAGGAAGTCAGTGTAAAAGGGACTGAGCATTGTGTCAACCTGTCACTGTGTTTTTCATACATGTGCTCACTCCCTGAAAAGGCAATTAAAGGCTGCTTCCTTAGAGGATGTTCATACAATAACAAACAAGCAAAATAAACAAACAAAACCCACAAAGAGTGATGCTCGTCCCTGTCATGCAGTCTAGAGACTGCTCATCCTTTTCAGTATTCCCGAGGGCATGAGAACAGACATGTCTGTGTACTTATCTATGGCGCCTCTTGTTTGTTAGAGCAGAGCACACACAGCACCATTTCCAAGGACAGTTTTGCTTTTTTTTAAAGAAAGGTGGGAGCTATAGTGTAACCCCATGTTGAGAACAGGAATATTTTTGTAAGCAGAACCATTATGCAGAGTCATTTCAGTTAGTTCAGCCGCTCAGTCATTTCTGACTCTTTGCACCCCCATGGACTGCAGCATGCCAGGCCTCCCTGTCCATCACCAACTCAAGGAGTTTACTCAAACTCATGTCCATTGAGTCGGTGATGCCATCCAACCATCTCATCCTCTGTCATCCCCTTCTCCTCCTGCCCTCAATCCTTCCCAGCATCAGGGTCTTTTCAAATGAGTTAGCTCTTTGCATCTGGTTGCCAAAGTATTGGAGTTTCAGCTTCAGCATCAGTCCTTCCAATGAATATTCAGGACTGATTTCCTTTAGGATTGACTGGTTGGATCTCCTTGCAGCCCAAGGGACTCTCAAGAGTCTTCTCCAATACCACAGTTCAAAAGCATCAATTCTTCAGTGCTCAGCTTTCTTTGTGGTCCAACTCTCACATCCATACATGACTACTGGTAAAACCATAGCTTTGACTATACGTATGCCAAATAGACGGACTTTTCCCCTTTCTTTTGTTTAGTCGCTAAGTTGTATCTAACTGTTTTGTGACCCCCGTGGGCCTTGCCAGGCTCCTCCATGTATGGGATGTCCCAGGCAAGAATACCAGAGTAGGTTGCCATTTCCTTCTCCAGGGGATCTTTGAGATCCAGGGATAGAACCCATGTCTCCAGCATTGGCAGGCAGAGTCTTTACCACTGAACCACTGGGGAAGCTCTTTCTTTACAAATGAGCTGTATTGCCCTTTAATGGAAGTTTCTGTTATCCCAAAAAGGCTTTTAACATTTAGGTGAATGGTAAATTTCTCATCAGACTAGGATGAAATTATTTAGCTCTTCTGCATGGGGATGTGGTCAGTTAGGAGTGAGTCATGCTGGAGGTGGTAATTCATCTTGTTCCATCTGCATGATGTTCATGCTCAGAGGCTAGATAACAATGTTTAAATAACCTCTAGTTGTCTTCTGGGAAGAATGTGGTAAGGCTGGATCATATTATTCAGCTGTTTAAAAATTTTAAGGACACCTAGTATATTCTTCCTCCTTCTATTTTCACTTCACCATCTCAGCAACTTGAGTTGTGTCTCAGCTGCCTCAAAAGCGGAGTGCACATGGCTGACTATTATAGTTGGACAGAATTCCTGGCTTTTTATCCCCATAAATTATTCTTATTAAGAAGAATGGAGTTTGCAGGACAGAAAAATAGGACTTCTTCTGAGGTTGGAAACAAACTCCTGAACACAAGGGAGAGAAATGATGGTGAATTGAGGAATAGCAGGGTTTTGTTCTTTCTTCAAGCAGAGCTCTTAGAACAGTTAATGGTAACTTGTGCAGAAATGACAGGATAACATTGCCTTCCCCTTGGCTATCTTTCTGGGGGGAATGAAGGAAAACTTAGATGCAATTGCCTTTAGCTAGTGGGAAGCAGGCTCAGATTCTTTTTTATTTCAAGAAGATGTGATAGAGCTGCAATATGTCTGGGACATAAAGTTAGGGGACTAATTGTAAATTAACTTGCCACTTAACTTCGTAAAATAGCTTGGGCAACTTTCTTAATCTCTTCAAAAGTATGTATCTGTAAAAGAGGGAGAAGAAACTAACCTTGAAATATTGTTTTAAAAACCAAAGTAAATGAGCTAACATTTGTCAAGGACCAGGCATCATTAAATGGCATCTATTATTACATTATTACTTTTACTTGTTATAAATTGACAATTATGTTTATGTAATAGTTTGATCAAAGGCTTGTTTGATCTGATGTGAAACTTTCATTGCTATACTGTCACCCTGCCTGGGTACACATTTATGTTCTCTGCAAATTTTTAAAGCTATAAATACAGTTTTATTGAGTGATAAGCTCATTATTGGAGATAGTGTCTCAAATTTGTGAAATTGACTTGGCGTTTAAGTCAAGAACTTAGGTAATCCAGCTTCTTTAAATGGCAGACATTTTCTCATACTAAATTTGAATTTATTGCCTGTACATCTCAAATAAATTTATGAGAAATTCATTAAAAAGTGTGAAAATGTCAATATAGAATTGTAATTGTTGTACTTTCTGCATTCTTGAAATGTCACAAAATATCAGGATTATATGAGCTACACAAATTAAAAGCATCTTTAGGGAATAAACCATTTCTAGTATAAAGTCACATGTCCTTATTCCCCCAAGGATTTGTTGTTCAATAAATGCTAATGGATGATGATACAATGTAACATTTTGTGAAATTAATTTTCTCAGTTTCTTTTTTCTGGGAGAGTGCATGGAAACTAGGCTTCCAGTGGTTCCTTTTTTTTTTATGTTAAAGCTACATTTGCCTTCAGAGTGATTCTCTAACTACTTAATCTTTAGTCCCCTTAACCAGAGTTTTATAACTATTGATACATAACACATAAAAAATGGGTTACAACTGTTCCTGGAGAGGATTCTTTCCAGCTCAAACTGATGAGTGCGGTCTCAGGATGGCAAGACTCTGTTGTTCCTCTAGCTAAAGTAGTTGCTTCCATCTGCATCCATGTTCTGTACACAGATTATTATTAGCATATATACATATATACACACACACACACACACACACACACACATATATATATATATATATATATATATATATCTGTATATGCCATGAAATGTAAAGTGTAGAAATCCTGGCAAATAATTTTTAAAAATCACAATTTAATTCTAACTAATTAAAAATATCTCATTTAGCCCTTTTTTGTGTCTTTTAGTTTGAGGTTTCTTTTCCCTAGATTCAGATACATTTTTTTCTATGAAAAACAAAATGAAAAAATCTAACAGCATCTTCCCTAAGAGTGAAAAATTAATAAGAACAAATAAGACCATGTAATTTCAGGGTGTTATACTGAACTTAAAAGCTAACTTCCTCATTATCTTAATATTTAATAAATGCTTTATTTTTATGATAATGTAGTCATAATCTAAAAATACTTCCCATTTATTAAAATCTTATCTTAGAATTAAATATTTTAGAAAAGTTATGTAGAATTTCATAAAACATCCTCATAATGATATTTTGCACATTGATCTGCATCATGTCTTACTTTTCTGTTTCTACATAGTTCTATTTCAAATGGTAAAACAGGACACAATAATTTGTGAAGGACAAGGATGAGCAAATTTTTCTAAAGGAGTTTATAGAATGGATTGTAGATTCAACATTTGTGAGAAGGACC
Source organism: Antilocapra americana (assembly GCA_007570785.1). NCBI lineage: Eukaryota > Metazoa > Chordata > Mammalia > Artiodactyla > Antilocapridae > Antilocapra > Antilocapra americana. The sequence goes on from ML663566.1 coordinate 2,037,441, forward strand.
CAAGTGACTGTGGTTTAAATAAGATTATTTCTTTCACAACAGAATTCAGGGCAAACATAAATGGCTCTGAATGCCAGGGATCCAGGCTTCTTTATTATTTACTCTTTCAGGATCCTCAAAAAATTATTTTCACTTCTTGTTTCAAATGTCTGTTCCAACTTCAGCCATCATGTCAGCAATCTAGCTGTGAATGTAGAGAACATAACAATTTGTTTTTGTTGGTTAAGCTTAAAGTTTCACACATCACTTTTTCTCATAATCTGTTGGTCAGAATTTAGGCACATGGCCATGAAATGGATAGAAATGCAATCTAGTTGAAAATCTGATCACTATGAAAGGGGAAAAGGGACATTATAAAATGATTAGCAGTCTTAGCAGCAAAGGACTACTGGGGAGATCTCTATAAATGATCACCTATGAGACAAAGGATGTATTTATTGTGGACCTTAATATACATTGGTTTTACTGGAGGGCAAAAGGGCCTATGGATGCCACATATATGGTATGTTTTCCCCCAATCTAGTGTATGCTCTTTGAAAATAATTGTTTTCTATCCCAAGGTTATTTTTGCATAATAAAATAAAAATAAGGCAAATAAGGCAGCCTTCTCTTCAAGGAATTTATCCTCTATTAGGAAAAAGATAAACATAAAAAATTAATGTCATATGTTAAATGTCCTGATAGAAGTTATGTATAAACAGGTGGGATAATAGTGATTAAAACAATTACTTGGTTCAAAGAAAAATTTTCAGGGATATATGTAGTACTTGGGGCTTCCCTTGTGGCTCAGATGATAAAGAATCTGCCTGCAATACAGAATACCTGGGTTTGATATTTGGGTTTCAAAGATCTCTTGGAGAAGTGAATGGCAACCCACTCCAGTATTATTTTTTTAATTAATTAATTTATTTTAATTGGGGGTTAATTGACTAGCACACACCCACACACATCGAGCACTTGAGTTGGATTTGAATGTGAAAACATTTTCAAGTTTTTATCTATTTCTTGGACAAACAGCAATGACACACAACTTTAGCTTATTAAGGAATTATTTCTCATACTGAACAATCAGTCAGTAATACAAGTAGAACACAGAAGGGCATGTAAATAGTGAGATAATTCATATAGCATTCTTGGTCAAGGGCATATCATATTAGCAAAAAATAAAGACCTTAAGGATTGAATCTTTATAAATAAAGAATTAATATAGGGGCACATACTTTTGGAAATATATTTTATGTTTAATGAACTGAGCTTATGATTTTAAATAACCATAAAACTCTTAAAATTAATCAGTATTAGAAGACTGAGAGGTACTAATATTTCCAATTATAGTGTGGACACTTTCTAATTTCAGTTCAACAAATTAAAAAATAAAATGATAAACAAAAAATGCAGTAATTGTGTACTTCATAAATAAGCCCTTATTTTTACTGCTTAAGAGTTTAATCTAAATTACAGATAATGGCATATAGTCAATAACAAGTATTGTTGTTGAAAACACATGTGGCAGTGCTAATGTAACATTTAGAGGTAAATTCATAGTGAAAATATTTTCCATGTGTCAGTGAAAGATTGAAAATAAACTAAGCATTAAAATGAAGAATTGAGAAATTTTTGAAAAGCTATGTGAGGGAAATATAAAGAAAATATTAAATTTAAAAAATAGAAATACATATTAAATGATGAGTAATTCCAAAAGTTAATTTTTCTTAAAAAGTGGGCCAAAGAACTTAACAGACATTTCTCCAAAGAAGACATAAAAATGGCTAACAAACACATGAAAAGATGCTCAACATTGCTCATTAACAGAGAAATGCAAATCAAAACCACAATGAGGTACCACTTTACACCAGTCAGAATGGCTGCCATCCAAAAGTCTACAAGCAATAAATGCTGGAGAGGATGTGGAGAAAAGGGAACCCTCTTACACTGTTGGTGGGAATGCAAACTAGTACAGCCACTATGGAGAACAGTGTGGAGGTTCCTTAAAAAGCTGCAAATAGACCTGCCATATGACCCAGCAATCCCACTGCTGGGCATATATATGGAGGAAACCAGAATTGAAAGAGCCACGTGCACCCCAATGTTCATCGCTGCATTGTTTACAATAGCCAGGACATGGAAGCAACCTAGATGCCCATCAACTGACGAATGGATAAGAAAGCTGTGGTACATATACACAATGGAATATTACTCAGCATTAAAAAAAAATTCATTTGAAGCAATTCTACTCAGATGGGCGAAACTGGAACCCATTATCCAGAGTGAAGTAAGCCAGAAGCAAAAACAACAATACAGTATATTAACGCATATATATGGAATTTAGAAAGACGGTAACGAGAACCCAACATGCGAGACAGCAAAAGGAACGCAGATGTATAGGATAGACTCGTGGACTTTGTGGATGAGGGTAAGGGTGGGATGATATGGGAGAAGGGCATTGAAGCATGTTAATTTTCATATGTCTAATCAATCGCCAGCCCAGGATTGATGCTCGGGGCTAGTGCAGGGAGATTTCCTGGGGGGCGGGAGGGAAGAGGGAGGGGGGTTCCGGAGGGGAAGCATATGTAAACCCATGGTGATATCATGACAATGTATGGCAAAAACAATTAAAAAAATAAAAAATAAAATTAAAAAAACCCTGCAAATAGACCTGCCATATGATCCAGAAATCCCACTGCTGGGCACACACACTGAGGAAACCAGAACTGAAAGAGCCACGTGTACCCCAATGTTCATCGCCGCATTGTTTACAGGACATGGAAGCAACCTAGATGCCCATCAACTGATGAATGGATAAGAAAGCTGTGGTACATATACACAATGGAATATTACTCAGCATTAAAAAAAAATTCATTTGAAGCAGTTCTACTCAGGTGGACGAAACTGGAGCCCATTATTCAGAGTGAAGTAAGCCAGAAGGAAAAACAGCAATACAGTATACTAACGCATATATATGGAATTTAGAAAGATGGTGACGAGAACCCTGCATGCGAGACAGCCAAAGAAACGCAGATGTATGGAACAGTCTCGTGGACTCTGTGGAAGAGGCCAAGGGTGGGATGATATGGGAGAATGGCATTGAAACATGTTAATTATCATATGTGAAATCAATCGCCAGCCCAGGGTTGATGCTTGGGGCTGGTGCACTGGGATGACCCAGGGGGAGGGAATAGGGAGGGAGGAGGGAGGGGGTTTCTGGAGGGGGAGCATATTTATACCCATGGCGGATTCATGTCAATGTATGGCAAAACCAACACAATAAAGTAAAGAAAATTAAAAAAAAAGAAATATCAAATAAAATAATATTTTCCAATGAATCTAATCAATTTAGAGAGAGATTGTAGGAAACATATTTGGGAGGAGAACAGACATAACAAGTTAGAAAAAATTTTTTGAATCCTAATATTGCTTTCAAAAGCATGTGTTATCTTAAAATTTGTAGTAAAAAAAAGTTTAAAAACATGAATTCCAGATAAGTGGAAGAATCTAATTTAATTCTGGGAAATATAAATTACCAAAATTAATTTAAGGAAAAATCCAAAGTCTAGGAAAAAAAATAGCTAAAGTGTTTTAAATTATGGGGCTTTCCTTGTAGCTTAGTTGGTAAAGAGTCTGCCTGCAGTGCAGGAGACCCGGGTTCCATTCCTGGGTTGGGAAGATCCCCTGGAGAAGGAAATGGCAACCCCCTCCAGTATTTTTGCCTGGAAAATCCCATGGACAGAAGGAGGCTACAGTCCATGGGGTCGCAAGAGTCGGATACAGCTTTGTGACTAAACCAAACTAAATAATTTCCAGGTTCTCTCTGGGTTAGAAAGTTCATTAAAAACACATTCAATTGTCTTAAGAAAGACAAGTGGAAAGACAAAATACCACAAAAGTTAGATTAAATTGCTTATTCCTGTGCTAGAAAATCTGAGACCCTTGATGAAATGGATCTTTTTTTATCTTTACAGAAGCGTAATGATAGGAAGTTCTTTTCCAAAAACTTATTGATAATTTTCTTGACAAAGACTTAATACACAAAGAAATCCTCATCAAACTATTGAATATTTTGACTTCTGCTTCTAGTTATGATGAAGTAACAGAGAATAGATTTAGCTTCATACAGAGAAGGGAATTCAAAGGCAGATCATGCCCATCACCCTGAGCTGAGGACCAGAATTTTAAGGGCAGACTTTCCAAGAGGGGGCAGCTCTCAACATTTAAGGGAAAAAAAGAAAAAACAACACCAAATTCTTCTAGAGAATTGAAAAGTATAAAACATCCCCAAATCTCTTTTGATGAGCTCAACAGAGCTTGGAGAGCAAACTTACAGGAGCATTACTGAATAAGGTCTATTCTAGTCATTGGACTCATGAACACTGATGCAGCAATTCTAACTAAAATACCAACAAACTGAATCCAGCAACATATTTACCTCATATCATGTGATAGATTGGTTATATATTTTTTTCAGGAATGCAAAGTTTGTTCAATAGTCAACATTCCCTATACTATTCCCTCTAGTCCCCATGAACAAAATATTGGAGAAAAATATCATAGCTGCCAAAATAGCTACAGAAAAGCTTTGATATTAGATATTTAGTTATGAAAACACTTTTATAACATTAAGAGTAGAAGGGAACACTGTGAATATGATAAACTCCAATTCCTGAACTCAGCACCATTCTTAGTGGTAAAATGTTGATAGCTTTCACTTTGGGAGTGAATATTTGCTATTAATCACTTATCTTCAATATAATACTAGAGGATTAGGAAAATACTATTCAATAGAAAAGAAAAAACTATAAAAAAGGATAATTTTGACTGTATTAAAGGTAAAACTTTGCATCCCTTAAGATAATCTTTCAAGAAAATGAGTATTAAGCCAAATAACAGAAGATATTTGTGACCTATGTAAGTATATATGGCTCAGATTTCATAAGTAATTCATTAAAATCAATAAGGAAAATACATCTGGTAAAAAATTAGGCACAAATTTGAACAGGCAATTTGTAGAATGTCCACATTGTGCAATAACTACTCAACAGCACATGTGGTGCTATTTTATTAACAGTAATAGTAAAGCATAAAATAAAACCACAGTGAGATCCCATTAGATCCTACCAGAGTGGCTAAAATTTTATTTTATTTTATTTTATTTGACTATAACCTTTTATTTTTTTTTAAATTTTCTTTACTTTATTGTGTTGGTTTTGCCATACAGTAACATGAAACTGCCATGGATCTACACATGCTCCCCCTCCAGAAACCCCCTCCCTCCCCCGTCCCGACTCCCTCCCCCTGGGACATCCCTGTGCACCAGCCCCAAGCATCAACACTGGGCTGGCGATTGATTTCACATATGGTAATTAACATGTTTCAATGTCATTCTCCCGTATTATCCCACCCTTGCCCTCTTCCACAGAGTCCACGTGTCCGTTCTATACATCTGCGTTCCTTTTGCTGTCTCCCATGAACTGTCTCCCATGCAGGGTTCTCGTTACCATCTTTCTAAATTCCATATATATGCGTTAGTATACTGTATTGCTGTTTTTCCTTCTGGCTTACTTCACTCTGGATAATAGGCTCCAGTTCCGTCCACCTGAGTAGAACTGATTCAAATGAATTTTTTTTTAATGCTGAGTAATATTCCATTGTGTATAGGTACCACAGCTTTCTTATCCATTCGTCAGTTGATGGGCATCTAGGTTGCTTCCATGTCCTGGCTATTGTAAACAATGCGGCGATGAACATTGGGCTACACGTGTCTCTTTCAGTTCTGGTTTCCTCGGTGTGTATGCCCAGCAGTGGGATTGCTGGGTCATATGGCAGGTCTATTTGCAGTTTTTTAAGGAATCTCCACACTGTTTTCCATAGTGGCTGTACTAGTTTGCATTCCCACCAACAGTGTAAGAGGGTTCCCTTTTCTCCACATCCTCTCCAGCATTTATTGCTTGTAGACTTTTGGATGGCAGCCCAGAATGGCTAAAATTTTAAACAGCCAGAAGATGTCAAGCCTTTTTTTTTTTTTCCAAAAATGTGAATCCATAGGAATTTTCATACAGCTTTGATGAAAGTGTAAACTGGTGCAACTATTTAGGAAACCAGTTTGTTGTTGTTGCTCGGTTGCTAAATCATGTCCCACTCTCCACGACACATGGACTGCAGCATTCTAGTCCTCCCTGTCCCTCACTATCTTTCAGAGTTTGCCCAAGTTCATGTTCCCTGAATCTGTGATGCTATCCATGCACCTCATCCTAAGTATAGAATTTATGCATTCATTCCTTATTACTCATAAATCCTATACTTAGGAACTTTTCCAGCAGAGGTGTAACAGATTTTTCCTAGAGGACACATACACAGATCCTCATAGTAATAGTCATAATCGCCCAAGTTAGAAATAATTTGAATATCTACTATAGAGTGGGCCCATGAACTGTGGTTTATAATTACAATGGAATACTGCTTGAGAAAATGAATGAACTTAAGCTACAGGTAAAAATATGGAATAAAAAGAATAAAATATGCGCTATATAATTTCATTTATATAAAGTTAAAAAATGAGTTAAATAAACCATGTATCTAGAGTTGCATCCTGACAAGTGTATTGAAAAGGAAGAAAAGGACTACAGTGAAAAGTCTATGGGAGAGAGTGCGTGCTAGGTGTTTTTGAAAGTCACAGGCAATGTTCTATTTCTTCATCTGTTTACAAGAGGATTTCAGTTCAGTTCAGTTCAGTTCAGTCCCTCAGTCGTGTCCGACTCTTTGCGACCCCATGAACCATAGCACGCCAGGCCTCCCTGTCCATCACCAACGCCTAGAGTTTATTCAAACTCATGTCCATTGAGTCGGTGATGCCATCCAACCATCTCATCCTCTGTTGTCCCCTTCTCCTCCTGCCCTCAATCTTTCCCAGCATCAGGGTCTATGCAAATAAGTCAGCTCTTCGCATCAGGTGGCCAACCTACTGGAGTTTCAGCTTCAACATCAGTCCTTCCAATGAACATCCAGGACTGATCTCCTTTAGGATGGACTGGTTGGATCTGCTTGTAGTTCAAGGGACTTTCAAGAGTCTTCTCTAACACCACAGTTCAAAAGAATCAGTTCTTCAGTGCTCAGTTTTCTTTATAATGCAACTCTCACATCCAGACATGACTACTGAACAAACTATAGCTTTGACTAGACGGACCTTTGTTGATAAAGTTATGTCACTGCTTTTCAATATGCTGTCTAGGTTGGCTGTAACTTTCCTTCCAAGGAGTAAGCATCTTTTAATTTCATGGCTGCAGTCACCATCTGCAGTGATTTTGGAGCCCAAGAAAATAAAGTCAGCCACTGTTTCCAGATCTATTTGCCATGAAGTAATGGAACTGGATGCCATGATCTTAAGTTTTCTGAATGTTGAGTTTTAAGCCAACTTTTTCACTCTCTTACTTTCACCAAGAGGCTCTTTAGTTCTTCTTTACTTTCTGCCATAAGGGTGGTGACATCTGCATATCTAAGATTATTGATATTTCTCCCAGCAATCTTGATTCCAGCTTGTGCTTCTTCCAGCCCAGGATTTCTCATGATGCACTCTGCACAAAAGTTAAATAAGCAGGGTGGCAATATATAGAATTGACATACTCCTTTCCTAGTTTGGAACCAGTCTGTTGTCCATATCCAGTTCTAACTGTGGCTTCTTGACCTGCATACAGATTTGTCAGGAGGCAGGTAAGATAGTCTTGTATTCCCATCTCTTTCAGAATTTTCCACAGTTTGTTGTGATCCACACAGTCAAGGATTTGGCATAGTCAATAAAGCAAAAAATGTTTTTCTGGAACTCTGTTGCTTTTTCAATGATCCAGAGGATGTTGTCAATTTGATCTCTGGTTCCTCTACCTTTTCTAAATCTAGCTTGAACATCTGGAAGTTCATGTACTGCTGAAGCCTGGCTTAGAGAATTTCGAGCATTACTTTGCTAGTGTGTGAGATGAGTGCAATTGTGTGGTAGTTTGAACATTCTTTGTCATTCCATCTCTTTGGGATTGGAATGAAAACTGACCTTTACCCAGTCCTGTGGCCCCTGCTGAGTTTTCCAAATTTGCTGGCATATTAAGTGAGCACTTTAACAGCATCATCTTTTAGGATTTGATTCCAGCTCAACTGGAATTTCATCACCTCCACTAGCTTTGTTCATAGTGATGATTCCTAAGGCCCATTTGATTTCACACTCCAGGATGTCTGGTTCTAGGTGACTAGAATTGTTTTTTAATCATACACAGAGCTAACTTTTTTATATAAACACCCCTATTTTCTCCTCTCTAGTTTTACATATATCCTTGAAAGACTGTTCTGCAAATATGTTGTACCATGTTGCTTTTGAGGAGGTTTGTAACAAGTGGGCGTAAATGGACTTAAGTAGACATGGCCCATGAAACACTTTTCTGGCTTGTGTTCCACAAAACCCTGAGCAATTGAATCAATTTTGCTAAGGTGCAGACACTGCTTTTGTAAAGAAAAGCAGACAAAAGGAGAGAATTCTGGTGTCTGCAGAGTTTGTTTCCAAAGTTCGTGTGTCCTGTGATTAAAGAGATTCATTTTTTGCACCATGTTTTCCCCAAGTACAAGGAAATTGAAGTCCCGAGAATGATGAGGCTTCACTTATTGCTGCTCCAAGGGGAAGGGGCTCAGACTTAAATGTATATTAGTTGAACAATGATTCTTATTATGTATTTTGTGAAGGGCATAGGCAGAAGCCTCTAAAATTTAATTTTATTTTTAACTTGGGTAGTGAATCTGACCGCAATACAGGACCCGAGTTTAGTCCTTGGGCTGGAAAGAACTGGAGAAGGAGATGGCTACCCTGTCCAGTATTCTTGCCTGGAGAAGTCTATGGCAAGAGGAACCTGGATGGGGGGCTACAGTCCATGGGGTCGCAAAGTGTCGGACATGACTGAGCAACTAACACTCCCACTTTGGGCTGTGATTGCATAAATGTTTGCCATGTAGGATCTCTACTGTCCCTCTGCTTTGGGCCTTGCTTCTCCTAGTTTCAGCCTGTGGTCTTTTGAAAATTATGTCAAATGCAGGGATTAAGTGCTGATGCTTGATTTGTGAGGTACAATTCTAGCAAACGAGAATGAGGGCCAAGGAAAGTGAGACAGGTACTGTGCAAGGTGAGGCAGTGGGATGCCAGCCCTGTCTCATGATATACCACAAAAGATGCAGCTGTTTGTTTGGTGAGGGGAGTCTTATACCTTACGCAGCAGTTGCCAACTTTTTGGCACCGGGGATAGATTCTGTGGGAGACAATTTTTCCGCAGATGGGTTGGAGGAAGGGTTTCAGGATGATTCAAGCACATTACATTTATTGTGCATTTTAGTTCTATTATTATTACATCAGCTCCACTTCAGATCATTGGGTATTAGATCTGAGAGGTTTGGGGACCCCTTACAGGTTACCCCCAGGCAAGATCCACAGAGAAACTGCCTTGAGGTAGAACCTTGGCGAAGAAGGAGAGGGAATTTACAGAACTGATGTGTTTTTGTCTCTTGTCCCCACTGGGCAAAGTTCACTGTATGAGATATCAATTCCCTTGCACTTGTAGTTTGCATTATTTGGCCCCTTTGACAGCTATGTGGGAAGCCAGATATTATTCTCCTTGGTTTCTCTTGAGTGCAAGAAGTTTTTGAAGAGCCAGGTTCTCCTAGACTATGGTTGTTCCTGTGACTGTGATCGAGTTGGAAATGCAGTGAGAGCAACTGCTGTGAAGCAAATAGGAGACGATCCATGGGGCAGGAGAGGCCAGGAGGATATGTGAGAAGAAAATATTTTAAAACAAAAAGCAAAGTCATACATATTTGGTATATACTTTATCTTATACATAAAAACTTTCTTAAAATAAATTCATCTCTCTAGCACACATCACTTTAAAATGTGTTCTTATATGCTGATAAAAGAATGCCATCTTGATTTCTATGCTAAGAAAAGTAAACTTTATTTCTGAGACAGAAAACAAATCAGTTTGTAGCTTCGTATGGGTAGAGACAGAAATTAGTTCATAATCATCTCTTTGTAACAGTTTCTTAAAATTTATGCTTGGTTTCCAAAGGATTGTACCATTTATTATTATTACTATATAAACTGTTTTGATACATTAAGCAAAAATTTCCATTCATACTGCAAGTTACTTATTTTCAATCACTGATGCTTCAATATTGTGGTTCTAAGGAGTTTTGAGAATAATTTCCTTATTTCCAATCATGTTAGTTTTTGTTAATGGGAAAATATCTTGAAATACTTTCTTCACTTGGTTTCCATCACCACATTTGCCTGGTTTTCCTCTTACCATTGTGGCCACTTGTTTTCATTGTCTTTTGCTGGTTCCTGTTCATCTCCTCTATCTTTACATGTTGGAGAGTCCCAGCGTAGCGTGGTTAGACATCTTCTCTTTTCTAGTCACACTTACTACCTAAGTTATCTACTCAAGTCACATGGCTTTCCATATTATCTCCATGTTGATGACTCCCAAGTGCTGGATTCCAGAAATGCATGTGCAACCATCATCTACGTTATCCCCATGACCACACCTGGTCAAAGCTGTCAACATTTTTTAAACAACATCATGGTACTATGCCTCAGATTGCTTCTCTGCTTCAGCCCTGCCCCATCCTCTCCCCTGTTAACACCGCAGACAGAATGATTCTGCTGAAATGTAGATTTTCTTAAATTCTTCCACTGTTTTTTTTATCTCACTCAGGAGGACTGACAGGGTCCAGCCCTGTGTTACCCTTCTGACTGCATTTTCTCCTCTTCTGTTGACTTTCCTCAACTACTCTGAATTTCCAGCAGTTTCTTGAATGCACCAGGTAACTTTATACCCAGGGTATTTTGTTGTTCTCTTTGCGTACACTCCTGGAGACCTGGATTCGATCCTGGGGTTTGGAAGTTCCCCTGGAGAAAGAAATGGCAACCCACTCCAGTATTCTTGCTTGGAAAATCCCATGGATGAAAGAGCCTAGTGGACTATAGTCCATGGGATTGCCAAGAGTTGGACACGACTGAGTGACTTCACTTCACTTCTGCTTGTAGATACATATCAGTTACTATGGGAAAAATAAGCAGACAGAGGTTTCTCACAAAGTCTCTATCATTGCCTCTGTCCTCTCTTTTCCCCAATCCCCAAATTTAAATTTTCAAAAATTTCCAATACTGTTTTAAATTTAACTAAAAAGATTTCAGAAATTGAGTGCTAAAGAGTGAGAATGAGGGGCAGAGAGAACTCAGGTGAGGTAGTATAAACTACGTCCACTTGATAGAGTAAGACTGTTTCTTGGAAATATAAGATTATATTTCATGATGTCATTTTAACATTATTATTAATGAATTAATTAATTTTTAACCAAAAAACCCATTTGTGGTTGTAGACAGCAATATTACTTAATGGTAAATATCATATATTTTTTGGAGTCAGACAGATATTGGGCTTATGTTCTGCCTTGAGGCTTTAATGAGCTGCTAGCAAGAACTTACGATTTAACTTCTCTTTAAGAGTCTCATTCTAACAGTCTCAGTTTCCTTGTTGGCTCCATGAGCTAAATATTACCTACCTCCAAGGATTGGATTGAAGTTTAAATGACTCGGTATTTACAAAGATCATTGCACAGAACCTGATACTTTGCAAGCACTCAGTAGGTGAAACAATAATAATTCTACTTAATTTTACTTTCTGAATTCGAAGGATTTAAACAGCAGCAATTTGCAACTCCTAATTAAACTCTAATTCTGGCAAGGATTATCAATTAGTGTAGAGACTATTAGGTTTGATTTGTGTGTGTTTACTCAGTTGTGTCTGACTCTTTGAGACTCCATAGATGTAGCCCACCAGGCTCCTCTGTCCATGAAATTTTCCAGGCAAGAATATTGGAGTGAGTTGCCATTTCCTCCTCCACAGGATCTTCCCAACCCAGGGATCAAACTTGCGTCTCCTGCATTGGCAGGCAGTTTTTACCACTAGCACCACCTGGGAAGCCCCAAGACTGGATGTTTGAAGAATGTCAAAGTAAAACCAGGGCTTCTCTGGTGGCTCAGACAGTAAAGAATCTGCCTTCAATGCAGGAGACCTGGGTTTGACCCCTGGGTCGGGAAGATCTCCTGGAGATGGGAATGGATACCCACTCCAGTATTCTTGCCTGGAGAACTCCATGGGCAGAGGAGCCAGGGTGGGCTACAATTCATGGAGTTGCAGAGTCAGGAGTGACTGAGTGACTCGCAAACAAAAGTAAAACCACAGAGATGACTTTCAAGTCCCAAGGGAGAGAAATAGCTGTACTTGAAGGAATCAGACTATCATGATCTAGATTCATGTGGTTAATCATGTGGCAAATCTCAGTGTCCTGAATGATGAGTCATCCAGACGTCTCCTGATGTGATGATGTGAACTGCATCTTCTATGGTGTGTTCTGAATCCACTAACCATTTTGAGCCAAATTCAAGAGAGAAGAACAAGCTAAATTACTCTACAGCACATCTAGAAGGTGAAATATTCTTCAGGAGAACTGGCAAGGTCTCCTCAAGTCAATACTGGGAAGGAAAATAACAAGGGGAAAGTGTGTTAATTTAAAAAGAAGAGATTCAAGGACAGTTAAAAAATAGATGCCAATATCTGTTCTGGTTTAAATAAACCAACTGTAATGAGTATTTCTGAGTCAGTTGGGGAAATTAGAATATGGACTATAGATTAGGTAAGATGAAAATTTAATGGTAAGGAAACATAAAGATTAAGCAACTAAAAAAAACACGTGGGTTGAGTGTGTGTGAGATACCAAAATGTCTTGGAAGTTTGACCCTAAGGTCTAGTCCAAAGAGTGTGTGTGGTAATATGTGGGTGATAGAAATATGGCCTTTTTATCTTCTTGCTATTATTTATCTAAATTTCCTTATTTTCTACAATGCACACAGACTGCATTTAGACAATAAAGAGATACTGCCTTTGTAATCAAGCAAATTTTGAAATAGTTTTTGAGATAAATATCAACAGATATATTAAGAGACCTCATTGGCAGTGCATTTATATTGCATAAGTTAAGGATCATTTAAATTGAATACACAAGCTTGGGTGAATGTGAGGGCATCTATAAACTTCTTCCTAGTTGGGTACAGGCTGGCCCTAAAGCACCAGCCGTTGTCATTTACTTGGATCCCACCTCAGACATCGCTGTTATTCATTGTTTGGTCTCTAAACCATGTCCAACTCTTTGTGACCCTATGGACTGCAGCATGCCAAACTCTGCTGTCCTCCACTACCTCCTGGAGTTTACTCAAATTCATGTCCATTGAATGCTATCTGACGGTTTCATCCTCTGTCACCCCCTTCTCCTTTTGCCTTCAGTCTTTTCCCAGCATCAGGGTCTTTTCAGTGAGGAAGCTCTTCATATCGGGTGGCCAAAGTATTGGAGCTTCAGCTTCAGTGACAGGCCTTCCAATAAATATTCAGGGTTGATTTCCGTTAAGACTGACTAGAATATAGCTAAGTGTACAAGAAATTAATAAGCATCATTGTTTCTAATTACTAATGAAATTATAATTTTACTAAGATTTCTGTAAAGAACATTTTTAGTCTGGCATTTAAATAATTAAATAAATTCAAACAACACTATAAATTGTTTTTATGTCAATCATCTAACAATGAATCATATTTTTTCATAAAGTAATTACCAGCAAATTTTAACGTATCTAACTTGTCATGGTTCTTCAGAATGTATTTGTTAACAGGTTGCTGTTAGAAAATCACAAAGCAACCTCGTATTTATAATGTTTTGAATTATACTTTCCTACAATTTACTCTTCCCCTTTGAACTAGTTATTTTCTATCTTGTTAAAATGTAGCATTGCTAACCTTCACATGCATTCCTTGCAATTTTCAATTATTTTCTATGAACTGTTGGTAAAAATTCCATTTTGCTTTTCACGAAATTATCATTGAAGAATAGGTGCAAAGTTCCAATATGGGATACTGTTGTGGGTTTTTTTTTAATGCATTATTTTATTTATTTTTTATTAGTTTTGCCATACAATGACATGATATCGCCATGGGTTTACATATCCTCCCTCTCCAAAACCCCCCTCCCTCCTCCCTCCCTCCCCCCTCCCCCCAGGAAATCTCGGTGCACCATCCCGGAGCATCAATCCTGGGCTGGCGATTGATTACACATATGATAATTAACATGTTTCAATGCCATTCTCCCATATCATCCCACCCTTGCCCTCATCCAGAGTCCACGAGTCTGTTCTATACATCTGCATTCCTTTTGCTGTCTCGCATGCTGGGTTCTCGTTACCATCTTTCTAAATTCCATATATATGTGTTAGTATACTGTATTGCTGTTTTTCCTTCTGGCTTACTTCACTCTGGATAATAGGCTCCAGTTCCGTCCACCTGAGTAGAACTGATTCAAATGAATTTTTTTTTAATGCTGAGTAATATTCCATTGTGTATATGTACCACAGCTTTCTTATCCATTCGTCAGTTGATGGGCATCTAGGTTACTTCCATGTCCTGGCTATTGTAAACAATGCGGCGATGAACATTGGGGTACATGTGTCTCTTTCAATTCTGGTTTCCTTGGTGTGTATCCCCAGCAGTGGGATTGCTGGGTCATATGGCAGGTCTATTTGCAGTTTTTTAAGGAACACTTTCTAACACCATACACAAAGATAAACTCAAAATGGATCAAAGATCTAAGCATAAGACCAGAAACTATAAAACTCTTAGAGGATAACATAGGCAAAACACTCTCTGACATAAACCAAAGCAGGATCCTCTATGACCCACCTCCAAGAATATTGGAAATAAAAGCACGAATAAACAAATGGGACCTAATTAAAATTAAAAGCTTCTGCACAACAAAGGAAACTATAAGCAAGGTGAAAAGACAGCCTTCAGAATGGGAGAAAATAATAGCCAATGACGCAATGGACAAACAATTAATCTCAAAAATATACAAGCAAATCCTGCAGCTCCATTCTAGAAAAATAAACGACCCAATCAAAAAGTGGGCCAAAGAACTTAACAGACATTTCTCCAAAGAAGACATAAAAATGGCTAACAAACACATGAAAAGATGCTCAACATCACTCATTATCAGAGAAATGCAAATCAAAACCGCAATGAGATATCACTTTACACCAGTCAGAATGGGTGCAATCCAAAAATCTACAAGCAATAAATGCTGGAGAGGATGTGGAGAAAAGGGAACTCTCTTACAGTGTTGGTGGGAATGCAAACTAGTACAGCCACTATGGAAAACAGTGTGGAGGTTCCTTAAAAAACTGCAAATAGACCTGTTGTGGTTTTGATTTGCATTTCCCTAATGTTAAGCATCTTTTCATATATCTATTGGCCACTTTTATATCTTCTTTGGACAAATGTCTATTCAATTCCTTTACCCATACTTTTGTATCAGTTATCTGTGTTTTTTACTATTAAATTCTAGGAGTTTCTTGTTTATTTTAGATATTAACCTCTCGTGCTTCCCTGGTGGCTCAGATGGTAAAGTGTCTGCCTGCAATGCAGGAGACCTGGGTTTGATCCCTAGGTCAGGATGATCCTTTGGAGAAAGAAATGGCAATCCACTCCAGTACTCTTGCCTGGAAAATTCCATGGATGGAGGAGCCTGGGGGTCTACAGTCCATGGGGTTGCAAAAAGTCGGACATGACTGAGTGACATCACTTTCTTTCTTTCTTACCAGACCAGAAATTTGGTTTGCAAATATTTTCTCCTGATCCATAGGTCTTTCCTTTGTTGTACAGAAATATAGATATATTTGAAGAAATCTGTCAAATGCAATTTTAAGGAAGTGCTTATTGCTTATTATTATGTGTGTTTATATGACTGTTTCAGAATATTGATCAAGCCTCACTCACTCCATTTTTTAATAGATAAGGTCCTTGTCATCTAATCTTATCTTCCTAGATCTGTTCTTTAAATAAGACAGCTGTTCTCAAACTTGAACATGAATCAATACCTGGAGGGCCTGTTATAAATGAAACCTGGATTGCTGAATCTCATCCTGAGTTTCTGATTCAGTAGATAGGTGGGGCCCAGGAAATAATTTTTTTTCAGTTTGTCTGCTGATACTGTCAATATGAAGCCCATGCTTTGAGAACCACTACTGTAAAGGAGGGGAAAAAAATCAAATTTCATTTACCTAAACCACTAGAATCCAGCTCATGGCCTTCCTCTTCACCGTTTCATTTTCTCATCCAAAATGACATCCAAATTCTTAACTATCAGAACCCTTGACCTCATGGTTAATATCACCTCCCTGAAATGTCAGCCAGGAGGGGAACTTCCTATCATAAAACATAGCTCCCAGTGTCCAATTCAGCTCTTCTGAACATTTTCTGTGTCTCCTTTTTCTGCAATGGTGGAAACTTGCTTTCTGCTATGGGAATTAAGACATTACTCATCCCAGTCTTTTTTGGCTGAGGTCAAACTTCTCTCAGCAAACCAAAGTTGACTCTTTCCCACCATGTACTAGGCGGTCAGCTGCTTCAGTGCTCCTGCCAGCGTTTCGGACTCCCTGGTGTGCCCTCCCCATCTCTAGCCTTGGATGGCTCCATGGTGAGCCTTCTGCTTGCAGACTGCAGACGGCTCCCAGAGAAAGTCCTGTGGCTTCATACAGCTGGCGCCCTGCTAGAGCCTGCTGTACAATTTCAACTTGGCCAGGCCCTCCTACTCAGCTTTCCTTTTATTTATCCCTTATTCATTCCCTGGATTATTCTTCATAACTTCCCACTTTCCAGGACTTGTTTTTTTTTTTCCTTTTTTTCTTTAAGACCTCAGTTTCATCATATCTCTCAGCTTTAATTTGATCTACCTACCTATTCCTGTTTATCCATCCCTCAAGTCTCTGAAGAAGATATATCCTTCTCTCAAAAATCGTCTGATGTTTCCAGCAGTTGTCTGCTGTTCCTTGGCTCTCATCTCTTAATACTTCTAAAAGAGCTGGTTTGACTCTTCTCTTTCCTCCCTTTCCCTTTCATTTTACTTGCCCTCTTCTAATCTCCCCCTTTCCCAAGCTTGGACTCTTTTCCTTCTGCTTTGAAGGCTGTCTCAATCATCTCTATAAAAGTGAAATGTTTAGTGCATCCTGTTTCCTCTTCCTAATAGCTCTATCTATGTTATCAATCATGTTCTTTGACTGAATGGTTTTATTCAGTGCAGTTCATAAATTTCCTAACATCTTTCCTTCATAATTTCTGGCAATCTGAATGGGCATCCAATCATTCCATGAAATTTCTTTCTCTGAATCTAGTTGTGGCGAATTCCATCTCTCCTCTCTTCCTGTTGTAACTGCACCGAATGCCTGTTCTCAGCATTGATTCTCCTTGATTTCTCTGCTGTAATTGTGTCTACTTACTTTTCCATTTTCTTAAAAAAATACTATTTTTTTGACATCTGAGATACTATATTCTATTGTTTCCAGTTCTCTGGGCATTTCAGTTTCTTATATTTTTCTCCTAAACTTAACTGTTCTCTCCACCACCTTGTCAGTCCAAGCTTCATCTTTGGCTTTCACATTCCATTACTCTTTGCAGGATATAGCCATCTAGTTTAGATGAATGAGTGTCCCTGGTGGTGCTAGTGGTAAAGAATCTGTCTGCCAATGCAGGAGGCACAAGAGATGTGGGTTTGATACCTGAGTCAGGAAGATACCCTGGAGAAGGAAATGGCAACCCACTGCAGTATTCTTGTCTGGAAAATCCCATTGACAGAGGAGCCTGGTGGGCTATAGTCCATAGGGACTCAAGGAGTTGGACATGACTGAGCACACACATACTAGACATTTGACTCAAAGTCTTCACTTTGGTCCAAGTCCCTAACGTGTCTAGATACTTACTGAATTCTTCCCTTGAAAATGTAAAAATTTCCTATCAAAAAATTCCCCTTCTTACCCTCTCTCCCTTTGTATTTACTTACTTGTTTATTTATTTGGAGCAGCATCATTCACAGTCAATATCTTGATTTTTTTTTTTTTTTTTGGCTTGTTGTTGACCTGTGCCTTCCACAAGCTGCTGATCACTGGGCTCATTTGGTGCTTTGGAATTTCTAAATCTTTCTTTCCTTTTTTAAAGTTACTATCTTTGCTTTTAGGAACCTATGTTTGGTTTTCTCTAAGGGTCACCCTACAAGAAAAACAATGCATCTTTGTTTCAAACAGCAGTTTACTTTTCTTGTCATGCTGCTTGTATCATGTCCTTGAGTTCTGAAAATCTGTCCTGATTCCTTATTCCTCTTTGGTGATCAGGTTCATCAGCCTTTGGCCAAAGTATGTATCAACTGGCCCCTCCAATGTCCTTGCTCCCCACTTCCCCCTCAAAAAAGCTGCACCTGTGGTCAGGATTATTCTCTCACTATTCCTATATACTTGTGTCCCACTTCCATGCCTTACTCCCATCCCTGCCTTGAACTAAATTGTATCTCTTTTTTTTCACCTTTTCTCATACTTTTCTTTGATAATCAAATGCCTGTGCTTCTGTTAGGATGAATACTCCTTTCTCCTGAAGCTTTTACTTATTATTGCAACCCACTGCCATTGTTCCACTACTCAACTTCTATAACTCTGTTAGAGTCTATCATTAAATTATGTACTCAACTGAGCCCTTTGTAAAGATTTCATATATGTGTATCAGTTTCCCAGTGAAATATAAGTATCAGACTCTTGAGTTCTATTCACTGCAAATATGCATTGAATGAGCCCTCTGTGGCTTATACCATCAGGCCCTGGCTCCTGGCCTTGTGCTGCATAAAAATGGGGGCCTGAGATGGATTACTTTCCTATTATTTAGAAAGATAGAAGGGCTTACTTTCTGACTCCCCTTAGGCTTTTTGCATGGCCAATTTGCATGATTGACTTTTTAAACTACAAAGTACTAGGTAATCATTATTTGCAGTTGGTTCTTAGCTTAACACTCATAACTATCAGCATCATTGTTATCAGAAACTCAGCCTAAAGAATTAAATAACTGCCTCAAGGTGCAAAAGTTTGTACCATAGATTTTGTAGACTTTTATAAAACTGGAACTGTAGTCTGATTATTCGGTCTCTGAGTTTAGCACCTGGGGCCTAGTCTGACCTTAATAGTGTTGTCTCAGCACAAATTTCCTTCATTACAATGAATTATGTAATATTTTAAATCATTAGCTCAAAAGGACCTAGAAAGAAAAAATGTTGATTGTTTGGAATAGCACATATCATTAATGGCACATTTTAATTTAAATGACAGTTGTTATGTTTGTAAATCATGTCTCACTCTTTGTGACCCTATGGGCTACAGCACATCAGGCTCCTCTGTCCTCCACTATCTCCTTGACTTTGCTCAAATTCACATCCATTGAATCGGTAATCCTATCTAACCACCTTATCCTCTACAGTACTCTAATCAAAGATAAGTGAAAAAATATTACTCAATAATACAAGCTATATCTGTTTCAAACTTTAAAAAATAACTTGTAGATTAAATATTTTTTAATTAATTAATTTATGTTAATTGGAGGCTAATTACTTTACAATTTTCTGGTGGTTTCTGTCATACATTAACGTGAATCAGCCACAGGTGTACATGTGTCCCCTCAACCCTGAATCCCCCTCCCACCTCCCTCCCCATCCCATCCCTCTGGGTTGTCCCAGTGCTTCAGCTATGAGTGCCCTGTTTCATGCATCAAACTTGGACTGGTCATCTATTTGAGTGGTAAGAGACATTAATTTATTAATGAAGGTAGAATGAAATAAAACTAAACGTTATAATTCTCATTTTTCTGATATATAAGGTAGTTCAGTTTATGAATGACAAGTGACATGGGAGTTTTATTACACTTATGTTAAAATGATCAGTGGTCTTTTCCCTATGTTTAAATAAAAAATACATAAAGATATTTCTGGAATGACCTGAAATCCTGCTACTGACTTGTCATGGCCACTGGATGTCACTAAGACCAATGACATGGATATGAGCCAAAATGTTCATGAAAGGCTTAAATACTAGCATTTCATTTGATTTTAAATTTCTCTTCTTCTCCAAAGTGGGAAAATTCAAACTTTATTAGGTACAAGTGATTTATAAGGAGATAGAGAAAGGAAGAATAGGATGATAGTAAAATTAAAATATTAAAAAATTGGTCAAGGAAAACGGGAGGCATGACTTATAACAAACCTCAGTGTGACTCCAATAGAGAGGTTTAGCTCTAGTAGGGCAGCAGTTTGTCTTAATCAACGGAGACACAACTTTAACTGAGCCCTCAAATAATCTTGCTGAAGGAAGAAGTCAGATAGAAATTGTACTTGGTATTAAAACTGAGCCCTCTTCTGGGTCCCTCATTTCTTTCTGTTAAAAACAAAAGGAAAAGAAAAGGCTTTAGTGTCCTTGGCTTTTCCTGAGTTCTGAGGAGAAGGCTCAAACAGTTACTAATGAGAGAAGTGGGGCAATGCAGAAACAGGCCAGCTAGCTTGAACAATAGCTCAATAAAAACCTGAGTCCTAGTTCCCCCTCAGGGGCTGCCACCGAGGCTCAGCAGTAAAGAATCCACCTGCATTTCAGAAGCTGAAGGTGGGAAAGATCCCCTGGAGAAGGAAATGGCAATCCACTCCTGTATTCTTGCCTGGGAAATTCCATGGACAGAGGAGCCCAGTGGGCTACAGTCCATGGGGTCGCAAAAGAGGCAGACATGACTGAGTGGCTAAACAACCGCAAAGCTCCCCCTCAAGAGAATCACAGAATCTGACAGATACTTTGGAGCTGTTATCAAGCTTGGGCGGAGGCTGGTGACTACATTCTGACCACAAGCACCTGTAGATCCTAGACCGGTTGAAATTAGAAGCTTGATGGTTGGAATGCTTAAAACATTACCTCAGTGTTTCACCACCAACCAATCAGAAGAAAGTCACGAACCCTTCCGGCTTCACCCTATATGTTGTCTTTAAAACCGTTCCCTGAAGCTTGTATTCCTTGCCTGTGTGTTAAGTCGCTTCAGTTGTGTCCAACTCATAGCTCTCAGAAAGAATCATTTCATTATCATCACAGCCTTATAAATAAAAATCATTCTGTCTTTTACTCAGGTAAAACTTAGAGATAAGTGAATTATAAAACACAGAGTTTATCTTAGTCTAAAACCTACAGTTTTTCATGACTAGAACACTTAACTATTTTTCTTTACTATTAGACTTAAAATTAAAAGGAACACTTACATGTTTATGAATAATTAGCATTACTTCTAATCATGTGATATAAAACTAAAGAATTTTCTACTTGTGTTTCTAATTTCAATAAAAATATAAACTATAAACAAATTTAAAACACACTGTAAGCCATAATCCAAATAGAAATATTATTGCCCAAAGAAAATTGCAAAAATTAACATCAGGTAATAGATATTTTTTAGATGATGGCAATGGTAATTATTTGGATTAATAAAGTTTCAGTAGTAGGGACATTGTGAAGATGGTGCAACACTTTTTAAAATCAAGTGTGCAACAATGAGGAAGTTAGTTGATAGAAGTTGTTCATATAATTATATTTTATTCTTTGAGCTCTCAGATTCGTGCCTGATAGCGGGAAAAAATACATTGAGGCACGTGAAAAAAATGTATACTATTATAGAATATGTAAAGGCACATTACTATTTCTCAAATGATAGGTTAAAAACCTATATGCACTTAAATATTAACAATAATGAATAAATATTTTAGGGTTTTGGGAGTTGCATTAAAAAAACAAATTTGCTGCCAATTACCAAAATTAAACTTACTTACTAAAAAAAGGTTGAGATGACACAGGAAATGCAAACTGTTCTGCCTTTGCAATTTCACTGCTTGCTCTGCCACCTGTTACTAATGCTGATGCCAACTAGCTAAGTTTATGCCAGTGCCCAATCCACATCTGAGATTTTTCTTGCAATCACTGCAAGTTTGATAGCATCTGTGAGCTTTTTTAATGTTTGGGCTAAAAAGGGGAATTAACAATGGACTTGAGCACATAATTCAATGTACTCATATGTGTATATAATACTGCATTTATGTAAATTTTCCAATAACACCTAAAAATGCTAAGTGGAACATAGATCATCTTGCTTATCTCAGTTTGGCCACTACATTTTCATCAACAATACTTGATCTATATTTGGACTTCAAAAACTTTGCAGCTGAAAAGTAGGTTCACATCCCTAACCTGTTCCAGGGCTTCCCTGATAGCTCAGTTGGTAAAGAATCCACCTGCAATGCAGGAGAGCCCAGATTTATTCCTGGGTTGGGAAGATCTGCTGGAGAAGGGATAGGCTACCTACTCCAGTATTCTCAGGCTTCCCTTGTGACTCAGCTGGTAAAGAATCTGCCTGCAATGTGAGAGACCTGGATTGGATCCCTGGGTTGGGACGATCCCCTGGAGAAGGGACAGGCTACTGATTCTAGTATTCTGGCCTGGAGAATTCCATGGACTGTATAGTCCATGGGGCTGCAAACAGTTGGACATGACTGAATGACTTTCACTCACTCATTCAATTTCTTCCAAACCTCAGAGGGTAAAGAGAGTAAAGAATCTGCCTGCAGTACAGGAGACCTGGGTTTGATCTCTGGGTCTAGAAGGCCCCTGGAGAAGGAATTGGTTACACACTCCTGTATTCTTGCCTGGAGAACTCCATGGACTGAAGAGCTTGGCTGGGGTCGCAAAAAGTAGGACATGACTGAGTGACTAACACTTTTACTTTCTTTCAACTAAATTGAGTATCAAGAAAACATTTCCCTGTAATACTTGCGTCCATGTTGATCAAGCTGGTTTACCTCTTTTAGAAGAAATGATGTCGTTTTGAAACTTTGAAGCAAAAGGAAATCAATTTCAAAACTACATTTAGGTTGGTTAAATTTATTAACTCATGCCATTTAATTAATGACAATATTAATTATATGGGCTTCCCTCCTAGCTCAGTCAGTAGAGAATCTGCCTTCAGTGCAGGAGACCTGGGTTCAATCCCTGGGTCAGGAAAATTGCTTAGAGAAGGAAATGGCAACCCACTCCAGTATTCTTGCCTGGAGATTCCCATGGACAGAGGATCCTGGCAGGCTATAGTCCATGGGGTCGCAAGAGTTGGACATGACTTTTTAGTGACTAAACCACCATTAATTATATAAAGTTCAAAAGAGTATTATATACATTAAAAAGGAACTCTAGATTTACCAATGTCCGTAAAGCATTAAGATTTTTCTGGTATATGTTTGCTACATGTATACAATTTTATAAATAAAACTATTCAAATATATTTCTGCTTAGAATCACACATTTTGTTTTAAGGCAGCAGGTAATACTACCTTTGCAAATTCATGATAATATTTCTATTTTATTAAAAATCTATACTATGCAAATAAAATAAAATATCAATATTTATCTTGAAAAAACAGTTTAAGTAGTGCAAGAAGCTCACTGAAAACATAGAATATATTCTCTTTGAGAAGGAAATTCAACACTCATCTTCTCTACTGGAGAATCTTACCTGACATCAGGGTAAAAAATCACATTAAATACCAAATATTGAGTAGATCATCTGTCAGAAACTTTATGGGTGGAACTAAGGGTAAGTTTTGATTTTTTTAAGAACTTCAGAAACTCAACATTCAACATCGCACATTTGTTGAACATTTCATTCAAATTTTTTTATGGGAGGAGGTGACAAAAATGTATGTCTTCATGGGAGAACTCTGTTTACTACTCGTTTATCAAGTGTTAGTCATAAACATGAGATGTTAATCTTCTTTTATAAAAGATTATAAATGATCATTTAATAAAATCTTTCTATTTTATAAACAAGATAGAAAGGACAGCCTAAACTTCTACATTTATATTTCTGCAAAAGTTAAACCCAGTTTTCAGTTCAGACATGACAATTTCAGCTGAAATACTTTCCTTACAAGTGGATTGGCACTTGCCTATTGTGTTACTACAAAACTGGTTAATGATTTGCTTTTGTTCAGAAATATCAAAACTAAAACCCTCATACTGTTGATGAGATGCTGTCTTAGGCATACATAGTGAAGTGAAGTCGCTCAGTCGTGTCCAACTCTTTGCGACCCCATGGATTGTGACCTATTAGGCTCCTCTGTCCATGGGATTTTCTGGGCAAGAGCATTGGAGTGGGTTGCCATTTCCTTCTCCAATGCATGAAAGTGAAAAGTGAAAGTGAAGTAGCTCAGTCATGTCCGACTCTTCGCAACCCCATGCACTGCAGCCTACCAGTCTCCTCCGTCCATGGGATATTCCAGGCAAGAGTACTGGAGTGGGTTGCCATTGCCTTCTCTGCTAAGCATACATAATAGTCTAGAAATCAATATTTACAAGAACCATCTGAATGTTGAAAAAAAAAATAGCTCAAGTTTTAACTAAATGACAGCTAATTCCCATCCAGATTTGAACAAGAATCTGGATGTTTGGCGTCGTGTAGGAAAGTTCCAAATGATTGACAAGACTTCTCACTTTTCATTGGGATGTTTTTCCCAAGAGTTTCATTCAGTTTTAATGTTTATCCATGGAGACAATTTGTGACAGACACATAACTTTCAGGCATATTCTTATAATCTATTAACAGAACATGAGTCATATTTGGACATGCCATCCTTCAGGAGATTAAAATAACAGTAGGAATTAAATTATTTGCATATTTGAGTTCTTTGGTAATCACTATTAAACTTGTGCCTTACAGTGACCTCAAGATACTAGTTAACTCCATTTTAAGTGATATTCAGTGTCTGAAAGATAATGGGCACTCAATAAATGTTTAACTAATGTATAAAGAAAAATAATTAAGATAGTTTCAATGGAATATATCTATAATAGGTAAAATGTACAGATCAAAGTTAAAGGGGGAAATAGAAAATTAATAAGGTGTATGAAGGAAATTTAAATATTTGAACTACTAAGTAATATGTGGAGATGTTGTTTAGTCTGATTTGCATAATTTGTCTGTCTGGCCATACTACATAATCATCGATCTTCACTATTTGCTTTGTGCTGTGAAGCATCAGACATGGCATGAAATACAGCAATCTGGGGGTATTCCATTTTACCCTCTGGAGTGCTGGCTGACAGCAACTGGATTGGGATCTCTTTTTTTTTTAGCACATGACATGAAATGTTAACAGATTATAAATATTGTTTTTCATGGGAATAAAAGTGATTGAAAAGCAGTTCCCTTTTATGTCAAAAGCTATTAAGTTGGGGATGTGTTAATAAACAAGTTACTGTTCTAACAAAATTTAGAGTGCTTGTGTAGAAATGCTAATTTAGGTTACTGAACAGGGGCTAGAATTAGGAAGCTGAATTCTGGGCAAGATATTAAATATTCCTAAGTATCAGTTTCCTTGTTATCTCTAACACTTACTTAGGAGTACATGCACTTGTGAATATACAACTTGTGCTGATCAAATGGGTGTGAAAGTTCTTTAAACAAACTCACCATTCAAGCATAAGACGTCTGTCATTAATATGGAAGATTGTAGAACTTTCTGCACTAGCAATCTCACCTAATTTCCCTCTAGATTAATATTGTGATGACAAGTAGGGGAACTTTGTAATCCACTGGCCTCTTTCACCTCCATGTAAATAGCCCAAATGTTCTGATATGCAAGCCTCAACTTTTCTGAGAATGGCAGCCAATGGTGAGATTGCTGACTGGCAGTTCCAGCCAAAGGCAAACTTGTGGAATGAGTTTCAGTAATTGGCTCTTACTGCATGCTTAGCTACCCATCTCACAATTTTATGTTTTGTTAATGAATCATCGACACCTCTTGTTAGCTCCTGAGGTTTGGTGTTGCCCTACTGGCAGCCAAGAATCCCAGATTTCAATTATTTTGGCTGGTAACTCACCACATATGTTTTTGGCATTGTTAACTGAAAAGGAAAAAGAACAAGTTGTGCAATTAAACCAACACTGTAGAAAGGGGAACTGTACGGTTTTTTATTGTGACCATGAAAATCACTGATTTTCTTGTCAGTAGGATAAATACCGCAGGTAAGTTGCTATTTAAAAACATTTAATCAATACAGATTCTAAAAACTTGTATTTTTTTTATAAGAGAAAGTAGTTTCACATTTTTATTTTTGAAAACAAAAAGGTAGAATATAGTAATCCAATCCTTGGAGACTCAAGAATGAATTCAAAAAATAATATGCCTCTGGTGTTTGCTAGCAGCAAGGAGAAAACTTGTAAAATAACACAACTGATAAATATTAAGACTGATAAATATTAAACTGATAGATATTAATACTAAGACTGTTTTATGTTGGAATCTTTAGGTTTGCCAGTCAAGAAAATGACATGTTCAAATATGCTCATCTTTATTAACAGTAGTTAATTAAAAAAACAATGACACTAGTAAAATATAACACTTTTTGTTTCTGAAAAAAATTGAAGTGTCATAGTAACACCTACCAAATCACCTGAATCATTAAATCAGGAATCAATATGGACTCCTTCCCTCTTCCTCTCCCCAAACCACACACAGTCTACTGTAAGTTCATTCATGTTTTCTTCTTTAATAGTTCTCATATTTGTTTCTCCTCTTCACCGTATCTTTTCTGATGAATTCACATGCTCGTCCTCTGCTTATAGGGCCCCCACAATCATCTGTGACCTAATCTTCTGGTTTGTCCTTCATACCCCATCCTTCTTTGAAAACCATTTCCATACAGTTTTTCTATTGTCTTAGTAACTGGATGCTTGTATCTACATCCTTCCGTGATTTTAGCCAACCATCTTTTTTCAGCATTATCATTCAATACTCCCTCTCCATCTCTTTCTATTCAACTTTGGCATTTGTCACCTCTCCATGTGACTTTCTGTGTACCAGTCAAGTGGAAGCATTTGCGGCTTCCTCTTGCATGCCATGCTCTTTTGTGGTTCAGGCTAATCTTCTGTGGTGGAACTATTCTTCCAACTCTATTTAGTCAGTGAATATGAAGTGTAAGGTGGTCATCTCTCCTAGACCACATTTCTTGATCCCTGATTTCTCAAGGGAAGAACCGTATATATTTCTCTGTCATGTATTTTGTTGTATTTTGAAATCATTTTCTGAACCTGTTTTAGTTTTTGTTTTATAGTTTCATTAAGAACATATTCATTGGTTATTTACCATGTGGTGTTCACTGTCTTTACAGTCCTGGCATTGAGTACAGTCCTTGGCATGCAGTAGATACTAGAGGAGTGTAACATTTGAACTGAGGAGGGATGTGACATGGGTCACAAAAGAGAATTGTGACATGAGGAGAAAATGTTCTATGCAAAGAAAGGGCTTTGTAATGGAAGCTTGGCTGGGAATTTCAGGGCATATGGGAATTTTGTCTGGATATATATGGGCTTCCCTGGTGGCCTAGATGGTAAAGAATCTGCCTTCAATGTGGGAGACCTGGGTTCATCCCTGGGTGGGGAAGAACCCTTGGAGGGGGAGATGGCAAGCCACTTCAGTATTCTTGCCTGGAGAATCCCTATGGACAGAGGAGCCTGGTGGGCTACAGCCAATACGGTCTCAAAGAGTCAGGCATGGCTGAGCGACTAAGTACAGTACAGGGATTGGAGGCTGAGCAATATGATTATTTGAGTTAGGCAGAAGCCAAGTCATGGAAGAATTTATGTTGGAAATTTGTTTCTGTAGGTTATAAAGAGAATTCTCCAAGTATGTGAGTGCTATGACATGAAACCTTCTGGAAATTTCAGTATGGTGGATGTATTTGGGGTGAGCATACTGGAGGAAGACATGGAGAAGCAGAATGACACAGAGATATAAGGTAAATAAGAAATAGATTGATCAGTTAATGGCTCATTGCAGGATTCTAGATAAGAGATAACTATGTTGAAGTTGGGCAATGGCAGTTGAAATGAAAAAAAGGAGGTAATTAAAAGAGACTTAGATAGTCAAGAATTCATGCCCAGCTCTATGCTTCATTATGATAATTGGAGGGTAGAGGAACCTAAAGTGACTCAGGTTTCTAGCTTAGACCACTGGATAGAAGGAGGCCCTTTATTTAAGTCTGGAAATAGTGGAAGAATGGCAGACTTGGGGAAGGATTTGCATTGTTTGAAGAATGTAAACTTGTAGATGTTTATGGCTCCACCAGTTGGACATATCTCATGGGCAATCAAGTATTATTGGTCAGGGATCATAAGAAAGATCTGAGTAGAAAAAAAGAGACTTGGGGGTCATCACAGTCTATAGACTGAATTGATATGTATAAGAGAAACTGGCTAGGGACTGCTTAAAATATGAGAGGTGAGTTGAAAGAAACGTGGAGAATGTATTTAGAGTCAAAGAACTAAAAGAACAAGACAAGATTGAGAAACTCCTATGCCCCAGTGTTTAGAAAGCCAGAAATTATTGGTTTTAATAAACCAAGTTAAGAAATATTTTCAAATAAAGGTGTGGTCTACAGTGCCAAAGAATGCAGAGAAATAAAGTAAGAAAAGAAAAATTTGAAAGCTAATTAGATTTTAACCATCAGACACCCTGAGATTTTAGAGGACACTTTCAAGGGAGTGGTTGGGTTATGGCTCCTCTGCAATGGGTAGAAGTTCAAGTGGATGTCAGCTACTAGGATGTGTGGCAAAATGTTTACTTTCTAAAAATGTTGATGTAAATAAAAGGAGAATTGGGGTGACAACTTGGATAAATTGGCCACTTTAAGGTAGGTAGAAACAAGATCAAGTGAAATTTTCTTCTCTTGACCTCAACTTCTGGTCCCTTGCTCTAGTTTTTAATTGCTCCTTCTCTAATTTTCTGCTCTCTATTCCTAAAAGTAGGACAGATTATTTTCATCTTCAGTCTTATTCTTTTCTCTATTAGCTCATCTTTCAGAGACTTTCCAAATCCATAGCTTTCTTCCATATTCATTTCATTAAAAAATATTTTATTTCAAATTCTAGCTCTTGATCCCAGGCTGCTTCTACTCTATAGCTTGAACATTCCTCCTGGATAAGATTTTGGAAATACCAAGTTAGCACTTATAAAGTAGAACTCTCCCCAATATATATGACCCACTGCTTTTGTTATTTCCTATTTTCAAGGTAATCATCCCTCCACTGGTGTCAAGACACCAGGTTCTATCTGAGCTTTGCAATGTCTTTTCTGTTGGCCCCATTTTTTTCTCTTTCTGTTGTCACTATCTTCATTAGTTTCTTATTATTCTTGCTGGGATACTGACAACAATCTCAAAAAAAATTATCTGAAAGGTTTGATGGTCTCTAATGCATTATTTTGATTATATCTGTTCATTAACAGAGACTCTTGAATGTAGACTGTATGCAATACTGTATATTTTGAGATTGGCTTTCCAAAAAGTTAATTACCAATGATGGGAAAGAATTTCATAAGTAACCTACTTGAGAAAGACTTACCATGTGTGGGCCAAGAATTAGGCCTTGGGAGAACAATAATAACCTGCGCTTTAATAAGCATCTATTTTTTAAAAATTGACTTAGTTAACAGGATCATTTGCCTGTGATCACATTACTATGTACAAAGAATAATGAAAAATTCTCATTTACTGGTACCCAGATACATCCTATTTGGTTAGGTCATCCTAAACTGTCAGACTATCCTTGATGTCAAAAAAAAGGAAGAGGGAGGTTATTAAGGTTTGTGACTGTGAGTGTCTGTGTGTCTGGCTCTTCTTCCATTTAAATTCCTATTTGTGATCCCTAAGCAACAGTGCAGAAAATTTAGCTTCAGAAATATCTGGCCAAACAAGCCCATAACTAGTTTAACAGCCACTTCTCCATTCCTACCATTTCCTCTGAATTTGAAATGCAACATGGGCTCTTTCCTGTGTCTCCATCCTGAAGGCCTTTAGACATGAACGGCCTTGTCGCTCTTTCCTGGATCTTTAGCCTGAAGGCCTTTGACTTGACATGCAGGACTGTCCCTTCTCTGGGTCTCCAGCCTGTTGGCCTACCCTGTAGATTCTGGATTTGCCAGCCTCCTTAATCACTTGTGCAAATTTCTTAGAATACTTTATTGAAATAAATTTCTTAAAATCTGTCATCTACCTATCTTTCTCTATGGTCTATCAATCCCATGCCTTCCTTTTCTCAGGAGGACCCTGAGTTAAAACACTGAGCAAGAAATATTGCCTCTCACCAGATAATGTTGTGTACAGGAGACCCCATTTTTGTCATCTAATTTGTTCCAAGACATCGGTCACAAGCCCAAGTATGGAAGTCAAGACATGGTTCTGCTGATATTTGCAACAGGTACTCTTTGGCCTTGCCTTTTCTGGTTCGTCTTACATATTGCAGCCAAAGGGGCTTTCTAAAAGCTCAAATATGACATTAGCTTTTTCTGTAAGATTATTTAATAACTCAACCTAACCTTACAAAAATCCACGCCCCTCTGTGTGGTGCACCTGGCCTTCTGTAATCAGGCCGCTGTGCCTCTCTGGCCTCTCCACTCACCTACCTCCCTCATGATCCAGCCGTGGGGAACCACCTGTGGCATTCTACCCAGTCCAAGCTTTCTTCCTCCTGTAAAGCTTTAATCTTTAAGCTGTTGCTTCTGCTTAGAATACTTGCCCCTCATTTCCTTGTCTGGCAGGCACCTAGTTGGACTTTCCCGGTGGCTCAATGGCAAAGAATCTGCCTGCAATGCAGGAACCAGAGGAGACACACGTTCGATCCCTGGGTCAGGTAGATCTCCAAAGAAGGGCATGGCAACCGACTCCAGTATTCTTGCCTGAAGAATCCCTAAGACAGAGGAGCCTGTGGGCTACAGTCCAAAGGGTTGCAAAGAGATGAA
The DNA here is from genome assembly GCA_007570785.1 of Antilocapra americana. Classification (NCBI taxonomy): domain Eukaryota; kingdom Metazoa; phylum Chordata; class Mammalia; order Artiodactyla; family Antilocapridae; genus Antilocapra; species Antilocapra americana. The sequence continues at coordinate 2,068,236 of ML663566.1, forward strand.
CGCAACCGCAACTGAAGTGACTTAGCAGGCACGCACCTACTTACCTTTCAATTTTTACCTTGAACACGTCAAATGACATCATTTCCTACTTGCTTTGGCCAGTATTGACTGTTTTCTAATCTGTGCCCTCACAGAGCTGTTTTAGGCAGCCAGGGTTCATGATATCTCAAGTTATCTCTGCCATCTATCTTTCCACATTCAAGGCTACACCCTGTACTAGAAGCGAAGACCAACGCTTGTTTACTGCAGCCTCAGGACTCCACCTGGACAGTGGTCACAGCCAGGGCTATTTATGAAAAATCATATGCTTGCCTAGTCAATGGGAGTAATCTATATACCACAAAATCAGGCAATGATTTTAACAAAGGCACTCTGTATGTGAGAAAGTCTGTATGTATTTAAGAACAAAGATTGGGCTTCCCAAGTGGCACTAGTGGGAAGGAATGTGTCTGCCAATGCAGGAGACACAGTTTGATTCCTGGGTCAGCAAGAAATCCTGGAGGAGGAAATGGCAACCCACTACAGTATTCTTGCCTAGAAAGTTCCATGGACAGAGGAGCCTGGCTGGCTATAGTCCATGGGGCTGCAAAGAGTTAGACATGATTAAGCATGTGAACATGGTGAGATAGCAAAAGAAAATGTTTTCCGCTTGCATGGAGAAAATTTGGTCATATTAAGGGAGAGCTTGGGTATATCAGTAATATCAGAGATAAATGAATTGCAAGTATTATCACAGGAGACTGCAGACTTAAGATCCCTTCATGATTCTTGTTAAGAAAACGAGTTACAAGTTTGGAGTCATCTGTACATTATTCATTCATAGGCTTTGTAATACTTCCTTTTTTTTTTTTAATAATAACTCTGTTTTTCTCTGAGAGATTGAAGACTCTATTAAGGAAAGGAAACATTGCCTGAAAAAGACAAAAAAAAAAAAAAGAAATATTGGGTTGGCCAAAAAGTTCATTGGGATTTTCCTTAAGATCTTATAGAAAAACCCAAAGGAATTCTTTGGCCAACCCATTATCTGTTGAGTAAATGAAGGAAAGGATGGAAGCAGATAATAAAAGCTTAACCAATCAGCTTTCGGTTGATTGTGGTAGTAACCGAAAATTAGTCTTTTCAATTAGTAATTGAAAATTGAACCTCATTAATCCCTGCAGTGTAGATAATTGAAAGGGTTGACTTTTCCCTATTCCTAAGTATCTTCTCCTTCCAGTGCAGGAGGCACTTTTTTGGTATCTGGTTTGACCTTGACAACCAAGACAAGAGGTAAATGTTATCTTCATTTTATAGATAAGAAAAGTCAGGCTCTGAGGAGACAAATGATTGTTCAAAGTCTCACATCTCATAATAGCAGAGCTCCACATCTCATATGCTCTTTCCAGCCTGTATTTAAAGACTGGCCACGCCTGTATAAAGCCCTTCACTCAAGTTAAACTGATCCACTTAGCATCCCTTGATGCTTCTGCCCTTTAGCCCTTTGTATTCATGATTCTTTACTTCCTTCTGTCATATCTTTTCTCTTTCATCCTTTAGCACTTTAGTAAAATCCCTTTTATGAAAACAGCTTAGCTTTAGTCCAGGGTTTCTCAACCTTAGCACTGCTGACATTTTGGCCAGATAATTCTCTTTTTGTGGGGAACAATCCTGTGCATCATAGGATGTTTAGCAGCATCCCTGGCATCTAGCCAGGAGACACCAGTAGTGCTCCCCCACCCGACTGTGACAGCCGAAAGTCCGGCCCAACCTGCCTTGCTCACATCTTCAGGGGAGCCAACTATTCTCAGCTGAGAACTTTATTCTCATACATCCCCACCTGTAAGTCTTTGCAAATATTTCCGAGGTCTCTGAAAAAAACCACAGCCCTTTATTGATAATCTCTGTATTTAAAATTAAACACTCATGTCCTTAAGACCTCCCTTTCCTGGTTTTCTTTATATTTTCAGTGTTGTGTTGCTATTAACTTTTCATGTGTAGAACCATCTCTCCAACTTTCCTAAAAGTTTTTTTCAAGTATAGCCTTTGTGTTTTGCACGGAACACCAATTTGATAATCTGATTATTTTGTGGCATGGAAATTTGAATTAACTAATGATGCAAAATTATTCAAAACACCTAATGGCTAATGATGCCCAGCAGCAGCTCACATCCCAGTTGTCAAGTCACCTAGGAGGAAATTGACAAATGCCAACTACTGTTTAGTTTCCCTTCATGCGCTGAGTTAATTCCTTGAACAATAACAAAAATTTGGATTTCTACATAGTTTCTCTATCATATTGTAGAAAGCAAAAGATTTTTTCAAAATGAGGTAAATTGATTAAATCATGAGAGCATGTTTATACTTTCATGCAAGAGCACAGTCACTGTTTGCTGGAGAAAAGAAGACTTTTTTAAAGCTGCAATTTTTTAACCTTACTGGAGAACACATGAACATTTCTGCATTTCCACAGGTGTGAAAAACAAGCAGATTCTAACTTCTTTCAGGTGCCTTGGCATATGGCCCATTTTAGAAATCTTAGGTTTAGGTTGTACTTATGATTTCACCATCTCATATAGCCACTTTGTTTTGTTAATGTGGGTGGTGAATATTCCTTCAGGACAAGAACAGAAGCCTTCAATGAAATCTGTTTTTATTAAAAATATACTGAACATAAAATTTGTCATCCAAATCATTTCAAGTGTACAGTTCAGTTCTGCTAAGTATTTCACATTGTTGTACAATCAATCTCCAATCATTTTTCACCTGGCAAAACTGAAACCTAGAGTGAGTAAACAATTTCCCCCTTCCTTTATTCAACCCCTCCCAACCACCATCCTACTTTGTCTCTCTATGGATTTGACTACTCTAGATACTTCACATAAGGGGGATCATACCTTATCTTTCCTTCTGTGACTAGATTATTTCACTTAACATAATATCCACATGGTTCATCCATGTTGCAGAATATGTCAGAATTACCTTTCTCTTTAAGGGCTTCCCTTGTAGCTCAGTCTGTAAAAGAATTTGCCTGCAGTGCAGGAGACCTGGGTTCGACTCCTGGGTTGGGAAGATCCCCTGGAGAAGGAAATGGAAACCCACTCCAGTATTCTTGCCTGGAAAATCTCATGGACAGAGGAGCCTGGTGGGCCGCAGTCCAGGGGGTCGCAAAGACTCGAGCATGACTGAGCGACTAACACTAAGGCTGCATTATATTCCGTTGCATGGATAGACCACATTTTGTTTACCCATGCATCTGTTGATGGACACTTGGGCTGCTTCCATCTTTTAGCTATTGTGAAAAATGGTGCTATAAACAGTGTATACATATCTCTTGGAGACTGCTTTCATTCATTTTGTGGCATATACCCAGAAGTGGAATTGCTGTATCATATGGTAGTTCTGTTTTTAATTTGTTAAGGAACCATCATATTGATTTCTACAGAGACTGCATCATTTTACATTCCTACCAAGAGTGAACAGGGATTCCAGATTCACCACATTCTTGCTGGCACTGTTACTTTTTTTGGTTGTTTGTTTTTGGACAATCGCCATCAATGTGCAGTATCTCACTGTGGTTTTGATTTGCATCTCCTTAAGGATGTGTGATGATTTGAACAACAGATGATTTGAGCAACCTTTCTTGTGCTTGTTGGTCATTTGTATATCTTTTCTGGGGAAACATCTCTTCAAGCCTCTTGACCACTTTTTAACTGAGTTGTTTGTTTTTTGTTGTTTAGTTCTGGTCATTCTTAACATATTCTGCAGAGTAACCATTTATCAGATATATAATTTGCAAATGTTCTCTCCCATTCCATAGGTTGCCTTTTCACTCTGTCCATTGTGTCCTTTGATGCACAGAACTTTTTAATTTTGGAGTCTGAGTTATCTATTTCTTTTTAATTTTTTTGACATCTTATTCTTTAATAAAATCAGCAGTCTCCATGGGTATAATCTAGAAGCGGAACTGTGCTAAACACTGTCGCTGATGGACTACATGCGTGCAGAGCCCTTGGTGAAACCAACCTAAATAATACATAATACAGGATAATCTCTCTGTTCTGATTCATACAAAATTTACAAAATATTCTCTGCCCCAAATCCTTACATTATGAAAATGAAATAAAACTCTAGAATGAGGTGGTTTTACAGATGTATTAGATTGGAACACACAGTAAAGCTGCCCTCTGGACATGGCTGCCTCTGTCCAGCGCTCCAGGCCGAGGCGGTGGTGCAGGTCGGGGGGAGGGGGTCTCTCCTGGGACAGGACACCAGACCCCCTGGAGCCCCCGGTCCTGCTTGCTGGTGCAGGTGCACCCCAAGCAGGGAGCTGCAACACTCAGTAGACCCCCACCTCCCCGCTCTGTCGTGGGCAGGTGGTACTGTTTCATGCTGAGCTTGATGTCCTTCTGCTTGTCTGTGGTCTGGGCCGCGCCAACGCACTTCAGGGGTCTCAGCAGTGGCACCCTCAGGCAAACACTGACTGCAGTGCCAGGCTGGAGTATGAGGCTACTTTGGTTGCTCCCAACAGCCTGAGCCTGGGCAGCTCCCAAAAGTAGGCCGGCCCCTGTCTCCGGAGCTGGTCCTCCTCAGGCCTCGCGGCTGGTTTTGCTTCCCATCCTGCTGTGCTGTCTGCCAGGTGTTGCTGAGTAGTTCTGGTGCCATGGGGTGATCGAAGAAGTGGGGGGGAGCTTTCGCTTATCCCTGGCCAGAGCTTGCTTCTCAATGGCCCTCTGCTCCTGAAAGTAGGGGTGCTGCAGGGCCTGGTGGGCTCATAGGCCACCACTTCCATGCAGGAGGGAGAGAGACATTTCAGGGACACATTGGTTTTCAGTAGAGGTGTCCCTGAACGCTTTTTAAAAGGAAAATCAAAACCCACAGCTCTGGACTGTTTGAACTTGGTGAGGGTCTTCTCCGCAGGCATGACCATGATGTCGTGGACCCTGGAGATCTGGTCCAGCTCCTTGGCTCCGGGGCAGAGGGGCTGCAGGCTGGCTGTCTTGTGGAGCACACAGCTCGCGCTCCACAGGTCCATCGTGTAGCTGTAGAAGCCATCGGTGAGGGCCAGGGGCCCGGTACCAGCGGGTGGAGATGTACTCCGTGTAAGGCTGCTTTGAGTAGGCGCTCTGGCAGGACCAGAAGTCCCCTGATTTTAGGAAATCTGCTTTATTAATATATTTTCTGGTTTTACATCTCTGTGAAATATTCCATTTCTGTGCATCTGATCCAGAGACTTACATAACTGGTACATACAATGCGTAATTGTTTTTTTTTTTTCTTTCTGATAAGGGGTGTCTTCTCCCTTGTAAATATTCATGTCCATAAGTTCACATGTTAGGGTAAGAGAACCAGATTTTCTGTCAAAAACCACTTTGTGCAGTGTGAGAATGTTTCAGTGTGGATTCAGGCATCTCAGTGCTTGTATCTCTCGCAGATTGTTCACTTGCTCAATACTTTCAAAGTGCCGTTTCATTTGTTTACATGCATAGTAGTTTCCATCTCTCAGGTTCTGCATCTTAGTAACTTCAGAAAATGTTCCCTCTTGTATTTTGCCAATTGCTTCATAGTTCTTCATCCTGGATGCGGAAGCTGGCGACCACCCCTTGCTGGTACTGATCGGAGAAGAAAGGAATAGAAAGTGGAGGCCCTGGCTTCCACGCCTTGGAGGCAGGGTCCCGAACAAGGACCTTCACAGTGGTCCCTAGATGGAGAGCATTAGAATTCGGCTGCCATGAGTATCCCTGCCACCCTAGCCTGATTTATCTCTTTATACTTTTATTGCCTATATTTTTGGTGTCAGATCCAACATATTACTTAAAGCCAATGTCATGAAGGACTTCTGTCAAATTTATCTTCCACATAGAACCTAGAGCTCAAGAATTACTTCCATTTTTGTTGACTGAATGTTTTAAATGCTAAGTACCAACCAACTCTTCATAAAGTTTCTTCACTCCAATTCTACTATTTCTGTCCATGGAATTCTCCAGGCAAGAATACTGGAATGGGTTGCCATTTCCTTCTCCAGGGGATCTTCCCAACCCAGGGACTGAACCTGGGTCTCCTGCATTGCAGGCAGATTCTTTACCAATTGAGCTACTGGGGAAGTCCTTTCACCAATGAAATCTTCATAAAGTGTCCTCACTCCCATTCTACTATTTCTAGAAACATTTCTATTGTATAATCGAGGGGAGAGTATTCTCTCTCTCAATCTATCTTTCCCTCGCCACTCTGGCTTTTGTGCCCTCTTGTGTACTGAGAATAAAACCCCTTTATTCTCTATGATCAATGCAAAGAAATAGAGGAAAACAATAGAATGGGAAAGACTAGAGATCTCTTCAAGAAAATCAGATACCAAGGGAACATTTCATGAAAAGATGGGCTCAATAAAGGACAGAAATGGGATGGACTTAACAGAAGCAGAAGCTATTAAGAACAGGTGGCAAGAATACACAGAAGAACTGGGCAAAAAAGATCTTCATGACCCAATTAATCACGATGGTGTGATCCCTCACCTAGAGCCAGACATCCTGGAACGTGAAGTCAAGTGGGCCTTAGGAAGCATCACTGTAAACAAAGCTAGTGGAGGTGATGGAATTTCAATTGAGCTGTTTCAAATCCTAAAAGATGACGCTGTGAAAGTGCTGCACTCAATATGTCAGCAAATTTGGAAAACTCAGCAGTGGCCACAGGACCGGAAAAGGTCAGTTTTCATTCCAATCCCAAAGAAAGGCAATGTCAACAAATGCTCAAACTACTGCACAACTGCACTCATTTCACATGCTAGTAAAGTAATGCTCAAAATTCTCCAAGCCAGGCTTCAGCAATACTTGAACGGTGGACTTCCACATGTTCAAGCTGGTTTTAGAAAAGGCAGAGGAACCAGAGATCAAATTGCCAACATCCGCTGGATCATCAAAAAAGCAAGACAGTTCCAGAAAAACATCTATTTCTCCTTTATTGACTATGCCAGAACCTTTGAATGTGTAGATCACAATAAACTGTGGAAAATTCTGAAAGAGATGGGAATACCAGACTACCTGACCTGCCTCTTGAGAAATCTGTATGCAGGTCAGGAAGCAACAGTTAGAACTGGACATGGAACAACAGACTGGTTCCAAATAGGAAAAGGAGTACATCAAGGCTGTATATTGTCACTCTGCTTATTTAACTTATATGCAGAGTACATCATGAGAAACCCTGGGCTGGAGGAAGCACAAGATGGAATCAAGATTGCTGGGAGAAATAGCAATAACCTCAGATATGCAGATGACTCCACCCTTATGGCAGAAAGTGAATAAGAACTAAAGAGCCTCTTGATGAAAGTGAAAGAGGAGAGTGAAAAGGTTAGCTTAAAGCTCAACATTCAGAAAACTAAGATCGTGGCATCCAATTCCATCGCTTCATGGCAAATAAATGAGGAAACAGTAGAAACAGTGAGAGACTTTCTCCAAAATCACTGCAGATGGTGATTGCAGTCATGAAATTCAAAGACATATACTTCTTGGAAGGAAAGTTATGATCAACCTAGACAGCATATTAAAAAGCAGAGACATTACTTTGTCAACAATGGTCCATCTAGTTAAGGCTATGGTTTTTCCAGTAGTCATGTATGGATGTGAGAGTTGGACTATAAAGAAAGCTGAGTACTGAAAAATTAATGCTTTTGAAGTGTGGTGTTGGAGAAGACTCTTGAGAGTCCCTTGGACTGCAAGGAGATAGAACCAGTCCATCCTAAAGGAGATCAGTCTTGGGTGTTCATTGGAAGGACTGATGTTAAAACTGAAACTCCAATATTTTGGCCACTTGATGTGAAGAGCTGACTCATTGGAAAAAACCCTGATGCTGGGAAAGATTGAGGGCAGGAGGAGAAATGGATGACAGAGGATGAGATGGTTGGATGGCATCACCGACTCAATGGACATGAATTTGGGTGGACTCCAGGAGTTGGTGATGGACAGGGAGGCCTGGTGTGCTGCAGCTCATGGGGTCACAAAGAGTCAGACATGGCTGAGAGACTGAACTGAACTGAATCTCTTTAATAGCAGTCTGTGTATAAAAATAAGGGAATTATACTATCACCTTACATTTTGTGAGAATTAAATGACGAAAAAAATTTATATGTAGGTTTGGTGACACTTGGAATTAGTAATTGCTCATGAACAATGGTGATTATTGACAAAAACGAAATCAGACTTACAGAACCTAGAATTTCCTTAAGACTTGCTGATACTAATATCTGCACAACACTGTCAAAGTATCATATTTTTGTTGGGAAGATAAGTTTAAATTAAAACATGTGCAAAAAAAGAAGCAAGATCATCAGTGAATAAAGCAAGTAGTGAGGTCTGTCAAGAGTTCCAAGCAGAGATTATTAAAAAATTGAGCAGGATGATAAAACTTTATGGAGAAGATGAACTTGGGCATCATCTTGATGGACAGCTGAATTTAGATAACAGGAGAGGAAAAGAAGGACACACAGAGACAGCAAACACTTGAAGGATGGTTTGTCTATCAGTTGGTGTTCAGAGTTTAGAAGGACTTAGACATCACACTATGGGTTTTGTACTTCATCTTCTAAACCAAGGGTTGGCAAACTTCTTAACTTTTTCTGTAAAAGGCTAGACAGGAAATATTTTAGACTCTGTACTCACAAGCAATCTCTGTCAGATATCTTCTTTGCTATTTTTTTTCAACAACACTTTAAAAATGTAAAACCCATTTTTAGCTCTCAAGCTGCACAGAAGCAGGTCACAGGCTGGATCTGGTATAGTTTGCTGACCGAGAGACTCTATCACAGATTTTTTTGAACAGTCACTGACATGATCAGAGGTACATTTGAGGAAAATGGTTGAGGGTGGTGAGAATCACCTTACATATCTTTCCTACCTAGATTTTGTATCTTCAGAGAAAACATGTTTTATAAACTAAACTGGAAGGACAAAGCTTTATATTTTCTGGCTCTGTATATGGAGCAGAGAATTCTACCATCACTGAGAAGACTACAGTGTATAAGTTCTTTAGGATAACATTTTCACTGAATCTCACCCTCTTGCTGGCTACAGCTGGCATCATAATTGCTATTAATAGCATTACAAATGGGTACATTGTTGGCACTTAATGGCTACTTTAAGAAGTGAATTTAGGAGGTGAAAATGCTTTATGAACTCTATAATAAAGAAGTTTTATTGCAGCTAGTTAAGAAACAAATGTTATGAGAAGAGCAGATTCTTCTAGTATGTATCATAAAATATGACAGTCTTTATGCTAGCAACTTAATTCTACAAGCTTCGTGTGTTTGCCTTTAAAGGAATTTCCATCAAAATGATGATATGGAACCAAAGCTGTATATTGTCCTTTTGCTGAGCTCCATATCAGTCAATGATGACTAGTGAGATTTGGGGCAGCTTTATAGAAAGACTGATGAAGCATTTTGTTATATGAACAAAATTAAGTTTTTTCATCTTTTAATGCAGTACAGGATGACCCAAACATTTTGTGTTTGTGATAGCTAATTTTATCTGTCAGCTTGGCTAGGCTACAGTACCCAGATATTTGGTTAAATATGATTCTAGGTGTTTCTATGAAGGCATTGTATATATGCATACATATATATTATAAACACACATACAGTTGGTTCTCTTTCTCTCAGTTCAGTTCAGTTCAGTCGCTCAGTTGTGTCTGATTCTTTGTGACCCCATGGACGACATAGCACACCAGGCCTCCCTGTCCATCACCAACTCCCAGAGAACCCTAATACAGAGGGCATGTGTGTATGCGTGTAGTATCTAACTTAGATACTAGTTGTGTGGTGTACTGGCATATACATAATTAATTTATGGCAATGGAAGGGTGAGCTGGTAGGTAAGAAGTCATTTCTCAGAGCGATTGGAATCAAAGTCTGCTACTTGCAGGTCTTATACACTGCATGTATTAAGCAAGTGGGCAAAGAGAACAAATAACAATTTCAACTATAAGTTTTCAAAATTGAAGTTGTATGAACAGATGTTGAAGTATTACAAGCTGCGATACATATGATGTCAAGTATCCCTCATGTAGGGTAGCTAAGTCATGTGTTCTTCAGAGGGTAGTGCAGGGTAACTATCTTGATAGTTAATGACACTTCCAAACCATCTAGTAAATTTTAAAACTTTTACTCTTTCAGAAGTATTAACCAATACCAAGGGCAAAGTTTCTTTATCAATACAAAATTTTGGACTAAACTGGAAGCAATTCAGTTAAGTTCAAGCAATATTTTCTGAACGACTCCCATGTGCTAATACAGGCACCATTCACAGATGAAGAAGAGACAGTTCTCTCCAGACTGTAGTTTCATGACGTCTTGTTGTTGTTGTTTAGTGCCTAAGTTGTGACTGGCTCTTTTTCACCCCATGGACTGTAGCCTGCCATGCTCCTATTGTCTATGAGATTTCCCAGGCAAGAATACTGGAGTGGGTTGCTATTTCCTTCTCCAAGGATCTTCCCAACCCAGGATCAAACCCACCTCGCCTGCTTGGCAGGTAGAGTCTTTACCACCGAACCATCTGGGAAGACCTTCATGATGGCTATTAAGCCATTAAAAGAATGTCTATAGTAATGAGTACCTAGTTTATATAGTCTAAATTCATAAATATCTTTCTTGGAATAAGGAAAATTTTCATCTTAATCACAGTTTCTTTGACAGAATGCATAAATGAAAGAAGCTGGAAGTTGAATATCACCCACATGTTCCTTGGAAACAGAGTTCAGGTCATGGATGTTTTCATGAAGAAGAAGACAGACAAGCAAGAACCTGGAGAAATGGCATCTTCAGAGACAGAAACATATGTGATGAGATCTATTGTGAGACATTAGGCAGATAAGGATGGAATTGAGCCCTGGAGGTTGTTAAGGGATGAAAGACCCTTGTGAAGGGGTAGGGGGGCAAGGTGCTACCTAGATGTTTTACCTTATTGATGGTCGTGTCTATAATCCTCCAAACACTTTGACTAAGCAGTTCTTTGATGAACACCTCCAAATGCTTCGTGTGTAACTTAAATTGAAACTATTATTACAAAAGGAAAGTATTTAGTTTTGCACTGCTTTTCTCCACCTAGACTGTTACTGAGGCTGTAATTTTCCAGTGTTATCTATCCTTGCTTCTAATGTTTTATAGATTTTCTTTTTCTGTTAGAGCAACTAAATTTCATCGGTAGAGTCTGAAACACTTAACGGATTTTTAATCATAGAACTATCTTTTGCACAATCTCCTTGAGGAAAGTAACACCATTCTGGCATTTTATATTGTGGGAAGAGAAGCAATTTTATTTCTTCGAACACTGAAGCTGACAAAGAACACACTGACTCTCAAAACAGTCCTAAAATAAATTGTATTGCTATTTGAACCATGGGTACAATTACCTATTTTCTACTTCTATTCAGAGGGAATTCAAATAATGGAGAAGAAAAAGTATTGAATGTCAAAGTGCATTTGCCTTTGCAGAAATGTCTGAGGTGTTATTAATGAGGATCTGCAAATAACCACAATTTTGCACAACTCAACATTCATAAATAAATACTGGTTAAATCGAGGGAGCAGTTTCTGCTTTCATTATATCTTACATATGAAGTGTACATGTTATCTTAACATCAAAGTGTATATAGTACTACTAAAGGAAGGAATCTGATGATGGCAGTATTTTGAACCACAAGTTATCAAGAGCTCACTTAGTGGTATGGCAGCATTCCAACCAGGCAGAGTTTCTTTTATGCTGCAAACAAAGGTTGTTCCTTTGCCCATGTTTGAAATCTGCACTGATATACATGATTAGTTCTACTAGGCTTCTGGCTGATTTAACTGGATGAGTATTTCTGTTGATTTATATTGTAATATTATTATACCTGATGTGAAGAGCCAGCTCTTTGGAAAAGACCCTGGGAAAGATTGGGGGCAGAAAGAGAAGAGGGTGACAGAGAATGAGATGGTTGCATGACATTGTCTACTCAATGGACATCCTTTGAGCAAACTCCAGGAGATAGTGAATGACAAGGAAGCCCAGAGTGCTGCAGTCCATGGGGTCACAAAGAGTCGGACACACCTTAGAGATGTGTATCTGTGTGGGGCTTCCCTGGTGGCTCAGCTGGTAAAGAATCTGCCTGGTATGTAGGAGACCTGGGTTTGATCCCTGTACTGAGACGATCCCCTGGAGGAGAGAACAGCAACCTACTCCAGTATTCCTGCCTGGAGAACTCCACGGACAGAGGAGCCTGGCAGGCAGCAGTCCATGGGGTCTCAAAGAGTTGGACACAACTGAGTGACAAGCATGCATTATATGTGATTAGTTCTACTAGGCTGCTGGCTGATTTAAGCAGATGACTATTTTTTTTGATTAGTAATGTAACATTATAATTATAATATATGCATAATATATATGTATATGTATATGCATGGATATATATATATATATATATTGCATTGGGCAAAATGTTCTTTGGGGTTCTTCTGTATGGTGTTATGGAAAAACAAATATTTTGGCCAAATTCACATAAATTTTTAAAATTGATGAATAATATTTTGCTAACAGTATATACTTACCTTGCTGTATTTAGAAATCTAGTTATTGGCTGCTAGGGGATAATGCTCCTTGAATAAATCAAACACTGATTACTTCTGTTACATTGCCCCCTTTTAGGCATTATTTATATTTTAATGTTTCAAGTTTGAAATTGGCCAACTAGCCGCCATGAGTTAAAATGGCTCCGTTTTTGGCTTAGGTGACAGTAGTTTAAAATTCCTGCAACTATCCACAACCTCGAACAGTTTCAACATGTAATTTTCTGTTGGATTCTTGCTATCACCCAAGTTTGAAGTCGAATGTGATTTTGGTTGTTGCAACTTTAATTCTAACTTGAACCCCACTGAGCAAAATAAATTTTTATGTTTGATTTTGTTTTTCTCTGCTTTAATTTCTGTTCATTGCTTTCCAGCCTCCATGGCCACTAGTGGCGTGTTGAGCTGTTGCTTGAGGCACATGCTGCAGATCACTGAATAATGTAATTATAGTCTGTTGGCTGAGCTCGCAACTCCTACTGCAGGCTGTATCTTGCAAAAGTGGTGACTCATGTGTACCATGGAGCACAGTGGGCTCAGAAAGATCAAAATGAGATCTGTTGAAAGTAAAGCGCCTTCAATTTGAGCTTAGATTTCTGATAAAATCCAAATTTTGGCAAATTCTCTTTAGTAGCATTGTATAAGATGTGATAAAATGCTGAGCTACATGATCTTTCATATTTTGGTATTATACCATTGTTTAGATGATTATAAATAGCAAAGAAACACGGATAATAAAAGATACACTGTGTTTTGGGTAAAGTTGTCTTCCAGAAATTCTTGGTACATTTTATGGAAGTCTTAAAATGCTCTTTTGAACCACTCTGGACATATTGAGCTTCCCAGGTGGCTCAGTGTGTAAAGAATCCATCTGCAATGCAGGAGACATGGAAGACTCAAGTTCGATCCTCAGGTGGGGACTATCCCCTGAAGGAGGGCATGGCTACCCACTATAGTATTCTTGCCTGGAGACTCCCTTGGACAGAGGAGCCTGTGGGCTATAGTCTATGAGGTTGCAAAGCGTCAGACATGACTGAAGCTACTGAGCATGCTCACACACTGGATATATTGGTGAGAGGGAATCTGAATTTGGCCTTCCTTTAAATATTTAATGAACATTCACTGCTTATGAAATTTTATATGTGTAATTGTTTTTCTGCTCCTTAGGGGTAACTTTGGGATGATACAAGCTTTATAGTTTTGTTCCAATGGATTTCCACTCATATTCCATATCTGAAACTGTGTAGAATAAATGAACATCCCAACCATGTGGCTCAGTGGTAAAGAATCTGCCTGCGATGCAGGAGACCCAGGAGATGCGGGTTTGATCCCTGGGTCAGGAAGATCCCCTGGAGGAGGAAATAATAATCCACTCCAGTACTCTTGCCTGGAGAATCCCATGGATAAAAGAGCCTGGTGGGCTGCAGTCTATAGAGTCGCAAAGAGTCATAAACAACTGAGCGACTGAGTATGCAAACAAAGAAATACATCTGTTTAAAAAGCTGAAGTGGGTAGAGTTTAAGGAGAGTAAAATAAATTATAATATTGAGATTATATCAGTTACAGTGTAGGTGGCCTAATTTTAAGATGAATACAAATTTATAGAAGTATCCTTAAGGAGGACTCAGGTAAGGGGACTAGTCAGTATTAATGGCTTCAATAAGATTAAATCTAGTAACCAGAGGAACAAGATTTTAGTTGTAATTTAAATGAAGTTTTTCATGATGTGGAGTGACACAGATATTTTAATATCCAATCCAACATGCCACCTACAAGTACAACAGAAATAGAAACACGGTGCTCTGTGTGCCAGACCTTCCTTCACTGTTCTTTAGATTTTCTATTGTTTGATGGAGAACTTTCTCACTGATACCCTGCAACACATTTCTGTGTAGATACATTGTTACACAGACATGTATTGTTATCTCCTGGATTTTACTTTTCTAGTATTCTAATCAGTTTTTCATCCCTGGCTGTGTTGTAATCACATGCCATGATGTTCAATGTGCCACTGATGTGAACCTTGTCTGCTGCCTGTCTATGAATTATAGTATCAAGGATAATGGCTTGAATGGAAAGACCCTAAAAACAGCTTGAGTAGGAAACTTGAAATAGTCTTAACTTTTGCAACATATTGATAAAACTTGGTCTACTTATACAGCCCAGTGGATTCAAAATGCTATAAACTTCTAAGGAATCCTTTTATTCAAGACTACCTAATGGTTTGATAATTTTACGTTAGAGAAAGCACAGAAAAATCTAAGATTTATTAGGCTGAGTGAATATAGTTAGAATAGCTTCAGAGCTGATTTTACCACCTAAGTTACACTTTTAGGGTTGTAATTTTAAAAGGTGGATTGAGAAAATTTCAAGAACTTGATTTGAATGAGATCGCCTAACATTGGTTCAAAGAAAATCAGGGTGCATTGAGTGGAAATTCTAGAGAGAAAGAATGAAATAAAATTCAAATTATAGAAAAGAACTTGAAGGAGACAGCTAATATATCCTTTAGTATTCCAACATTGAAATCTAAAGGACTTTAAAATTTGGGGGTCTGCTTTAGCATCATCAGTCTAATATTATTCAAAGGAAAAGGAAGAGAGGAAATTTGTGAAACTTTTTGGGAAATAGTGCAGGACACTACCCTAGGATGAGCAATGCATGTATCTTCCCTTTGGGTATAACGTGTGGTGATCAGGAGGAGAGCATGTTAGATTCAGCAAAGATTGAAGCTTATGTACATATTCTTTTAAAATGAGACAAGTAAATGTCATTGGGGAAAGTTTTTCTATCTCACAGACCTTTATATGTCACTGTAATCTCTGCCTGCATGGCCTAGTGCATATAGTAATTGGGCATCATTTCTTGATTTTAGCTCTTCTGTCTTGAGAAGAATATTTCTTTCTTTGCTGTGGTTCAGGGATTTTTCTCTTGAAATTCAATTCTCCTCCAAACATAACACCTTCCACGTCAGTGTCATGTGTTCCAGATGTGTCTGCTTTTCTGTGGAGAGGTTTGTAACTTTTCATCAGCTTTTCGGAGGCATCCACGTACCCCTTACAAAGCTCTGCCAGTATAGGATACAGACAGTATCTCTGAGTTCACACCTCTGAAACTAATTGTGGCTTAGATGGTAAAGAATCCTCCTGCAGGAGACCCCTGGTTCAATCCCAGGTTTGGGAAGATCCTCTGGAAAAAGGAAAGGCTACCCACTCCAGTATTCTGGCCTGGAGAATTCCAGGGACTGTATAGTCCATGGGGTCACAAATAATCGGACACAACTAAGCGACTTTCACTTTCTGAAACTAATGCTTTTCATTAATGGATTTTCTGTTTTTATCTGGCTCTTAAGGAAATTCAACAGACTTTCTTACGGCTTCCCAATCTTTCAGGATCAACACTCCCAAAGAATGATTATTCTCAATCCTACATATATATTTGAATCACCTGGGAGACTTAAAAATGTGTGGTTTCTGGGCCCCATGCCCAGAGATTCTGAATAAATATGCATGTGGGAACTGGCAAGGGGGTAGGGACAATATTGTATTTTTTTAAAAGCTTCTCTAGACTAGTGGAACCTGCAGTATAGCACAGGGAGCTCAGCTCAGTGCTCTGTGATGACCTAGGTGGGTGGGAAATGGAGATGGGGTGTTGAGAGAGAGGGACCAAGAAGGAGGAGATATGGCTAATAAGGAGATATAGCAGAAACGAACACAACATTGTAAAGCAATGATACTCCAATTGAAAACAGACAAACAAACTTTAGAAAAATGTCCATGACAATGGAAAAAAAAGAAAGCTTCTCTAGATTACTCCAAACTGCAGCCAGACTGAGAGAACCACTGACCTAAAGTGTTATGGAGCTTCACATTTGAATTAGTCGAGGTAAATTAGAAACAATTTTGAAAATTAGCATGGAAATGTCTTTCTATGCTGCTTGTGGTGATCAGATTTGATTAGGAAAATAAAGAGGAAAAAAGTGACTGTATCTATTATTTATATATTTCAGTGTTTAACACCTGCCTAAGATGGTGTTGCCTCTAAATTCACGGTAAAGATGTGTTAATATGAAGAACTGTATCTTTTCCTTAATAAATCCCGTGAAAAACGATTAACATAAATACAGATTACAGAAATTTGGCTGTTCAAAAGCATTTAACCAAACATAAATATTGAATCATACATGTTATTCATGAAACATTCATCAATAAAACATTATCCTCCCCCATCTATTTCTAAAGAGTCTGACTAGTTTTCAAATTAGGTCATTGACAAATCTCCCACAACTATGCTGAGATTTTAAAATAACTTGCTTCTAGGATTTGATGGAACCTGGAGTTGAGTACATGTGTGTTTCTTATGTATATTAAAATATTTGAAAATTAAAAGACTACAAAAATAACATGTTTCTAGATTTCATAAGATTCTTGAAATGCAGGTAAGAATTTTAACTTTTACAGGTTTAGTGTTTTAGCCTAAAGCCCCTCCTTCCAGTCTTATACAAAATCCATATTTTAATTATTTTTTAAATTTAATTAATAGAAATTCCTGCTTTATGAAGAAAATATTTTCCCTTTTCTCACCCTGTTTCCATTTCCCTTTAATTTTAAAATCAAGATTCAAAGCAAGTCTTATTCACTGATGAACTAAATAAACTGTTCTCTAGCAAAGAGACTGGTTTCTAATCAGCTGTGGGATATAACTCATATATTCTCTGCGCCAGTAAGAACTGAATTTACCAGATGCCAGCAACTGATAATCTGGGCCATTGCAAGTAGTAAGCAAGCAGAAGTGTTGTGGAGAAATGGAAATAAAGGAGTATCCTTACGTCAAGGACTTCCCAGGTGGTGCTAGTAGTAAAGAACCTGCCTGCCAATGCAGGAGATGTAAGAGACATGAGTTCAATCCCTGGGTTGAAAGATCCCCTGGAAGAAGGCATGGCAACCCACTCCAGTATTCTTGTCTGGAGAATCCCGTGGACAGAGGAGCCAGGTGGGCTACAGTTCATAGATGTCAAAGAGGTCAGACATAACAGAAGCGACTTAGCACGCACATCCTTACTTTAGGAGGACAAGGATGTCAGGATTTAAGGGAGGAAATTTCTGACAACTTAGTTACTTGTACTATTAAACATGTTAAAGGTTCAATTATCAATATACAAGACTACCAGACCAAAAGAAATTACAGAGGATTCTGCATCAATAATCACATATTATAACAATTAATCTATGAAGTACAAAGCTGCCATAGATGTAAAGTATCTTAGCTGAAAACCAGAATCTTGGCTGTAAGTCAAAGTTTAATTTTTTGATAAAAGCCTTCAGTTGGCTTCAGTATTAGTCTAGCACTAGGACACCATGGACCTGTGATAAAATTTTATTACTTCTTAATAAGAAACCAGACCATGAAATAGTTTAACTCAACCTCATTTTCATGAAGTTTCAATTTATCTAATCCAATTGCAGACACACATATGCGGATCAAAATGAAGATCTAATAGCTTTTTGAGCTATTTTTTTAAGATCTGAAATAGAAAGCTGCATATTAGATTTGATTTTAAAATAAAAGTACATTACTTACAAATAGAGCAAAAAGTTTCATGTTTGACTAAATCCTCTGAGAAATTTCTGGCGAACAGAAATGGGATCTAAAATGGGGCATTGTAGTACCCTATGAAAATAATCCCTAGGGTCCTTCAAATTCATTTTATAATACTTGAACTTTTTACCAGTTGGCAAGCAAAGAAGTGATAGTTATTATGAAGGCTTCAAAAATATTCAGAATTGCCTAGTAGTCAAAGATTAATAGTATTATCAATATGTATTATAAAACCTTATTAACTGCAGCTCTGTGTGCTAAGTTGCTTCAGTCATGTCCAACTCTTTGTGCTACTGGTGGGGAATTTATGAAAATACATTTATTCAATTCCTGCCACAAATTTTACTAATTCTGGATAAGCAAGGGTCATTGAGCAAATATATATGTATATATATGTATTTTTTCCTAAGTATAAATATTCCAAATATATATGTAGACATACATGTATGTGATGCAAACAGTTCTAATTTTCAGAACAGTCAACTCAGGATTATTCAGACTGATAGATTAGAAATTATTCAACATAAAAAATGTTTGAAGGGACTGATAATGTTTACCTTGAAGAAGAAAGAATTTAGTAGGACTGTAACAGCTATTATCAAATGTTTAAAGGCCTTTCATTAAGGACTGATGTTACTAGGAGTAAGTCTTAGTGAGAACTCAGGGAGTTATTCTTCAGTGCTCTGAACATGTGCCTAGCACTTGATCAGCCCTTGGTAGGTGTTACTATGTTTTACTATTAAGTATTTTAATCACATAAAGTGAGAGAAACCTCATTCCAGAAAATTTAAGGGACTGACTGAAGCTCACTCTCTAGTTCCTACAGTTGTCTGTGTTTCAGTATCCTATGTGAGGGGTGATGGTGGCTCAGACGGTAAAGTATCCACCTGCAATGTGGGAGACCTGGGTTCGATGCCTGGATTGGGAAGATCCATTGGAGAAGAGAAAGGCTACCCACTCCAGTATTCTGGCCTGGAGAATTTCATGGACTGTAAAGTCCATGGGGTCCCAAAGAGTCAGACACGACTAAGCAACTTTTACTTTCATATTCACTCAAAGGTATGCGAGGGCTTTTCTGGCTACTCAGACAGTAAAGACTCTGCCTGGGATGCAGGAGATGTGGGTTTGATCACTGGATCAGGAAAATCCCCTGGAGAAGGGAATGAGTACCCATTCCAGTATTCTGGCCTGGAGAATTCCATGGATAGAGGAGCCCGGCAGGCTATAGTCCACAGGTTCATAAAGAGCTAGACAAGACTGAGTGACTAACACTTACTTAAAGATATTTGAGGTCCTCAACCCCAGGGAACATGAATGTAACCTTATATGGATATAAGATCTTTGCAAATGTCAGCAGGTTAAATGAGATCATTAAGGTGGATCCTAATCTGAGATGACTGGTGTCTTCAGAAAAAGGAAATTTGGTCACAGACTCAGGAGAATACCATGTAAAGACATGGAGACATAGAAGAAGAATGCCATATAAAGACAGACACACAGGGAGATGGCCATGTGACGATGGCAGCAGAGATGAAAATGCTGCAGCTGTGCACCAAGGAATGCCAAAGATTGCTGACAGCCACCAGAAACCAGAAGAGGCAAGAGAGAATTATCCCCTCCAGGTTTCAGAGGGAGCCTGGCTTTGCTGGCGCCTTGATTTTGCACTTCTGACCTCCAGATCTTTCAGAAAATATATTTCTATTGTTTTAATCCACCCGGTTTGGGGACATCCGCTGGTAGTTCAGAGGCTAAGACTCTGAGCTCCTAATGCAGGGGGCCATGGTTCGAACTGTGATGGAGGAACTAAAGTCCATATGCCGCAACAAAAGATCCTGCATGCTGCCAGGAAGATCTGGTGTAGTGGAAAAACAAACAAACAAACATACCAAAACCCACCCAACTTCAGGTACTTTGCTGTAGAAATCAGGTGTATTTAATATTCCTTATCACTGGAGGGTTTGTATCAAGGCTAATAGAAACATCAGTTGAGAGTGTGATGGGAAAGAGCCCTTCCCGGTGTGGAAAGTATACTAAATCTAGTCAATGTGACATATTTTAATTGAAAGCCCATAATTAGGAATGCAATAATGAGAAGTCATTGGTTCTTATCCTCAGTTATTTCATAGCTTAGATCACTTCTAATTAAGGTGTATTAACTGTGGAAAATCAAACAGCTTGTCAAATTGCAGATAAATTTAATAATAAAAGCATACAAGGAAAGACCTAGCAGAATGAGTTTGCTTATCAAGAAAGGATTCTGATCCTAAAATAAAATGTCAGGTTATTAATGATGAATCTTTTAATATGATACAACTTTTCTTTCTTTAAAACTTTTTATTTAGGTGATTTTTAAAGTCTTTATTGAATTTGTTACAATATTGTTTCTGGTTTTGTTTTTTTTTTTTGGTTGCAAAAAAAAAGGATTTGGTTGCAAAAAAAAACCTAGGATCCCTAGCTTCCTGACCAGGGATCCAACACCCTCTGCATCGGAAGACAAAGTCTTAACCATTGGACCACCAGGATAGTAGCAAATACCACTTTTTTATACAAATTTTTTTCCAATGTAAAAAAAAAAAAACTCTCCTTCTTGAATGGAACTGGAGGAATCAACCTACCTGACTTTAGGCTATACTACAAATCCACAGTCATTAAGACAGTATGGTACTGGCACAAAGACAGAAACATAGATCAATGGAACAGAATAGAAAGCCCAGAGATAAATCCACGCATCTATGGACACCTTATCTTTGACAAAGGAGGCAAGAATATACAATGGAGAAAAGACAACCTCTTTAACAAGTGGTGCTGGGAAAACTGGACAGACACTTGTAAAAGAATGAAACTAGAACACGTTCTAACACCATACACAAAGATAAACTCAAAATGGATCAGAGATCTAAGCATAAGACCAGAAACTATAAAAATCCTAGAGGATAACATAGGCAAAACACTCTCTGACATAAACCAAAGCGGGATACTCCATGACCCACCTCCCAGAATATTGGAAATAAAAGCACAAATAAACAAATGGGACCTAATTAGAATTAAAAGCTTCTGCACAACAAAGGAAACTATAAGCAAGGTGAAAAGACAGCCTTCAGAATGGGAGAAAATAATAGCCAATGAAGCAATGGACAAACAATTAATCTCAAAAATATACAAGCAACTCCTGCAGCTCCATTCTAGAAAAATAAACAACCCAATCAAAAAGTGGGCCAAAGAACTTAACAGACACTTCTCCAAAGAAGACATAAAAATGGCTAACAAACACATGAAAAGATGTTCAACATCACTCATTATCAGAGAAATGCAAATCAAAACCACAATGAGGTATCACTTTACACCAGTCAGAATGGCTGTAATCCAAAAATCTACAAGCAATAGATGCTAGAGAGGATGTGGAGAAAAGGGAACTCTCTTACACTGTTGGTGGGAATGCAAACTAGTACAGCCACTATGGAAAACAGTGTGGAGGTTCCTTAAAAAGCTGCAAATAGTCCTGCCATATGACCCAGCAATCCCACTGCTGGGCATATACACCAAGGAAACCAGAATTGAAAGAGCCACGTGTACCCCAATGTTCATCGCTGCATTGTTTACAATAGCTAAGACATGGAAACAACCTAGATGCCCATCAACTGACGAATGGATAAGAAAGCTGTGGTACATATACACAATGGAATATTACTTAACATTAAAAAAAAATTCATTTGAAGCAGTTCTACTCAGATGGACGAAACTGGAGCCCATTATTCAGAGTGAAGTAAGCCAGAAGCAAAAACAACAATACAGTATATTAACACATATATATGGAATTTAGAAAGATGGTAATGAGAACCCAACATGCGAGACAGCAAAAGGAACGCAGACGTATAGAATAGACTCATGGACTCTGTGGATGAGGGAAAGGGTGGGATGATATGGGAGAATGGCATTGAAACATGTTAGTTATCATATGTCTAATCAATCGCCAGCCCAGGAGTGATGCTCGGGGCTGGTGCATCGAGATTTCCCGGGGGGAGGGAGGAGGGAGGGAGGAGGGAAGGGGGTTCTGGAGGGGGAGCATATGTAAACCCATGGTGATATCATGGCATTGTATGGCAAAAACAATAAAAAAAAAGTCTCCTTCTAATACAAAGTTTAATATATGCATATGACTAAAATAGCATCTGTGGTTTGAACACAGTTTATGTCTATGCAAACATTTTATTTTTTTGCATTTAAATAAAAGATTATATTTTCAAACTCTGTTAGTTGGAAAGTGTACATATAATAATTGAGAAAGGTTTTGAATTTTATTTTTAGAAAACTAAACATTGTGGACTACATATGCTTTCACTGGTTCCATGTGAATTATTTGGTTTTATAATTTTTATCATGAAAATTTTAAAATATACCCAAAATTGGAATAATGTAGTCAGTTCTCATGTAACCATCAGTCTGGTCCAACAATCAACAGTGTAGAGGATTTTAAATAACCACTTTCATGATTCAAGGACCGTAAGCCTGGCA
Source organism: Antilocapra americana (assembly GCA_007570785.1). NCBI lineage: Eukaryota > Metazoa > Chordata > Mammalia > Artiodactyla > Antilocapridae > Antilocapra > Antilocapra americana. Next base: position 2,090,908 of record ML663566.1, read on the forward strand.
TCAAATGAGCAAACAATAAATTTGTTAATACTTAAATATTCCACACTGAGAATAATGCCAGGCTCATGGGAGACTCAATACTTCTGTGTTAATAATATTGCTGCTTTATAATCCGAGAGAGGTCTTTGCTTGCTTTGTAAGAGGGCATTTTGAAAAGTTAAACGAAAGGCTAGTTACTATTGCGATTGTATTCAAAAATCACTCATGATGTTCAGCAAGGTGAAACTATCGTCATTCCTCCTGGCAGGCACTTAGTCAAAGTAGGTTAGAATGTAGTGAGACTTTTTAAGCATCATGCTTTTAAAAATCTCTCTCCCTTTCAAATCACTGCTTAAATTAAAAAGTATATAGTTGAAATCCCAGGGCTTTTAAAAATATTATTATTCAACATTTTCCTCTATCGTCAAAATAAGTTTTCAAGCTGCATAGTTTTCCATTGTGTGAACTACTCCTTATTTAGCCTTTCCCTGTTTTGGGCTGTTAATGGTCATTTCAGGTTTTAGCTATTATACAGAACACTGCTCTGGGAGTCAGAACTCTAATTGTATTCTTAATTATTCCTTAAGACACACACCTGTAGGTGTAATTATATCAATAAAGATCATAAAACAATACTAAACTGCTTTCTAGAAGGATCACAGTATTTTCATCTTCAACCACCACAAATCCTTAGTAGCAATAGGTATTATTATTTAAAATTTAATTTAGAGGGAAACTTTAAATTTTTGTACGTTTTCATTCACAGCTTTATACTATTAGTAAGGTGGCGTATGCTTTTTCCTGTAAATAGAGCATTCGTATTTTATACTATGTATTCAGTTTTTTAAATTTCTTTTAACTGTTTTTCTCACAAGGTTTTATTTTTTTAATTACTTATTTATAAGCAATGTTTAGATAATATAGGTGTTCACCTAAAGGGTTATTCTGGAGGCATATTTATACAGGTAAAGTTCTTTTCTCTTTTTGGCCATTTCCTGTGGCACCTGTTATCCTGACCAGGGATTGAACCAGTGCCCCATTGGAGCTCAGAGGCTGAACCACTGGACCATCAGGGAAGTCCCTGGCAATATATTTATGGGTGGAGAGTTTTTAGTTTATTTTTCTGTAAATCTTTAGAATCATCATCAAATGAATATTCAGTAGAATTATCTGCGTACGTGACTCCCATGTATAAAGCAGCTCAATAATTCCCTGTAGTGGATGAATAATGAAATCGCCTCTATATCTATTTCACTTCTGCCCCCACCCCCACCCACATCCCCACCCCTACCCACATCCCCACCCAGGTGTGACCGCCGAGTGGTTGGGTGGCTGAGTCTGGCTCCAGGAGCAGCCACAGGTGTCTAACTTCATCACAGTAACCTCACTCTCCTTGCTAGGGATTGGTCAGGGTTCTAGGTTTGAGCCAATAAGGGCCTTGGATCTGATGACCAGGGGAATTAATTCTGCAGAAAGCAGGTGAGTTAGCCTGGCAAATAAGACGCGAGTGCGGGTTCTCTGGACGCAACTTGGAACTGCTTCCGGACTCCTAAGAGAGCAGTACTGAAAAGACCATTTCCTTTTCCCTGGACGCTGTCGTGGGTGGATGTGAAGTCCGAACAGTGATAGTGGTTGAACAGCCAGCCTGAGAATACAGCCGGAACAGACAGGAGGGTACCAGGGATCCAAGATGGAATCACGGAGTTAACCATCACCAGAATCGCCCGACCTCCAGGTAGGAACGCTGTTAATTTCCTTCGTGTTTTTTAAGCTTGAGTTGAATTTTCAATTAATTTCAAAGCAAATATTGAATTGATACATATTTAAAGTTACCTATTAAATCCAATTCAGACTCTTACCTTGGCCTCTCATATCTCCTCCCATTTCCTGATTTATTCCCTGTATACTAGCCACGTTAGAGTATTAACTTATGGCTCCCAGTTTCATAAGTTATAAACGTTTAAATTTTCTTGACGTTCTAGCTAAAATCTCAACATCTTCTAAAGCAGGGGTCCCCACCCTCTGGGTGTCTGATGGGTACCTCCTGTTGGATCAGTGACAGCATTAGGTTAGAAACAACGAACACAATAAATGTTAAGGCACTTAAATCATCCCTGAACAATCCCCTTTACCCTGGTCTGTGGAAAAATGTCCTCCATGAAATAAGTCCCTGGTGCCAAAAAAGGTTGAAGATTGCTGCATAGGGCAGTCCATGGTGACTTCAGCTGAAATGAATCATATGAACCTGTATGTGATTAAAACATTTACTTCGTTTTCTTGATTGTTCATTCATTTACCCAGTGCCTAGTTTATGCATCTTAATTCTCACATGTATTACAAGCTATCTCATGTTTATTCCTGTCCTAGTCTTTCTACAAGGCTGTTGGCTCCTTGAGGACAACTGTTGCATCTTTGTTTTTACCTTTTGTATAAAGTGTAGCAATATGCAACTTTATTTTCTGTTCCTCCAGGGCGTACATTTTTAAAACTCTGTGATATGCGAATAGTTGTTCTCTTTTATATAAAGGTGAAGGAAGTAGAAAGTCATTTCCTAAAATTAACCAGCAAATTATTTGTTCTATTGTTACCACTCGTAAATATAATTTATAAACTGGAGGTGCAGCTACTGACAGGGTGAATCTGAGATGGGACTTGAGTCCTATTGTATCGATGCTTTGAGCACTATTCAGCATATAGTCAGCTCTCAATAAATGTTATTTGAATATGCAGATAGGGCCTCCATTGAGGAAAAAGTAATGAGAACTTTGAGAATCACTGGAATGATATTAATTAGGTGAGCAGATTTAAATGAGTTCTGACTTGCTTAAATAACAAAGCAAAATCTGCATGATTTAGAGCTGTGACTAGTTTCATGGGCTCTGTAGCCCATGAAATAACATGTTATTCAAAATTCACAAGTGATGAAGTTCCAGGTATTATTAATGAACTCCTGAAGATTAATTTTTACTCAACGCTTTTTATATGCCAAGCACTGTGCCCTAATGCTCATACATTTTTATTGAGACAACAATTTCTGAGCACTAAATACGTTGCCAAGGTCTCATGGCAAACAAGTAACAGAGCTGCGGCTGCAGTTCAAGCCTGTCTGCCTTCAAGACCTTGCTTACTAACACATATATATGGAATTTAGAAAGAAGGTAACGAGAACCCAACATGCGAGACAGCAAAAGGAACGCAGATGTATAGAATAGACTCGTAGACTCTGTGGATGAGGGTAAGGGTGGGATGATATGGGAGGATGGCATTGAAACACGTTAATTATCATATGTCTAATCAATCGCCAGCCCAGGAGTAATGCTTGGGGCTGGTGCATCGAGATTTCCCGGGGGGAGGGAGGAGGGAGGGAGGTTCTGGAGGGGGAGCATATGTAAACCCATGGTGATATCATGGCATTGTATGGCAAAACCAATAATAATAAAAAAAAAAAGGAAAAAAAAAAGACCTTGCTTATTCCACTCCACACTTATGTCAACTGAGCAAATGCCAAGCAATCTGTGGTGAAGACGTCTGTGTAGTTTCCTGGGGGCAGCGGGAAGGACTGGCTCATGCCAGGCCTCTGCTCCTGACACTTGGTCTTCAATCCCTCAACTCATTCTGTATTCATTCAAGCTGTAGTTTACCAAGAGGCCATCCAGTGTTGGCTGTGTTAAGCTTGTTAACTGTTAACATAGTTAGCTCATCACTCTGGCGTGTTAAGCCTCCAAAATGATTAAGGCATAGTTTTCTTCTCTTGCAGAGTAGTAAATAAGGCAGATGTTCCTGTTGCTAATATAGGAATCACCAGAATCTATGCTTTTCTTTCTCTGTTACTGCTGCTGCTGCTAAATCATTTCAGTCGTGTCCGACTCTGTGCGACCCCGTAGACGGCAGCCCACCAGGCTCCGCCGTCCCTGGGATTCTCCAGGCAAGAACGCTGCAGTGGGTTGCCATTTCCTTCTCCAGTGCATGAAAGTGAAGTCGCTCAGTCTTGTCCGACTCTTAGCGACCCCATGGACTGCAGCCCACCAGGCTCCTCCGTCCATGGGATTCTCCAGGCGAGAGCCACTGCCTTCTCCCTTTCTCTGTTAACACCCACTAATCCTTTATCAGAAGCTCCTCTGTTACAACTGTAGATAGTTCTTTCCTTTTCTCCCTGGCACCTTTATGTTGTTAACTGCCGGACTGATGTGTGTGTAGTCCTAAGCTCTTGGCTGCATCCCAGACGCTAACAGCCTACTCGCCATGTCCAACTGGATGATCAGTAGATAACCACTTTGTCACTTTGAAACCACTGCACCAGAATCCTCATCCTCCCCCTCCCAAATATGTCCCTTCCTAGTCTTTTCCATCTTACCTGAATAAATCATTCCTTTTTACATCTCAGAATAATTTCATTTATTCAGTTGCTCAAGCCAAACATCATGGCCTCCTGACACCTCTCCTTCTTGTATGTGTTACATCTACAAAGCAAATCATGTTGATGTGACCTTCAAGTTGGATTAGTCTCCATGGCCACAACTCTCAGTCCATCGGGAGGGAGGCCACAGCATCAGCACCCATCTATTTCCCCTTTCCCAAGCCCTGATGCCTGTTGACTTTTCTCCACCCAAAGACCACAGCAGTTCTTAAAAAATAACAAGAAAACAACAACAAAAAACAATACAAAATAGTCAGAATCATGTTATATTACTTTATATGCACCAAACGATTTAGTTGCATTCTGTTTCACTCAAAATATAATCCAAAATTCTTATCTTGCTTAAAAGGCTCTTCCCAGTCTAATCACATCTCCTCCTACTCTTTTTTTTTTTTTTTTTTTGGTGACTTCAGCTCTGAAACTCCCTTTCTTACTAACCTTTGAACAGGCCAAGCTTGAACACGTATCTAGGACGCTTCCTGGAATCATATCCCCTGATATCCATAGGACTGACTTCCTGATTTGATTTAGACCTCAGCACAGAGACCAGTTGCTTAAATATTTCTAGGAAAATCCTGTCTAAAACATAGTACCTCCTATCACACCTTATCTGTATATTCTGCTTTATTCTTAGAAGTTATCATCACTTAAAAGGTATCAAATTTTGCTTTGTGTCTTGCTCTACTACAATAAAATAGAGACTGTGGCAGTTAGTTTTTAGAGTCAACTTGCCTAGGCTATAGTACCTAGTTATTCAATTAAACATGAAACAGTATGGCTATGAAAGTATTATGATGATGGCTAGCATCTGTAATCAGCTGAATTTAAGAAAGGAGACCAGCCTCCTCTATAATCCAGGTGGGCCAGGTCCAATCAGTTGATGGTCCTTAAGAGCACTACTGAGACTTCCCTACAGGAGAAATTCTACTTACAGACTTTAGTTTCTCTTGGAGAGTTTTGAACCTGCTTTGTAGATTTTGGACTTCACAGCCTGCTTGGTTTTGCAAAACCAATGTCTTGAGACAGATCTCATTATAAATATGTATTTTAACACCTATGTTTATACTACATGTATTTATATTTTAAATTAAATTAAATATAGATGTATTTTTATGACATATAAATTATACATATTTATATAAATTTCTGGGGGTAGGTATGTGTATGCTACTGGTTCTGTTTCTCTGGTAGACCCTGACTGAAGGAGAGACTACGCTGAACATTTTTGCCCCTTCGGATCTCTGCTCCTCTTTGCCATACTCTGTAGCCCTGCATGGCCCTGCTCTGACTACACTGGGGGCTTCCTTTGCCTTCTAGTTAGAGTCAGCTGATGGGAGTGAGTCGGAAGAACTTGATCAGGAGATGAGCTATTTATTCACCAAAATCACTCCCAGCTGTCACTGCAGGCTGAGAGTGACCCTTTATTAAAAGCCACACCTCTTGTCAGGCAGCCCCTTTCCTGAGTCTTTTCCCAGGTTCTGCTAATGGCTCCCTTCCATACTTCCTTCAAACCTTGAGATATTAACTGCTTCCCATGACTATTCAGTTCAATTGCTCGGTTGTGTCCAACTCTTTGCGACCCCATGGACTGCAGCATGCCAGGGCTCCCTGTCTATCAGTAAGTCCTGGAATTTACTCAACCTCATGTCCATTTAGCTGTTGATGCCATTCAATGATCTCATCCTCTGTCGTCCCCTTCTCTGCCCACTTTCAATCTTTCCCAGCATCAGGGTCTTTTCAAATGAGTCAGTTCTTCGCATCAGGTGGCCTAAGTATTGGAGCTTCAGCTTCAACATCAGTCCTTCCAATGAATACCCAGGACTAATTTCCTTTAGGATGAACTGGGTTAGATCTCCTTGCCATCCAAGGGATTCTCATGAGTCTTCTACAACACCACAGCTCAAAAGCATCAATTCTTCGGCACTCAGCTTTCTTTATAGTCCAACTCTCACATCCATACATGACTCCTGGTAAACCATACCTTTGACTAGATGGACCTTTGTTGGCAAAGTAATGTCTCTGCTTTTTAATATGCTGTCTAGGTTGGTCATAACTTTCTTCCAAGGAGCAAGTGTCTTTTCAATTTCATGGCTGCAGTCACCATTAGCAGTGATTTTGAGTGCATAAAAATAAAGTCGTCACTGTTTCCATTGCTTCCCCATCTATTAGCCTGGGGTTATTGCATTAACCTTTGCTGATTACCTTAAAACCTGCTCACATCTTTGTCAAGAGTCTTTAGATTGTACTCTTCCCTCTCACCCTGTTCAGATAAGCTGTTTCCTGCTGGGACTGTTAATGATACAGAAGTTTATCTTCCTTTGTTTTTTTGTTTCTTACTACTAACTAGGGCTTCCCTGATAGCTCAGTTGGTTAAGAACCCACCTGCAATGCAGAAGACCCTGGTTTGATTCCTGGGTCAGGAAGATCCACTGGAGAAGGGATAGGCTACCCAATCCAGTATTCTTGGGCTTCCCTTGTGGCTAAATTGGTGAAGAATCTGCCTGCAATGCGGGAGACCTGAGTTCTATCCCTGGTTTGGGAAGATCCCCTGGAGAAGGGAAAGGCTACCCACTGCAGTATTCTGGCCTGGAGAATTCTATGGACTGTATAGCCCATGGGATCACAAAGAGCTGGGCAAGACTGAGTGACTTTCAGTTTTCACTCTAAATATATCCTGATTGTCTAGAATATTAGAATCTCCATAAATATTTGCTAAATTGATGACCAGATGAGTATGTAAGCTTCATTTTAGTCACTCTGTCATAAATACATTTTACTATCTCAGAAGCAGCTCATGTTTACTTCCCCATCCCCCACCTAGAACAAGTCTCCTCTCTCCCTCTACCTGTGTATCCAACCATTGAGATGGAGGTTAAATGTGAACTTCTTTAAGTAAACATTCCCAGTTATTCCAATGGCCAGGACTGACCTTTTATCTCGTAAACAGAACTTAGAGTTCAATCATATCTAGACTTGTACTAGTGCTTGTAAGTTACTTGAGGGCAATGATCGGCTTTTAACTGTTTCTTTTACAAAACCCAAGTAGTGCTGATTATTTATTCAAAATGGCTTAGAAATAACATCATTTGGTATTATTTCTAGGGACATGGAATCATTGGAATTTTCCCTGTTGATTTTGTGAAAGTAGTTTCATCTTAGTGTGGTGAGAATTTTAAAATCTATATGCATCTTGATTATAGGCACTACATTTTATTTTAGGATATAATGCTGCATTAAAAAAAAACTTTTTAAGGCCAACTTCAATCTGTGACTGCACATCCTCTGTAAGAAACAAAAAAGCAAAGGCATTAAGTAACAGCAAGGGTAAATTGTGCTCTCTCTCACTTAATGCACAAAATACCATTTTTTAAGAATTTAGGATGCTGCATAGCCTGGAGCTGAGAGCAAAGTGTTGTAATCTAGGTTTCTGATTTGAATTGAGCTGTTATTTCTGAGAAGTCATTTAATCTTTTCTGTATTTCTGTCAATCCAGCAAGAAAGCCTGCATATTTACAAAGCAAGAATCAATTATACAACAAAACTAAACTAAACATACTATGTCTGGGTTAACAAATCGTGCTTCACTAAGCTTTTAGTGAAATAAAGCCTTGGGACTTCCCTGGTGGTCCAGTGGGAACCATCTTCCAGTGCAGGGAACGTGGGTTCGATGAGGGAACTAACATCTCACCTGCTATGGGGCTACTGAAACTGCATGCCAAAATGAAAAATCCCGAGGGCGCAACCAAGAGCAGATATAGTCATAAATAGATATTTAAATAAAACCCCCCAAAACTAATGCCTTCAAATGCTGTTGTGGCATTGAAATGGTATTGTCAAAACTTACCAGATACACAAAGTAGGCAGTCTTAAGTGGAAGATTGCCTGGAGGAAGGCATAGCAACCCACTCCAGTCTTCTTGCCTGGAAAATACCAGGGATAGAAGAGCCTGACGGACTATAGTCCATGTGGTTGCAAAGCATCAGACATGACTGAGCATGCACACACATGCAAAAAAATGTCAGCCTACATTTATGTGGAATAAATATGCCTAGAGAAATTACCCTTCTTGTCCATATTTCTAGGTTTTCCCTCTGTGAATAATAAAAAATTCCTCCTCCCCTGAAATCATCAGAAGGACTAAGTGGTGCGGGGCTGAGCTGCTCTCTGTAATATGCTTTGAAGGAGAGCAAATGTGTTTTGTCAATTAGCTAGTTATTGCCTCTTTGCTTTTATAAAGATCAACTAAGGCCGATTAGAAAACTAGAGAAAAGGAACTTTTTTTATTTTTTTAAATTGTTTTTGCCATACATTGTCATGATATCACCATGGGTTTACATATGCTTCCCTTCCGGAACCCCCCCTCCCTCTTCCTCCCCCCCCCACCCCCGGGAAATCTCGCTGCACCAGCCCCGAGCATCAGTCCTGGGCTGGCGATTGATTAGACATATGAAAATTAACATGCTTCAATGCCCTTCTCCCATATCATCCCACCCTTACCCTCATCCACAAAGTCCACGAGTCTATTCTATACAACAATATAGTATATTAACGCATATATATGGAATTTAGAAAGACGGTAACGAGAACCCAACATACGAGACAGCAAAAGGAACGCAGATGTATAGAAAAGGAACTTTTGACAGCAAGATGAGGACATTAAAGCCAATATTGTAGAGAACCAAATGGAAAGCATTAGAACGGCATTATTGATTGTTCAGCCTGAAAAAAGTATGGTGATTATTCCTCAAATAGCAGGAAAAATGGACCAGATCATCTACTGTGTCTCTTCCAGCTCTGCGATCTTACGTAACTCTCTCGGGGTAATAAAATGTGAGTGATACTTTCAGATGAATTTAGAGGTGTCTGTATCTGTGGTGCTTGTATTATCCAGGCTTTCAAAAAACAGCATATAATTTCTCTCTGAGCCATGTAGCTTACAGAACCAACACACCTGGTCTCTTTGACCTTATAATTTAGTGCAGAACCAGTAAGTTGAACCTAGAGGAAATCTGAGTCATGCTTTGGAATATGTTCATAGCATTTTGACAGCAGTCTACTCAAGTTATGTTTCTACTGACATTCAAATTCGATACTAACATCTCTCTATTTATCCTATTACCTTTTCCTTCATTGTTACTAACATGAGGATTTGATATTTTCAGAAAATACTGTGTATTCCAAATCACCGCCTTTTATATTTCAAAGATTTACAATGTCTTTCTGAAACGCTCACATTATTATCCTGTTAGGTGTCATTCTGCTAAAACCATGTATCACTAATATATCACAGTGATGTTGTGACATTTTCACTTGCAAAATGTTTAAGATTTTCCAAGTAGACCCTATCAAGTGCTCGCCTTCAATACAAATTTCCCCCTGGAGTTCCTTCCACAGAAAGCAATCTTGTTCAGTAGCCTGTTAACAGCACATTTTTTTACATGAAGAGGTAAAGCCAATTGTTGGAAACTAATCCATATTGGACACAACAGGGAGTGCACCTTACTGGGATCAAACAAGGCATTACTGAAATTTTAGTAAGAGATTACCAAGTCACGTTATTTCTAAAGCATCTGAAAAATACAACATCTAGCTTGAGAGAGAGGAGATGGAATCAGAGATAAGAAAGGATAGTCCCATAAGCTTGGCAGGCTCATGAATGATATGGAAAATTCTCCCAAGCTGTAGGCTTTTAGTCTGACAGCCCTGATACGTCATTCTTCCTGAATATACACATCCTAATTGGAGATGTGGTATTTTATGCATACGCACGCATGCAGTCAGCATAAAAGGGCAATGCATGTCTTAGAGAAGATTCATTTTACAGAGATAATATTCATGGAGAAGGAATTCAGCAAAACACATCACAAATCACCTTCTTGTGGTTCTATGAGTGAGAAAGAACCTCCCTCCCTGTATTATCTATTGAGATTAAGGAATTCCCCCTACCACCATTACTTACCTTTAAATACTTATTAATTTATAAAGTAATTAAACACACTTGGGTGAAAAATGAGTTTTGTTTATTATATAGCAGATCTTATGGGCTAACATTATGTTCTTTCAGTAAATAATTCTAGTTTGGTGCATATTAACCCAATACAGATGTTTTTCCTTTCTTCAGTTGTTTTTCCTTATATTGTTTTAGTACAGTGAATGCTACAGTGTAGAAGAACAAGGTAATCTCCTATCCTCATGACTTGGTTCACTGCCCAAAATGGCAATTCTGTCTCCATCCATGAAAGGGGGTAGGCTTAGGGTCTATCATTCAAAGTGCTAGTGAACACTGCAGGGTGGGTGACCAAACAGCTAGATGGTATAGTCTCACCACTTACTAGTACCTTCTGGTCCAATGTAGTCACTGTCAAAATTCATAGTAAGGTATCTTTTACCTAAGCTATAGGTGTATGCTTAGTTGCCCAGTTGTGTGTGCCTCTTTGTGACCCCACGGCTCTCTGTTCATAGGGATTCTCCAGGCAAAAATACTGGAGTGGGTTGCCATGCCTTCCTCCAAGAGATCTCCCTAACCCAGGGACTGAACCCAGGTCTCCTGCATTGCAGGCAGATTCTTTACTGTCAGAGTCACCAGGGAAGCCCTTTATCTAAGCTAGATAGTTCCAAATACTAGGGCCAGTTATGACCGAAGCAGTGAAGCTTTCAGCTGTAATTCATGCCTGTTCCAAAGGCCTCTCCCTCTGTACCAATTCTGCCAGTCTGTAATTCACTTTAAATAATTTTAGAACCACTCCATTGTGTGAGACTTATTACCAATTGAAATGAAGATGTACCCTTGAAGTAGAACACTTTTAAAAATTATGATTTTAGTATTATGTTCTGGGCTCAGGCCATGAATGATGCTTTATGAGAAAAGGTGCAAGTTTTTTAAGAAACAGTTACTCCTAAACTAAAATTATGAACCATCTGGAGAAAGTTTAGTAATACAGGGAAATTATCCAAACAATACACAAAAAAATATGTTTTGAGAAAATTAGCATTTTTGCCTTTGTTTGAGTATCTGGATAATTGTGTTTAACTCTAGCCAGAATTAATCACTAGAAACATAGTCATCCTGAGTTTTCATGATTACTTTCACTGTAATAATTGCTTGTCAAATGTCAAAACCAATCTGGCTTGTGTTCTGACTTTATGCTCTTATGTACAACTTTTCTTTTGTTATATTAATTTTCAGACATACTCATTTAGATCCACAAATAACTTAATTCATTCCAAAATTATATTCCCGAGATCCTATCCTCTGAGCCTCCTAAAAGGTCTTCTTGCTGCTAATTCAATCTCCCCAAAGCATTTTCACAATCAACAAATATGAATCATGCTATAACATTTTGCTAAATCTAATAATCTACATTTTCTCAGTCTTGGATATCACTCACCTGCAGTTATCCCAGTGAAATGGACTTTTGTAATTCTTACAGAACCAGATAACCAGATTATGTGAATTAAAGTTGGAAGGCAGAGGCCATGTGGTGTGAGACACAGAACATGGCTATTTAGGAGATAAGATCTTAGAGGCCGATTAGTCTGAGACTCTTTGTTTTTACAAAATGAAGATACACTGGTTATTCTGTGGATTATGTGACTCTGTTGACAAAATTCCAATCTCAAGATATTTTCATGTACACTTATTTCCTAATGAGCTGTTTACGTATGGCAGGTTCTTCCAGATGTAATTTTAAAATACTGTCACTCATTTTATAGAATAGGATAGTGCTTAGAAGAAGTCAATGAATGTATTTTTTTCTGCATCATGTTATCATCCTCAGTTGTCTGCATTTATTTAAAAAGTTGCTTTTCCCATAGGTGTCATTATGTAGTATTGAGTGCTTCCCAGGTGGCACTTGTGGTAAAGAACCCATCTGCCAACGCAGGAGACATTAGAGACGTGGGTTCAATCCCTGGGTCGGGAAGATCCCCTGGGGAAGGAAATGGCAACCCACTCCAATATTCTTGTCTGAAGAATCCCATGGACAGAAGAGCCTGGCAGGCTATAGTCCATGGGGTCGCAAAAAATTGGATATGACTGAAGCAACTTAGCATAGTGCTGAGTGGGGTTCCCTATGCTGTGCAGCGGGTCCTTGTTGGTTATCTTTTTTTAATGTACTAGTGTGTGTTTCATAGTAAGTATTGTGTCTCCTGGTTTATCCCTCCTCCCAGACCCCCTTAGTAACCATGAGATTGTTTTCTGCATCTGTAGACTCTGTTTCTGTTTCGTAAGTGGGCTCCATTTGTACCATTTTTTTGATTCCACATATAAGTGATACCATACTATAAAAAATAGTGAAATAAAATGAAAAGTTTTTGATTTTTAGAATATTTTGTGTATAAAATACAGAGAAATTAAGTCTCTACACCTAAATATTTAGTAGTCAGATATTTAATGGGGACAGGAGGAACCCTCTTATGTTTTCTCTTAAATGAAGATAATGCTACAATAAATCACATAATACCAAAAATGCAAGTTGGGTTTTGGTTTGGAATTGCATCTTATATGTTCAAAGGGTGAATATTGACAACATAAAGCATTCTCTTTCAATACTTGAATTCTTGCTTCCTGGGATTTTGTTGAGGTTGCTGGCATTTTGTATTGAAAGGCTTGATCTTTGATGAAATGCAGAAACATTACAATTCAAAATATTTCAGTAAAGGACAAATTGGCAGTGTTTTTGATAGAAACAAACAGCAAGGTTTAGAAGTGGTGTGTATTTTTAGAAATACGGTTTACTCATCTGTTCAACATTAGACATTTCTTATACACTATGTGCTTGGTAGGCAATGGGGATAAGAAAACATGAAGAAAAATAGGCCTCTGCCTTTACTGAGTTCAACCTCTAAGGCAGTGTTTTTGGAAGGGGGGTTCTTCACATTAGTTTAAAATGTAGGTTTAAAATGTTGGGTGCTGCTTTAAAATATAGGTTGCTGGCTTTCCTCTCTATCCTTGAATCTCTAGCAGGAGAATCAGCACATTAACAAACTCCTTTGGCAATTCATTTGTGCCTCAGATTAAAGGAGACCTTGAACATTGTTTAAACAGGAGTCAGAAGTGCAGTCCACCACTCCAATACCTGGGATGAGCATGGGACCACCATTCTGCCTTTTTTCACTTCAAATTTTTATTCCATAAAATGAGAGTGAAAGAGTGACTTAGAAAATACCTAAGATTCCTTTTCTCACATTCCTCTAAGGTAAGGGATGCTATTCCATATGGTACTCCATCCCAGGTACTCTGGTACCTAGTTTCCCTCTTTCTTGCAGTATTATATCTTGCTGCTGTTATTCTGAAAAGGGACAACACAGCAAAACAACAAAGAGAAGGAAACGAATCAAATATCTGACTTTTGAGTTTCAAAAGGCCATATCCAGGCAAAAGACATTATTAGATTTAGAAAAATATGAAATAAATCAGAGGCATTGTTTTTTTCTTGAACTCCCCAGATCAAATGAAAATTTCCTAGGCTGGTAGGAGAGAGACCAAATTACTCAGATTAAAAGACAGGACTAGGATCTAATGAGATACACTTGGTTATAGAAAAATGATGTTGTTTCATAGGTCCTGCTTTTGTGCTCTGGGATTCATGTCTCACTACACATTGTAAACATGTGTATGTTAATCATTCAGTTGTGTCTGACTCCTTGCGACCCCATGGGCTGCAGCCTGCCAGACTTCTGTCAATGGAATTCTCCAGGTAAGAACACTGGAGTGGATTGCCATTTCCTCCTCCTGGAGATCTCCCCGACCCCGGGATTGAACCTGGCTCTCCTGCCTTGCAGGCAGATTCTTTACCATCTGAGCTACTGGGATTCAGGTCTTACTATACATTACAAACGTAACACCCTGTGCATACCTCCCTATCCTTCTAGACCCAGGTTAAGAGTTTACATTTTTGTGAGGTCTTCTTTTTTGCTTCTATCAAACCACAGACATTTTTCATTCTATATTCCCACTGCACCTTAAACCTATTTCTGTTATTGTTGGTATCTCATTTTATGACCATTGTTGCTTGGAAGTCTGACTTGTTCTGAGTCTCTGAGAGCCTCCTTCAGGATATTCCATCTGGCTTTGTGCCTATGTGTTCTCATGACTGCCACAGATGACCACGTAGTTAAACTTCTCAGCAAATATGCCCAGGGCTTATTCCCATCAAATATGTGAAGTGTTTTGTAATATTGGAGAGACGAAGTGAATTTTTATAAAATGAAAATCGGGGTGGAATGTTAAGAGTTGGCAAGTGGAGAAAGCTAGTAAAGAGACGATCAGAAAGCATCACTTATCTTAGCAGCCAGAGTGAAAAGAAAAAGTGTGTTCCTGAATAATTCTCATTTAATAAATGATGCCAAGTCACTGGAAATAGCCAATATGTGTTGGTTCTGAACCCATAAAAATATATGCATTATTGAGATGGAAGTTTATAATAAACTCTCATCATGTATAAACAATAATAAATGAAGCCACATTCACCACTATTTCATATAGTGTCCAGGTAAAATTCAAGGTTCAGTGTTCAGTTGTTCTGAGAAGACATTTCTGTGTGGAAAGAGTTAATGTACTGTACTAAATGTATTTCTTTTTCATAATCTGACCTGATAAACAGGTGAAAAAACTAGGGAATCTGAGGGGAAAATGGCGAGCCTGTCCTTATCTGGAGCAGCAGTTATCTCCGTGGGCTTTCTGATGGGAATTGGTCAAGTGTAGATGTTCTGTCTTACTGATTGAAAGGCAGCCCACATGCTTTAGAATTTAGGAACACTGACATTTGATGAAATAATTAAAGAGTTGAACTAGTGTTTCTTATCCTTGGAAGTCTATGATAGGAATACCTTCAGGGCCAAGACGTTTCTCAAAAAGCCTTTTCAGAGAAACACAAATGCTATAAAACAATGCAAAATAAAATCTAGGATTTCCTAATATTGAGAATAGACAAGATGAATTTAGCGAAGGGGGTGGAGGTATGAGAGGTTACCAGAAAGCTGCCTTTATTGTGATTGTGACCTTGATAGGTTCCATTATTCATCATGATGACATCATCATTCATGAGTCTGAATCAGGCTTCTCACTCATACATTCTGTGCGTAATAAATTTCTGTGTGCTCAAATGTTTATATACAAATTCATGTAATTTGGTCTCCTGCAGTTTTTCTCAAATCTGTTTACTGCTCCTACAACCACAAGGTTATATTGCAAATATTTGGCTCATTAAAAAAGCATTATATGCCTATTGTGTTGGTGAATGCTGAGAATGTGTTTATTCTTTCTTTTAGCCAATAATGAAAAGGTTCAATAAGATAATGACAAGGATCCTAATCCTAGAAATTTACACAGATAAAAAGATATAAAAAATATTTCCAGTAGAGTTTAAACAGTATCTCAGAGCTTAAACTGAAAATACTATAAGAAAACAAAAATCATAAATATGATTTTAGTAAATATGACTTAGTAAAATCATATTTATTAAAACATTAAGATTTTTTGATGAAGAGGATTATAAGATACATAAGGCTATGGAAATTTATAAAATATTTTATAGAGAATCTTACTGGTTATTAAAACTAGTTCTTATTTCAGTACTCAAACTAACACCTGCCCTAATTTTGGATTTTTTCTTTCTTTTAAATGGACTTTATATTTGGAGTAGTTTAAACATCACCACCAACTTGAGCACAAAATACAGAGAGTTCCCATATACCACCCTACCTTCCACACACTCAGATGCTCTCCCACTGTGAACATCTAGCACCAAGAAGGGTACATTTGTTGCAATGAATGAAGCCACACTGGCACATCATCATCACCCAAAGTCCATACTTTACATTAGACTTCACTCTTGGTGTTACATATATCCTGTGGGTTTTGACAAGTGTGTAATGACATGCATCCACCATTGCTGTACCAGATAGAATAGTTTCACTGTCGTAAAAATCCTCTGTGGTCCATGTATCATTCCTCCTTCCCCCTTGCCCCTGGTAACCACTGATGTTTTTACTGTCTCCATAGTTTTACCTTTTCTAGAATGTCAGTATAGTTGGAGTCATACAGTGTGTGGTCTTATTTCACTTAGTAATGGACACAAATTCGAGCTAACCTTGGGATCCAGTGAAGGAGAGGGAAACTTGACATGCTGCAGGTCGATGAGGTTTCAAAGACTCGGATACAACTTAGTGAATGAATGCTCACTGAAGTTTCCTCCTTGTCTTTTTGTGGTTTGATAGCTCACTTCTTTTTGGCACTGAGTAACATTCCATTGTTTGGATATACCACAGTTCAGTTATCCATTTGCCTACTGAATGACATCTTGGTTGCATCCAAGTTTTGGCAATCATGAAAAAACTGCTATAAACATCTATGGGCAAGTTTTGTTATGGACTTAAGTTTTCAACTCCTTTCAGTAAATACCAAAGGAATGTGATTGCTGTATCATATGGTAAGAGTAATTTTGTTTTGGAAGAAACTGCCGAATTATCTTCCCAACTGGCTCTACCATTTTGCATTCCCATCAGCAAAGGATGAGAGTTTCTGTTGCTCCACATCCTTGCCGGCATTTGGTGTTGTCACTGTTTTGGACTTTGGCTGCTCTTCTAGTTGTGTAGTGAAATCATACAGTCTACTTTCTATTTCCGTAATGACAGCTGATGTGGAGCATGCTTTCACCTGCTTATTTGGCCTGCCCTACATTATCTTTGGTAAGGTGTCTATTGAGAGTTTTGTGTATTTTGGATGCACTCCTTTATCAGGTATGTATTTTGCAAATATGTTCTGCCAGTCTGTGGTCTGTCTTTTCATTCTCTTGGCATTATCTTTCACCTAGCCGACATTTTTAATGTCCAGTTTATCAGTTATTTCTTCCATGAATTACACTTTGGATGTTGTATCTGAAAAGTCATCACCACATTGAAGATCAGCTATGTTTTCTCCTATTATCTTTGAGTTTTATGGTTTTGTGTTTTACATGTAGGTCTACGAACCAGTTTGGGTTAATTTTTGTGAAGAGTGTAGGGTCTGTATCTAGTTTTTGTTTTTGGAATGTGAATGTCTAGTTGTTCCAGTACTGTGTGTGGAAAAGATTATAATTTTTTCACTGTATCACCCTTGCTCGTTTGTAAAAAATCAGTTGATTATATGGGTCTATTTCAGAGCTCTTTATTGTGCGTTTTGATCTATTTGTCTATTCTGTTGCCAATACCACACTGTCTTGATTATTGTAATAGGACGTTTTCAAATAAAAGGAAAAAAGTTGTGGGAACATAGTAAAGTAACAGTTACAACAAAGGTAGAAATTCTTGCATGACTTCTACATCTAGATTAAAGATTTGTGTATAAATATCCTGAATAATTTTCTTTAAATTTCAAATAAAAAGGTTTAGTGATTCCCATCTCTTCTGTTTACTGTCTTAATTCTGTCCTATCCCATAGCAAAATTCCACAAATATATTTGTTTACACTTGTTGGTTCCTGATTGAACTTCCCTACTCTCTTGTTTTTCCAACAGCTTATTTCAAATCTATATGAAAACTGGAAAATTAGTACAATAACTAATGTGCATGTGCATATAGCCATCACTCAGAATCACCAATTGTTAACATTTTTCTACATTTGTTGTCTTGTTTTCTGTATCTCTCTCCCTCTCTCTCTCTCTCATACACAACAATGTTAATTTTGCCAAACTGTTTGAAAATAAATTCCAACTATTATAATAGTTCACCCCCTAAATACTATGGTGTATATGTTCTAGAAATGGTATAGTCTTCCATGTAACTACAATACTGTAATTGCATCAGTTCAGTTCTGTTCAGTTCAGTTGCTCAATCGTGTCTGACTCTTTGCGACCCCATGAATCGCAACACTCCAGGCCTCCCTGTCCATCAGAGAAAATTAAAAATAATTCAGTAGTACTGTCATAATATGAAGTCCTTTAAAACAAATAAATAAACAAAAGAAGTCAGTGGTAGACTTACATATACAGAAAGAAAACTGGCAGTTGCCAGAGGGCAGGAGTGTGAAGTGTTGGGGGACACAGGTAAAAAGGATGAAGAGATACAAACTTCCAGTTACAAAATAAGTACAAAGCAGAAAGATAGCATAAAGAGTACAGTCAATAATAGTGTGATTTTGTATGTTGGCAAATGGTTACTGGACTTATGAGGATTCGTTTGTACCATTTTTGATTGTTGGATCACTATGTTGTATGACTAACACTAATCAACCAGGCTTCCCTGGTGGCTCAGACAGTAAAGCGTCTGCCTGCAATGTGGGAGACCCAGGTTCGATCCCTGGGTTGGGGAGATCCCCTGGAGAAGGAAAGAGCAACCCACTCCAGTATTCTTGCCTGGAAAATTCCATGGACTGAGGAGCCTGGCAGCTTACAGTCCATGGGGTCACAAAGAGTCGGACACGACTGAGCAACTTCAGTCATACATTAATTAAAAGAAGATAAAAAGTTAAGGCAAGACTGAGAAGAAAATGAATTCAAAAGTACAAATTTATTTTTCTAAATTGTGGGATAGAACATTTACAGTTCATAGTGAAGATTTGTGTGGACTTGTGAAAAGTCTTTGTCTTCGCCTCAGATGTCATTTGACTTTTGGATCTTTGGAAATAGAAGCAACATTGTTAGCTATTTCCCCCTGTTTCTAGGAGAAGAGGGGGCTTATCATAGGTAGTATTTTTCAAGAGTAATAGCTTGAAAAACAAAGCAATTTTTCTCTCCCCCACCAAAAGAAGTTCCTCATTTTGGAAATGAAATGATGCCAAAAGATACTAGAAATTGTTATTGTACATATGCCTATCATTTATAAAAATATATTCAATTTAAAACATGTGTCCCATTCATTTAAGTTGATTCTTATTGACTTGCTTTTAAGTAATATTTTTGCTTAAAGTGACATCAGTTTGTCGCCAGATCAAAACTTTCTTAAAATTATCATGCATATTTTCTCCTTGACAATTCAAGAGCATGAATTTTGTGGACCTTATCAGTTTAAGTGATTTCTTTAGTGAATTAATAATTCAAAAGAAGGTTGTGTTGGAAGGAATTGATACACTATTGATCGTTACTTGATTTTAAGTCAATAACTAGAAAGGGACACTTTTATTGATGTGGATGCTTCCAGAAATTTCTGTGTGGTAATTTTTTTTTGCAGTTTTCTCAGCATTTTGAAAGTGAATGTCTTCAGATTATAGTTCTAAATAAATCACTGTTCTAGAAAAAAAAACCCACAAATGTGTCAATTTTCTAATTTTGGTCCATTTCTGTTGAATAATATAAAGGGAAGTGAGCCTACTGCCATGTGGCTGGTAAGTTTTTATAGCATCTTAGAGAGTCAGGCAGTTGGGTGTGCCAAGCTCACACAGTTTCATGACAGTAAAGTCAACGGGTGTGGTCAGAAACCCTGGTATGGGTAAAATGAACCATAATGAATACAGCTCACATCCTGTGAACACTGACCCTATGTTCTAATGTTGAATAATAAAATCCAACTGCATAATTGACTGCCAGACACACTGTCCAGGCTACTCTGATTCTTCTTCCTGCTCAGAAGGAGAGAACCATATGTCTTCTCTGAGCCATTGGCCCATGATATTAACGAAAAACACAATATAAACCTGTGCCAGCACAAGTTTAAAGTTGCCACAACATAACCTATGTGATTGTGTCTGAGGAAACAGGAGCAAAATCAAGTAAGTAAATGCCTTTTCCTATTTCAAGGAAAATATAATTCTTGTAGGTAATACTTCCCAAGAGAAGTAATTTGAAAAAACAAGTAGCCCTTTCTCCAATTCATCACTGTGTAACTAAACAATACTAATGAACATCAGAGAGTTACTGTGAGATGTACATATGGAAATACTATATTGGCAGGTAGCTATGTGCTATGTAATCCTTGATCTGTTTTACTTATTAGAACAAAATGAATTTATCCTATTTTTTTCCCTGAGAAATGATAAAATACTAAACAGTGCTGCTCTTAAGGACCTTATCATTAGGACAGAGTGAATTTATCCTATGTTTTTTCCCTGAGAAAATGATAAAATATTAAGCCATGCTGCTCTTAAGAACCTTATCCACTTCATTAACTCATTAAACATTATTTCATTTTGCAGTTCTGTGCTCTGGGAGCTAAGGGATATTTTGGCTTGCTTTTGTTGCATAACAAACCACCTCAAACACAAGTGGCTTAAAACAGCAGCGTTTGTTGGCTGGCAGTTCTGTGAGTCAGCAGAGTGGCTTTGATCAGGCCAGCTTGGTTGAAGCTGGACCATCTAGAAAGCCACACTCATATCTGTGTCCTTAGCTGGTACAGCAGGGCCTTTCCTTACTTGGTATATCACCCTGGAGGAAGTGAGCTTGGGCCAGTTGACATGGCGACAAAGGAATTCCCAGCTGCAAAGAAAGAGCCAATCCCACAATGCAAGCCCTGTTCATTCCTCTGCTTGAATCCTGTCTATTCTGGCCTCACAAAATCCTCACAAGTCTCATGAGCAAGTCAAATGACCAGGAAATAGACTCCATCTCTTGACTGGAATTAGTGGAAAATATTATGGCTGGGTTTTTGTTGTCTTCTATCTACCACAGAGAAATGTTGAGAGAGAGAAGGCTTGCCTCCATTTTTCTTTTCCTTAAACATGTAGGCTTTTTTTTTTTTTTTTTTTTGGAATTGGAACTGACATGTCTTTGGGTTAGAGTGGAAGGAGGGAGGCATTCTCTGAACTGCAGAGAATAGCTATAAACAGTGAGTTTATAACTTATAGCTATAAACAGTGAGTTCCTGGGAATCTGAAATCTAGGTTAGATCAGGGAGTCTGCTCCTAATATAGAGCTTGAAGATGCTGCCATTAGTCATTAAGAAAAGATACCTCTGTTCCACTCAATACCACCACATAGAAACTATGTTTTCAAGACACAGAGTTGTCCTTGGCAGCCAACATCAAGCTGGGCCTCTGGTAGATTCCCAGAAGCCTTGCTGCAAACCCCGAAAGGTCTACTGATCTTTACCCTATGGCTAGCTGTGCTTTCCAAATGGCTCAGAGATGCTGAATCCATAGCTACTACCTAACTTGGCCACACAGATCAGGGGTGGCTGGAATGCTTCCTCAGTGGTCAGCTCTTTGCAGGAAGGGGATGAGGAAGACGTGCGATGTGGGCAGTGAGCATTTCACATCGTGAGGCCGCTGCACTGCTCGGGCTTCCCCTGGCCAGACTATGATGAGAGTTGTAGCGAAGGAAAGCGTACTGGGTTCTAGGTCTTTGTGCCTTGGTACATCTTCAAAAGATAGAAATGTTTTTTCCTATAAACATGATTAAATGTTTTTAATAGAAGTAGACATGGTTACTCTTCTTCCCTCTGGAAAGTGATCCTGGCTTGGCTGGGGTGTAGGTTGCTAAAATGCGGTATAAATGGAGTTGTTGTTGAGTCACTAAGTTTTGCCTGACTCTTGTAGCTGTAGCCCACCAGGTTCCTCTGTCCATGGGATTTCCTAGACAAGAATACTGGAGAGGGTTGCCATTTCCTCCTCCAGGGGATCTTCCTGATCCAGGGATCAAACTCATGTCTTCTGTATTGGCAGGTAGATTCTTTACCACTGAGCCACTTGGGAAGCCCGGGGTATAAATAGAAATCAGAGATTAGGACTGCAGGTATGGGAGATGTCTGGAAATTCTGGATTACAACCAGAAAAGGAGAGAGGAATTAGCATGATTATGGCCTTACTTTGGGTGAGGGGCCTTAATTACACATACCTCTTCAATCTTCCCTATAAACCAGAGTGGTATCTGTAAAGCATTAGGCTCAGGTTTTAAAGGGGTTAAAAGATAGAGCAGCTGCAAGAGGACCTTTGCACGTTAGGATCCAGTGCTGCTCACTCGTTCACCTGTAGCCTTCTTTCCAGGTGTGGCTATTACACCTGCAGCCTCCGGCTCAGAATGTTTTCGTGCCAAAGGAGAATCACTTCATGTGATGTTCTTCCTAGATTTCTACTGTAGTTATCATACGTTAATCATAAATAGCGGATCAACTTTTCCGTACAATGACCAAGTTTCTCGTTCTTAGACCTAGGGTTCCGCTTTGTTCCCGTGACTCTTAGTGCCCTTGTGTAATCTGTCTCCCCTGCCATCCCTCTGTGCCTGGGGCCTTCTTCATCTCCCTTCAGAGGTTACTCCCTGAACCCTGGAGTGGAAGCTAACATCCAGTTTCTTGCTCTTAGACTTGATTCTTTCTGCTTTCTTTGTTTTGAATTCTGGAGATGCCTAGCTCCTTTTCTCCATTACTCTTTTCAGGAATCCCAGAACATCTTGCATGTAGCATCGTGTGCATGCTAAGTCACTTCAGTCATGTGTGACTTCTGTGAGACCCCATGGACTGTAGCCCACCAGCCTTCTCTGTCCATGGGGATTCTCCAGGCAAGAATACTGGAGTAGGTTGCCATGCCCTCCTCCAGGGGATCTTCTGGACCCAGGGATCGAACCAGTGTCTCTTACATTTCCTGTAGTGACAGGTGGGTTCTGCCACTTCATGTAGGATTACCCTTTACTCAAGCTGGTTTCCAGAACTCTCACTGTTTAATAGTATTTGTTGCCAGATATCACCATTGTGCTTTGTCTAGAGGCTGGGTCTCTTTCCACCATTCAAAGCTCGGTCAGTTCTCCTATCACCTGCCTCATTTTCATGCCAGGATTGGGGGTCTGAGGGTCTGGTTCAGGTGTGAGGTTGGCCCCAAACATCTGTGCCTGCCATGAATGACCTTCTGTCAAGATACATAGGAGCATCACATTTATATCTTTACTAGTTATATGCAGCGAAATGTTGATGAAACCAGAGAAGTGTATTTTGTAAGGAAGTGCTACTCAGGGAAAATACTCAGAAAGTTAAAAGAACAAATGAATTCATTTTCAATCATGAAAAATAAAACAAGCCTTTTCAAAATAGTCTGCATAATGCCATAGAGGAGGTGGTTTTTGCTCTTTCAAAGGCTCAAAGTATTTACAATAAACCCAATTAATTAAAAAATTTTAGGGCATTCTAGCTATTAATGAGCTTGTATTTTATTTCATTAATTTCACATAAATGCCTTTTCAGATCACTCATGACCTAGAAGAGTGGTCCAAGGTATTTACAAATTGGATGGATCACTTGCACACTATTAAAATGATCAACGTTGCCTTGACTTCTTTACTTGTTCCCATGACTACCATATAAATTTCCCAGCAATCATTTAAACGGCCGCATAAAATTTTAGATGATTTCCTTTGGAAGGGTAAGAGACCTTGAATTAATAGGACCACTCTTCTGGATGTTTAGGGTAAAAAGGAATTATTCTCTCTTCTCTTTGAAATGGTATGACTTATTACTGTACTTGTGTCTTACTCGCTGTCTTATTAAGGAATAGCAGTTGCAGTTTGTCTTGTTTGGTTACTTTTTTTTTTAACTTTATAAGAATGGGCAAAAATGCTGAATTCTCTAAATGCAGAGAGATCTATTGCAGATTTCACTGAGAAAAATTATAATTATGACCTTCTACCTGGTTTTACAGTTATCGTATTTTAAATAAATTAGCCAGCCAAATGGCACTGCAAATTTTACTTTTCATTTTGTAGTTACTTCTTTAAAAAGCTTATGTAAGCAGTTTAATGTGTCCACAATTTTCTTCAAAGTGTGATTATAAAATGAGCTTATAAATTACAAATTCTACTTTTACAGTGGGATGTCATTTTAAAACTTTATAATAATAAATTAATTTCTACTGAAAATTAAACACTAGACAATCAAGATCTGTCTTATTGTAAATATTCCAATATCTGAATGAAAACGGATCACTCACAGATTTTTAGAATATGAAAAAAAATTCTTATATTCTTATAATGGAAATTTTTATTATTTGAGTAAAATTTCTGTAGAAAAAGTTCTATTTAAAATATTTTCTTATGTTATATGCACTCAATTTAAAAATATGATAAATAGGCATATAAGAATAAAAGCAACATCATTTGATTTAATATAGGATAAGATAGTATAAAATTATAATTAGCCTCTAATTTCAGTTATTTTAGAATAAATTAAACCCAAATAAGCATCAGCATTTCTGAAAAAGTTGATGATAAAATTTCCAACTCTGTAAATGTTGAGGCAGTAAACAGTGTCTTATTTTCTCAAATTTTATATCACAGTTCAGAAGATATATAGCTATACATCTATATATTTCCCAAGGCAGGCACCTACAACTCCTGGGGCAACATATAATATTAATTCAGTTTAGCCTCCTGAATTTTAGGAAATTTTGATGCAGACCACATATTTATCTTGTGTTTATGGTTTTTAGCCAAAGGATTAAATGATTTATTTCTGAAATAACTGTTTATCTCTTTCCTTTTTAAAACTAAACATTTTTTTCTATTTACATAGCAAATAATGAAAAGTGAGCTAGTCTATACATTTATAGAAACATGTTACTAGCTACTTACATTACTGTGTACTTTAATATACTTCCTTCCATGGTAAAAAATGAAATTATTTGTTTAATTTGAATAATTTATTTTAACAAGAATATTTTGTGATTTAAAACATTGTTTTGGAAAGATTACTCCAAAGAGACTGACCGTATTTTGAAAATTGAAACACTGTCTCTTCCTGTTTTTCAATTAAAAAGAGATAAATTATTATAGTAAAATTTATACTTTTCAGGTTTGCTGTTTGCATTAAGAAGTATGTATTTTTTGATCCTAGACTTGGGAAACATATACTGTTTTAGGATTAGTCTGATGAGGAAGGGCGTGAGGATAATTTGAAGAACATTGTAAAGGTAATTGAATAAAATATCTCAACTTATACTCAGATTCTGCAATCAGATATTTATTTTGAATGGTTCTCCTATAAAATACTTAAGACTGAATTATTTTATCCGTGTTTTTTGAGGAAGCCATTGAGACTTTATTCTTACTAGAAGATGTAACCCATTCCTTAAGATTAAATTTTTAGAAGTGGTGAAAAACTGCTTGTAGACTGGGAGTTGTATTTTTAAGATTCTGACTGCAAATAATAGGAAAAAATTGTAGTTTAAGTAAACTGTAAAGAATTTATTATCAGACTTTAGGAATATTTCACTAATTCCCTTATCAGGAGTGCAACTAGACCTGGAGCCAAGACCTCAGACACTGTGAAGGCTCTCTCTGTATTTTTCTCTCGGCTCCTTTCTGCATTTCTGCTTCTGCTTCTCTCTCTGAAGACCTTAGTTCCAGTGACAGGATGAAGGCTGCTACTCCATAGCCTCAGAATTTTAAAGTCATGTGCTCAATGCAGTGGAAAGATTGGCTTCAGTGGATCAACCCCGACTCCAGTTTCCCTGGGACGGATTGTCCCATCTTGAACCAGCGGTCTATCTGTGGTCAATTAGAAATACTCTAGTCACGGAGTAGGGGAGTCTCCAACCCCACTGGAGAGAAATGAGGAATAGTTAACAGAGAAGAGTCAGTCTCCATGACTGGACAGATGCCACAGAACATTTCTTCTGTGAGAAATGCGGGTCTGAGTAAGAAAAAGATGGCAGGACACTGTATGTAATTTTTGTGTATAATTTGACTCCCCCCCACCGCCCCGGAATCAGTGCTTTTGCTCATCTTTTCCCAGATATTCCTCTTTTCTTGTGTTTTGAACTCAGTTAAGAAAGGTATTTAACTCATCACAGTGGCATGCATTGCAGGGAGGAGTTGCCTAAATAGGTTTAAAAAGAAACCTTTTTTTTTTTTTTTTAATGTTCAGGGTAAGACTTACACATAGTAAGGGAGGTATCAGTTCAGTTCAGTCTCTCAGTCGTGTCCAGCTCTTTGCGACCCCATGAATCGTAGCACGCTAGGTCTCCCTGTCCATCACCAATTCCCGGAGTTTACTCAAACTCATGTCCATCAGGTTGGTGATGCCATCCAGCCATCTCATCCTCTGTCGTCCCCTTCTCCTCCTGCCCCTAATCCTTCCCAGCATCAGTGTCTTTTCCAATGAGTCAACTCTTCACATGAGGTGGCCAAAGTATTGGAGTTTCAGCTTCAACATCAGTCCTTCCAATGAACATCCAGGACTAATCTCCTTTAGGATGGACTGGTTCTATCTCCTTGCAGTCCAAGGGACTCTCAAGAATCTTCTGCAACATCACAGTTCAAAAGCATCAATTCTTCGGTGCTCAGCTTTCTTTCTTTCTTTTTTTTTTTGAGCTGTAACTCCTTTTATTTTCTCTGTTTAAAATCAAACAGAAAACAAACATCAATTTTGTTATACACGAACATTTCCAAAGTACATTGTTTGTACAAGAGAAGGACTAAGAAACAAAATGGTGTTTACAGAGATCAAACGTGGGTGGGTGCACGCTCCTCACACAGCCTTCCGATGGTACTCAGGGGGAGCCACTTCATAATCACTGGCACTAAACAAAGTTGCAGAGTTCTTTGCCAGGTATTTTAGGAAGTCGTGAAGATAATTCAGTAATAAAGCAAGGCTCTTCTCATCCAGAGGTGTATGGGCCAACATTGCTCCAATTCGTACAAACAGTCTCAGGAGATGTGGCGCCCCATACACCTGGGACATGGGTGCATCAGGGTGGTCCGCAAGGCTCTCGGCATACTGCGGCCTCTCAAATTTGTAGAGCAGTTGAGTGCCCAGCATCACGTTGAAGTACTCCTTTATCCTGGCCACAACCTCATTGACTGCATACTCCTTATTATCCGTGTTTCCTGGAGATTTCTTATAATTTGCATAATCCTCTAGAATGGAATCCACATTCTTCTTTGCAGGAAGATAAAAAAGCTGTTTTTGCCAGGTAATTAAGTCCCAGTCATCTACAAGCCATGGTTTCAGTTCTTCAGGAATCTTGACTTTAACTTCAACTCTACTCATAAATGTTTCCTCATTTTCAACGGTAGGATCTACTCGAGCTCTTTTTTTGCGAGGAGGCTGAGGTGTCTCGCTGGTGCTGCCACCATCTCCATTTCCAGGTGTCTTCTGTTTGTTCTTTTTTGTTTTCACTTCAATGTTTTTCTGCTGTAACCCAGCAGTCTTCTTTCCAGGGGCAGCCCCTCATATCTTTCCCTCTGCATACTGCTCCTGATTGGCTTTTTGAAGTTCTCTTTGTTTCTGCAAATTGGTATCCACATACTTGAGTACTCTGCTTTCTGGAACCCATTCGTCCCAATTTTTATTCCAACCACTGTAATGGATGAAGTATTTCACTTGTTTATCCTTTATGGCAACTTTTACACACTTTGCTTCATAAAGAAGAGGTCCATGAAAGCACAGCACTCTCTCACCCTCCTGGAATTTAGGCTTCGGGTCCTGCTTCGGCGCCATTTATAAAAGATTCACCGCCGCCGCCTCCTCCTTCTCCCACCACCCCTGACTACTGCCCCCTACTCTCTACTCAGCTTTCTTTATAGTCCAATTCTCACATCCATACATGACTACTGGAAAAACCATAGCCTTGACTAAATGGACCTCTGTTGGCAAAGTAATATCTCTGCTTTTTAATATGCTGTCTAGGTTGGTCATAACTTTCCTTCCAAGGAATAAGCGTCTTTGAATTTCATGCTGCAATCACCATCTGCAGTGATTTTGGAGCTCAAAAATAAAGTCTGTCACTGTTTCCACTGTCTCCCCATCTATTTCCTATGAAGTGATGGGACCAGATGCCATGACCTTAGTTTTCTGAATGTTGAGCTTTAAGGCAATGTTTTCACTCTCCTCTTTCACTTTCATCAAGAGGCTCTTTAGTTCCTCTTCACTTTCTGCCATAAGGGTGGTGTCATCTGCATATCTGAGGTTATAGCAGAAAGAAATCAGGCCTTGCAGTCTGAAAACCTTTTGTTATGTCACTTACTAGCTGTGGTCATTGTCAAGTTACTTAGTTTCTTTATTAGCCAAGATGGCTAAGATAAGAAATGGTAACACATATCTTCCAAAATTTCAGCTGTATTATTCCCTCTTACATGGTCACTGGGTGTTTGTTGCATCATGTCATCTTCAAGCTGAGACTCAGTATCTGGAACTTCTCAGTAATCATCACAAAGAGAGAAAGAGCTCAAGAGGGTCATTTGACATCAATTAAATCTTATAATGCATTGTCTGGAAATAGATGGCCATACTTTACTAGAAAGAGAACCACCATCACACCTAATTATGTATTTAGAAGGCAGAGAATTGCAACATGAAACAGCATGAATGACTAACACAGCTTTCCGGAGATTCAGTTTTTTCACACATGAAATAGAAATGTTGGGAATAAAACATGATGATGTATGTAAAACAACTTTAGGAATAGTGCCTTGTACATAATAATTTTGATGAAATTCTTAATTGCCTTTTGTTAATTATTATCATTAGGATACTTAGGGCTTCCCTGGTGTCTCAGACCGTAAAGAATCTGCTTGCAATGCAGTAAACCTGAGTTCAGTCCCTGGGTTGGGAAGATCCCCTGAAGAAGGGAATGGCTACCCACTACTGTATTCTTGCCTGGAGAATCCTGTGGACAGAGGAGCCCGGCAGGCTACACACAGTGGGGTCACAAAGAGATGAGCACGCTGAGCGACTTTTGCACTTTCACTCACAGGATATTTAAGCTCAGGGAAATCTAAGCATATTCTAATGCATTACAAGAAGAATTTAAGAGATTCATAGGGATCAGTAATCCATGGGTCATAGGCCAAATCTGGCCCACCACCAGTTTTTATAAATAAAGTTTTATTGAAATGTAGTCAGACCCATTCATTGTGTATTGTCAATGGCTGTTTTCACTCTGAAATGACAAAATTGTGTAGCAGCAACAAAGACCATGTGAACTACAATCATTGTACAGTCTGTACCTTTTGATAACAATTTAATGGGTCCTTGTTCTAAAGCAAGAACACGTAGTAAACAAAGTTACCTGTCTTAGTTGTGTATTTCCTTAAAAGTGGAACCTGAGCCAAGGCCCTGGATGCAAGCAGTTTATACAAAAGTGATGCAGGAGGAAGCAGTAAAGGAGCAGGTGAGACTGCAGAGGGATGTAATGAAGTTAGCATGCAGTTGTGTAGCTGAAGTAGCTGCTTTAGCCTGTGCAACTTTTGATTCCACCAGCTTGTCCTGAGAAGCAGATAACATGTTCATCTGAGTTTCCTAAATTGCCAACCTAAACGGCAGGAGTCAGGAGCCTTTACCCACAGGCTCCTGTCCATCAATAGTTAGGGGCTGTCACTGGAGGTTAACCCAGTACTTTTAGGTTGTATTTACTTGTGGGGAAAGTGGACCTCGTAGTGCTAAGGAATGTTCTGGGCAGAATGTAGAAATATATGGAGCATGCTTGAGAAGGGTCGCCATCAATAGGAACTTACATGGTGTTGTCCATCCCAGCTGAGGCTGAAATCAGAGTTGGAACTGGGGACATGGTACAGGGAGGCAAGAGGGTGCACTTGCCTTATCTGATACCATAAAGGGGTCTCTCTTCTCTCTGGTTTCATGTGCTTCTTGAGTAAGTTAGATTGACCATCGTTGCGATGTGTAGTATAAGCAGTAGTGTATGGAGGAGCTGTGAGAAAAGATTACTCCATCACTTGCAGAGTATGAAGTAATTATAGTCTAAAGTGAGAGTGTTAGTAGCTCAGTCGTGTCTGACTCTTTGTGACCCCACGGACTGTAGCCCACCAGACTCCTCTGCTCATGGAATTTTCCTGTTCAGAATATTAGAGTGAGTAGCCACTCCTGTCTCTAGGAGATCTTCCCAACCCAGGAATTGAACCCACGTTTCTTGACTCTCCTGCACTGGCAGGCAGATTCTTTATCATCTGAGCCCCCAGGAAGGGGGTAATAAAAACAAATGCTCAGAAATGATGAAAAAGATCATTTACCATTTATTGTGGTTTTATTTTTTCTGTAAAGGATAAATGCCCATCAGATAGGCACTTACAGGCACTTACAACTATTAACTATATAATAACTTACACTAACAATATAATAACTATCATGTACTCTGATCCTCTTGGGTCTGATCACAATGCTACTGGTAAAACATTTCCTGTTTATTTCTGTTAGCGGTACATACCACTGAAATCTGAGAGAGTATACATTATGTGCAGATCCATCAGCCCTTGCCTAAATTTGTATTGCAACTGAAACTAATATGAGTTTAAAACAAGAAATAAAACCATATGACACCAAACTGGAGATAAGCGTTTAGAATAAAAGAAAACCAGATTACATAGCCCATTCAACTTCGTGGAGAGTAACAGGAAGTTTTTTTTCCTTCAGCTATCATCCAACCTCAGTGAAGGAGACAGCACAAAACCATATGTCTGAGTCAGATCACTGAAAGAATTTATCTGCTACTTAAACCTCCATTAGCAATTAATATTATCTTTTTTTTATAATAAAAGGACCAGTGTAAATAAAGGTGCATTTTTATGCACTTCTGGATTTTGGGGGTTGGTGTCTTGGAGTTTTTTGAACTTTAATTATGATTGAAATTATACAATAATATACTGGATAAGGTATAATAAGAAGGCAAAAATGTTTTTGTTTTCCAAACAATATTCTTTAAAAAATTAAGTAAATACAACTAGACACAAAATATAAAGAGTGCTCTTTATTAGTTAGCATAAAATGATTTATAATATTAAAACCATCTAGTTAAGATGAAAGCTGTTAAGAATTTTTATCCTATTTAAACACATTTACCTCATGTTGGCCCCTCACCGGGCCTGGGCACCATGCAGTTCTGTACAATCTCCTTCCTCCCCTCCCACATATTAATACATACTTGTCTGTATTTCAAGGTTCTAAGTCAAGTCCACTTTTCCAGGAGGCCCTTTCAAGACAGCTCCGGCCTACATTAGAGATAAATGTCTATTGTTTTTAAAATTTCATTAAGTAGATGATCTAGTCATAAGATTAGAACAATATATTAATATTGTTCAATATTATATTAGTTACTTTTATAATTGCATTAATTTCATTAACATAATTTTAATAAAACAATAATACTTAACAATATATACATGTATTTTAAATATTTGGTCTCGTAAATTGTTCTAAGTCCCTGGAAAGGAGCAGCCATGTCTTGTCTACTTTTTCTGTCACCTCATTGAACTTGTTGCTAGGTTGAATGCTTTATGTTGGCTTCACATACACTGTGCTTGTGCACACTAGTCAAGAGTTATTTTTAATGACTGCATTGATTATCTCTACATTGCCACAGTTGCCATGTTAACACAAGTCTAAAAGCGCCTCTGTCCTATATTCGTGTGCAATTAAACAAAAAGTGTGATTTTCTTTCATGTATAAGATGATAAAATTGTCTTCTAAAACAGACAAATATACATATTTTTCTCTCAATTTATCTTGACTGTCTCTTAAACTCAAGATCTGCTATTTCTTTCATAGGGAAGCTAAGTGAAAAGCAGTGTTCCTCAAATTAGCTGCATCTAAAAAAATCTTTGTAGATACTTACTTAAAATGTAGATTCTCCATCTCCATCCCAGACCCTACTGAATACGAGATTTCTGAAAAGAAAGGGCCTGGAATCTGGATTTTATCAAGTAATTGTTAATTCTTGTATGCCTGCAAATTTGAAATACACCTGTATATGGAAAACTGAGGATTTCTTTTTAAGCACTAAAATGGACACACTAATATTCAATTTATAGAGTTACAGTGGCGATGGTCAGTGTGACTAGACATTATATCTAGGATTGTAGACAACCTTTGTTAAAACTGCAGTTGAGATTTTCCTATTTCTTATCATAATAAACTTAAGTTGAAGATAAAAAATAAACTATATCAATATGCATTTCCTTTAGAAAACTCCAATTTCACAGTTATTCTATTACTATCTGAGTTTATTTACTCATTCTCATCTCTAATATGTTTTTTGATGAAGCTAGTTTCAGTAGGATCTCTGGCTTCCCAGGTGGTGCAGTGATAGAGAATATGCCTGCCAAGGCAGGAGACATGGGTTCAATCCCTGGATTGGGAAGACCCCCTGGAGCAGGAAATGACAACCCACTCCAGTATTCTTGCCTGGAGAATCCCATGGACAGAGGAGCTTGGTGGGCTACAGTCCATGGGGTCACAAAGAGTCAGACGTGACTGAACACACACAGTTTCAGGAAGACTTATATCTTTTCTTCCAGGAATTTTAACATCAAATAGTCTGATAAGTTAAGGAGATATTAACTAATATTAGTCTGTCAATGTTGCAAGTTAAATTTTGTGTCCACTTTATCATCCTTATACCCTGAAAATTACTTTTAATGAGTTCTGGGAATTTTAACAGGGATCATTTTCTCTTTCTCTCTCGAACGCTCTCTTTGTCTGTTAGCCTCTCTACCTGTCATCTCTCAGGGCTATCTGAAATGTAGGTTATCCTAAACAAGGTAACATTCTTACCTGACAAACTATTTTAAATTCAAATAGATATTTACAGCAGGTATTCCAGTTACTTTTTGATTTCTGTGAACTCTCTTTAAAGGTCTGGCCTCCACCTATTTTCTTGCAGAGAGTAAGACTTTGTTTTATGTATTTATTTATTTATTGAGCTTCCTGAGGAGTGTCTTATTTCAGGTTACTTAAATATATACATGGAGTTTGTTCACATAGCTAACTTAATTAACCATGATCAATTGAATGAGCTAGAATATTTTTTGGTACCCTAGGAAGCTCCAGTCGATCTTATCAATTTAATTCAGGAGTAAAAATTAAAGCTTTAAAAGTTCCTGAATTTACCAGAGTTATATATATATATATAACTCACCAGAGTTATATATATATATCTCACCTGTCAAAAACCAGCAAATAATTTGTCCCTATATGTGTCTATGTAGCTAAGTATCTCTGTATCTATCACTTACTTAAGGATATTCAAGAAGGCTAAGCAAAAAGAATATAATGACAATATATTTGCTGTTTAAAAATATTAACATTTTCCGTGTAAGCAACCTAGATGCCCATCAACTGACGAATGGATAAGAAAGCTGTGGTATATATACACAATGGAATATTACTCAGCATTAAAAAAAAATTCATGTGAAGCAATTCTACTCAGATGGACAAAACTGGAGCCCATTATCCAGAGTGAAGTAAGCCAGAAGCAAAAACAATAATACAGTATATTAACACATATATATGGAATTTAGAAAGACAGTAATGAGAACCCAACATGGGAGACAACAAAAGGAACGCAGATGTATAGAATAGACTTGTGGACTTTGTGGATGAGGGTAAGGGTGGGATGAGATGGGAGAAGGGCATTGAAGCATGTTAATTGTCATGTGTCTAATCAATCGCCAGCCCAGGATTGATGCTCGGGACTGGTGCAGCGAGATTTCCCGGGAGGGAGGGAGGAGGGAGGGGGGACCCGGAGGGGAAGCATATGTAAACCCATGGTGATATCATAACAATGTATGGC